>JARFIY010000005.1:600000-990000 GCA_036346155.1 Sinelater perroti
GAGGTTTTATGTGATGCTAAAGAATTTATCGGGTGAAGTTGGTTGGATACAGTCAAGTGTAGGTACTCTACTTTCTATATCATTAATGACTTGCAGTTTGTAGATGGGCATGCAAATGATTACAGGAGTAAAATTTCTTTCAAGGTTACTGGCAAAAGCGGCTACTTTTTCAAGGTTTGTGGTATAGGTTATATTATTATTTTCGGAAGATATCGGGGATAGTTTTTCTTTTGGTTCAGTATTTTTCTTGTAGTTTTCCATAGGCCCCAGTCTACCGTGCTAAAGTCAGCTATGTGTTTTTGGTATGCTGTGATTCTTAATGTTTGTCTGCTTTTGAGTTGGAGATCTCTCGTTCTTCGCCATTCTCGTCAAAATTGACTTTTTGTTTTAACTAGGTCAGTGACATATCTAGGGGGACTACAGTCAGTCCGATAAATTTGTCTAGAAGTTGTTGTGGTGGTAAGTCTAATACTTTCCTCTATTGTTAAGGTAAGATAGCTTATGGCTACATCAATGTCATTTTCTATTTAAGACTTCCTAACCCCATACATCCCTCAAATTAAAGCTTTTATCACAAATACACTCATTCCTCTCCTTTTCAATGGCCCATAAAGAACCAAAAACAATAGAGAAGCTAACAATCCTAAATTGGAACTCGAATGGTATCAAAACTCAACGATTATTATTAATTTCCTTCATAGCAAGACATAATGTGGACATATCTTGTCTCACTGAAACTCATCTCTCATCAGAAGACAATCTCAAAATACCAGGTTATCAGGTCTACAGAAATGACCGAATATCAGAGAAAGCGGCAGGAGGAGTAGCCATACTAGTTAAAAAGCAGATCAAGCACAACCCCATACCTGATCCAACTACACCAAACATGGAAGCCGTCGGTATCAGAATAACTCTAAATAATCAGAGTCACACAATAGTTAGCATGTATAAGCAACCAAAAAAAAAAGATAAATCCTTCAGATCTACTTGCAATATTTAACTCGACTGATCCTACCCTTGCAATTGGTGATCCAAACTGCAAGAACACGCTATGGGGCTGTAGAGCGACCAACCCGGAAGGCATCAAACTTGAACAACTCTCCTCCGAGCTTGGATTCCTAATACAAACCCCATCCAACTACACTTACTACCCCAATCGTAACGACCATCAGCCTGACATCCTGGATATGGTCTTTGATAAAAACTTCTCAAGGGAAATTCACCAAACGGTCATCGATGAGCTCGACTCAGATCACCTTCCGGTACTAATAACCTTTATAGCCATTCCACACATAAACCCACAGGCTCCTCGTCTAATAAATGGAGCAATAAATTGGGACAAATTCCAAATAGCTCTAAATAACCATCTGCAACAACCATCCAAGTTAAAATCACTTGAAGATATTGACGAAGCAACAACTAACTTCACAACAGCCATCGTAAGCAGCGTTCGCGATGCAACATCTAAAAAACCTAAAGTATATAGCAAAGCGAGACACTATTACCACTCAAGCCACATAACAGAGCTCATAAAAAAAAGAGCCAAACGAGACACAAATGGCAACGAAGCAGAAACCCACTGGACAAGCAAACGCTCAACCATTTAACACACCAACTCAAAAAAGAACTAGACGAAATAAGAATAACCACCTACCAAAGATACATTGAAGAGCTGGAATCCAGTGACCCAGGTATGTGGAGAGCAACCAAGCGAATCCTAAAACAGAATAACGAAATTCCAACAATAACAGATGACAACAACAGCTACTACACTGACGCAGAAAAAGCCGTAGCGTTCGCCAATCACTTGGAACGCGTATTTACACCAAAAATAACTTGCAGCCCAACAGAAGTAGCAGCAACAATTGACTACATCGAAAGAAACTTACCTGTCGTCACTGAACATATCCAACCAACTTCGCCTCACGAACTACAATCCCTAATTGGCAGGCTCCCCAAACGGAAGACTCCCGGCTACGATCTTATACCCAACATTGTGCTAACTCATTTAACAACTAAATCCCTAGCTTACCTTGCATCAATATTTAACGGTTGCCTGAGGATGGGTTACTTTCCAAAACAGTGGAAACATATTATAATACTGTTATTCCCCAAGCCAAGAAAAGACAAAACCCACTTAAAAAACTATAGACCTATAAGTCTTCTGACATCCTTATCCAAGCTCTTAGAAAAAATAATCTACACTCGTCTCAACAATGAAGTGACTTCACTTAACATACTCCCGCCACATCAGTTTGGCTTCAGAAAAGATCACTCAACTACACATCAACTCCAGAGAATAGTAGAAGTATTAGAAACCGGATATGAAAACAAACAGTTTGCAACAGCCATTTTCCTAGACGTAGCTCAAGCCTTCGACAAGGTTTGGCTAGAGGGGCTGAAAAGAAAGTTATTAAAACTAAGAATACCTAACTACCTTACAGCAATACTATTCTCCTTCCTTGAGAGCAGAAGCTTTGCAGTTAAAATTAATACCGAAGTCTCAGAAACCAAACGTATACGAGCCGGAGTCCCTCAGGGCAGTATATTAGGACCTTTATTATTTAATATATATACATCTGACATACCAAATCTCAACGCTACGTTAGCAACCTTTGCTGACGACACGGCCATTATTACTCTAAGCAACGACTTAACACAAGCAACTCAATTACTTCAGATAGCAATAAACAAAGTATGTAAATGGTTTAACAACTGGAACATCCAAATCAACTCGAGCAAATGCCAAGCTAAAATATTCACTCTCAGGAGAATACGCAATCCACCAAGCATTCATGTCAACAATGAAATCGTCCTATGGAATACCCCCGATGAACCAGTAAAATACCTAGAAGTACTTCTAGACACCAAATTATCATGGAACCAGCATATCAACTCCAAACTCAACCAGAGCCACGCAAGATTAGCACAATTATATCCGTTATTAAATCGAAAGTCAAAGTTAAAAACCAAATGTGAAATTATGATGTACACTTCCCTCATAAGACCTTTAGCACTATATGCGGTACCTATCTGGAGTACATCAAAAACTAATATAACCAAGCTACAAAGACTACAGAACAAAATCCTAAAAATCTCAGTGGATGCCCCATGGTTTATTAGAAATAAACAACTACACGATGAGCTAGGTGTACCAACAATCTAAGACTACATTAAAACAACCACTAAGAAATTTCTCAAAAATATCACGGTGTGTGAAGGAGCAGTTTACTATAACCTAGGTAAACGAAACATTCACTCCCGGCTAAAACTAAGACTCCCTCAAGATTAATTCTTATCCGACGACGAAGAATAACCACACAGATTTGTTCGAGGTATCAAGTCACCTCATAAGTTAGAATAACCATTTTAAATATATTAACAATGCCATGTATAATACAATTGTAGTGTTGATCTGGCAAATAAATAATTATAAAGAGAAAATTTTCTATTTAAAGATTTGTTGGACAGTGTAGTTTACTATTTATCTGATCTTCAAATATGTTCCAATCTACTTTGCCATTAGTTTTAGGATGGGTTGCTTGACGATTAAAGCGTTCTTGAATGATATAATAACAGAGAGATAATCAAAATTTAGTTCAGTTATAACTCTTTGGTAGATTGGTTTATTAAAACTTTTCTGAAGAACTATGTCTAGAGTATCAGGCTAGTGGTCAGCGCGATACGGGAAATAGATGTATTCGTTAGGTACCAAAATTTGGAAAGAGTTATTTGTGGAGAGGTTTTTAAGTTTGTTGCCTTCGAGGTTTAAAGCTCTACAACTACACAGGATGTTTTGGCATTTAGGTCTTTAAGAACCAGCGTTGGTTTGGACGTATCAAAAACTTTAATGATATCTTCCTCGATAAGCTTAATGTTGGGCAGCCAGTAAGCACTGATTATTGTGATGTTGCTATGATCATCGAGTTTGGCCTTAATTGCAATCAACTCGATTTTTAAATTGGAAATTTCGGAAAGTAGAGAATGAACATTTTTGTTTTTGAAAAGTATCGCCACTCCACCTGCAACTACCATGGAGTTTCGATCTTTACGGTGTATGTTATAACCTGGTATTTGGAATTTGATAGCCTGACCTAGGTCTGTTTCTGTTATGCAAGTGATGACTACGTTGTATCTTGCTAGGAAGCTAATAAGTGAGCGTTGGTTGATGATACTATTAGAGTTCCAGTTAAGAATGGTTAAGTTTTGTATCGTTTTCCTACGATTATAGTCCATTGATAAGCATTGGTAGGAGAGTGTTAATAATAAAAATTTTGATTTGGCTGAGATATGGCGTAATGAGATCAAGTAGAGTTTGGATAAGGTTGTTTGGTATTAAGGGTGTATTTAGCGTGGTAGGAGTAGTGTTCGGAGTTAGGTTACTCTTGAGTTTGTCGGCAAAAGTCTGCGTACTGTTTACATACGAGTTGGTTGGTTGAGTTCTTTTATGTTGTTTTAACAGCTCAATGTAGTGAGGACAGCCGCCTCCACAGTTAACGCATTTGGGTGGATCACTGAGTTTCTTTTGACAGTCAGTAGTTCCCAGCTCATTTTACGCATTGTGGTGTTAAACTACAGTAGTTTTTCGTATGGCCATACTGCTGGGACCTATAGCAGTAGGGAATGTTTTTGGGTTTCTTCTGGCCTCTACTGTTACATTGGAGTGGAACATTGATTTTACCTAGTAAATTCGTTTTTATTGTTTGTTATTGATTAATTCTATTGCAAAAACTGGCCAGGGCTTTCTATTTTTAGTGTATAGACGTGTTACTTTAGTAATTGGTACTTGACTGATTAGCTTCTTTATTTCATCATCAGTGAGGGATAATCGAACGTTTTTTATAACTACACCTATTGGTTTATCATTGGGATTTTGGTAGGTATGATATTGAATTTTGTTTTCTGTGAAGTATTTGGTTAATATTCGAATGTTTTTTATTTTTGTTAGATTGGTGTGTAGTGTAGTTGTATTATATGTAGTAGTAAAAGCTCCCGCTGCTTTGCTTTTTATGTCTTCAATTTGGTAAATAGATTGGTAGAATTTTTGCGTTAAACGTTGTTGTTTCTGATTGTGTATTATTTTCTACTTCTAAGGCGTTGTTGTTGGAGGATTTACCATTAGTTAGTTTCTTTTTCAGGCTTGCTGCTAGATAATATTTGTTGTTGGCTAATAAGTCTTGGAAAGACCATGCGTAACGCTTTTGAACGTCATTAATTGGCGGTGAGAGATGATCATGATTGTTTCCCGATTGCATTTCGGGGTTGAAATTTTTGCTGGTAAATCTCGGTCTATTTTTTCGTTGCTCTGACTCGGCAAGGAACGAAGAAGGAACCTTTGCATCAGGAAAGACGCTACCGATCAGTTCTGCTATGAATATTGGGGTAACTTGTTTTATATTTTCACCCACACCCTTATTTTATACGGAAAAACTGCCGTTTCCACAGGTTAGTATTTTTAGCTTTAGCTTTTGCTTGAAGTTTCTTTGTTTAAAATTAAAATTACTATACAGTCTACTTTTCGGCTGAAACACATATTTATAACACAATTCGTACAAAAAATCTACGAATACGGACCGATACTTTCACAAGGAATTGAATCATCAATCGAATAAAAAAAAACGGTTACGAAAACATTTGTAGAATGAACACGCCGTCAACCTCGGTTCTTTAATAAGAAACTAGAATATGAGGAATAAGCTTTACAGAGGAATAACTATTTGAGAACGTAGATAAAAAGAGCTACGAAACCTTACAGATGCAAACTAAAAGCACAACCGGAATTGGTCGCTGTGGGCAAAGCTTTTTTACCTTATATTAACAGTTTCCTCTGCACTTTACGGTGAGGAATTAATTAATTAATATATATATATATATAAACAGTTAACCGACTAGGTAGGAAAAATTCTAAATAAACAAAAAATATACACCATCTAAATATCTAACACCAAAGTATGGAACTTGCTTTGACCAGCCAAGCATATAAAAACACTACAGAATACACTAGGGGTGTACTGTATACTTTACTCGAGTGAGCAGCTCTGAAGTGGGACTACAGACTACAAACTACGTACAGCTATCACCAGAATAAAGGAACACCAACTGCACTTGTGCCTCAATTAACTCAGAAAAGTATCGGTTGCCAAACAAGTCTTTGTAATTCCTAGCCACGAGATGGAGTTCGGGCAAATACAAATTTTGTCTAGTTATAGGAACTATTACCTAATACTAATATTATACAGAGAAGCGGTGAAAATTTATAAATATAAAAATAACTTTAACAAAAACGACGTATTATATTTATCTAAATATTAGTTTGCCGCTCTAAATGCAGGAAACAGTAATTTATTTTTTAAATACTCTTAAAAATGTCCGTCACAGTTACAGACAAAAAGTCAAGAATTTCCAAACTTAGACCACGGTCTAATAATTCGAGAACGCAGTAACATGAAGTATCAAAATAATGACCGTAAAAACCTAAGGAGTTATTTTTATCGCACAATAAAAGGATATGCTAGAAATAACACATTTTTGTTTATTATTTTGGTATAACAATAACAAATTATTTATCGACTATAATTTATACACGTCGAAACTACAGCCACATCTGCAATTAAATACATTTTTGAATGGCCCCTTTATAATATCGTCGTCATGTCTAGTTTTATGCCTCGCAGGGAAGTAAATACAGAGATACGAGATCAAAGGTGCCTACACAGAGTGACACTACTGCTTTACTTTACACTGGGGCAACACGTAAACAAACCAGTTGGCCAAGTCTGCCTTGCGGCAAATCTGGAAACAAACAAATGCGAAAGTGTAACTGCTGCTTGATTTTATAGTCTCAACTGTGTATAGAAAATAAAATGCTGCTCTATAAAGTCTTCATTAAACTAATTTAAAGTTACAGCATACAATATTAGGGAACTCCAACAAAGACATTTTTAGGCGCTTTCAGTCCGCAATACTATGGTTAGTGATAATCGTCCTTTGGTTTATTCTAAACAAAGTTACTTGACGTAATTCAGGAATTTTCTCAATTTAAGATGAATATACAGCGCCCATTATATTACGCGCTTTAATACCCACCTAAATGTGCTAGTAGAGTTATTGCTAAAAGAATTAAACTTATGGGCTTATTAAACCAGTTTCAGTGGTAAGCCACGTGCGTATTGTGCACGTAAAGAGTAGTGTCGTGCAATCTCAACACTATAAAATACTTTAGTTGTTTAAAACCAGATCCACATTGGTTTGATCCATACATGTCTTAGTTATGTGTGTATGTAAGCTACTACTAAAACTTAAAAACAGCAGTGAAAAGAACCCCTTAGCTAATGCTGCCACATTCTGCTGTGTTTAAGAATTAAGTTATATATTAACAAAACACAATGGCCTTTTTAAAAAGGCACACATCTAAGTTTTGTGTTAACCCCCTTTGTGTATCTTCAATCGACAACTTAGCCAATCACAGTTTTATGCAGAGCATTAGTGGGCGCTTACTTCGAGCTACGGACTAGGTCGAAACCGAGCAAGCAAACAATAACACTAGGAACCAACTAACCAACAATACTTATAATTCAAATAACTTAACAACCAACATCATTTTCACAACCAGTAATATCAAGAAACATACAGAAACAAACAGAAAATTCCTAAAAATAATACAGACACCTCTTTACGCGCAACAACTGAAAAACAATCCTCAAACGACACAAGTAAGCCCAATGCAATAATTGCACCACAAATACAATAAATGATCTCAAGGACATTATGAAAACAATTAATGTAATAAATGATTACTATAATCTACCTAATAACAACCTTCTGAATGACTTAAAATAGCGATTTTAAATCCCAGCGATATATGTCAGTGGGAATAGAAAATCAAGCATTTCACATTGATTAATTTTCAAAACTCATTTTACAGTTTAAAGTTCCGTTAATATTACAGTCTATTGCATTTATCACACTAGTTACCCGACGGAAAAGCACATGGTATAACAGCGGTAATTACAAGGCAAAAAATTAAACATCATGTATTATAATAGTACTACCAAAGCTACCTCCAAGTCACAAGTATAACTATAACATTAACGGTATCAGCGATGTATTACCCACCCAAACATAATAGCAAAACACAGAATTATAGACATTTCTCCAAAACTCTGAAAAATAAATTTATAGCTGATGAGGATTCCAACGCAAAACATCCACAGTGAGAATCGAGACTTACAACAGCAAAACAAAGACATATTTGCCACAGCGCATCTACAGGACAACTTACTTATTCTCAACGAGACTAAAAAAGATCGCCTGATATCATCGACATTTGAATTACAAAAGTGTAAACAGCAAACAATGTAAAATGCAATACTTATTAGACCTTCCTTCGGATAATTTCCCTATTCTGATAACAATGTACTCTCAGATTGCACCACAACAAAAGCAGGCTATTCTATTTAGCAAATGTATAAACTGGGATACCTCCAGATTACATCTTGACAAGTCAGTAAACACAGATGTTTCTAAAATTAAAAAGGAGTCTAGATAATGCTATTGAACATATTACAAAAACTATAGAAGACGCTTCTTGGCAAGCTACACTTAATTATGATGTAGTTAAACTTAAAGAAGTATGTCTACTACTAATAAAAAGAAAATAGCAGAGAATAGATGGTTACATAAAGGATGGTAAGTAACGCAATCGCAAAACGATAAAAGAAAGTGTGATAAGGCCGCTGAAGAGCTGAAACGATTAATATTTAACCTCAAAAGTCACTCGATGAATGAACATCTCAGTAACCTGTCCATCTTCCTAGCTTCAGATTATTCCTTGTGGTATTAGACGTACCCAACAAACTAGGGTGCTTATTAAAAACGAAGATGGTAAATGAAGAAACGATAAAGGAAAAGCGACTGTTGTTGACAAACCTATAGTAAATGCGTTTAAGCCATTTCCGACGCACAAGATTCTAACACAGAAAACTTTCTGGAACTGTCATTCCAAATGGAATTACTTATAAAAAAACTTCAAAATAGAAGAAACCAGGAAAATAATTCTAGCCCAAACTAACAAAAAGAGCTCCAGTTTGGGATTTAATTACCGGTAAAGTACAAGGAACCACAAGCAACTGTATGAAAGCATTAATATTTATCTGTGATGTCATCTCAAGATTAAAATGCTTTTCAAAATTGTGAAAAGTAGGTCGCATTATCATCATTCTTCAAAAACCACAAAGAAAAATTCAACAAAGTAAAAGCATACAGCTTTATCAGCTATTTTCCTTTGTTAACACCCAATTTTAACACAATAGAAATTAACGCCAGAGCATCAATTCGGTTGGAGGACTTATAATAAGTACAGTAAGACCTCGTTTAGGGCCTTCTCGATTAACACTTAAAAATCTCAAAATTTCAACTTATCGTGGCATTTTTCATGATTCGATTTTTTCCGAACACACAAAAAAACATACAAAATCTAAAAGAGGATGTAAGCGAAAACCTTACGTTAACTTCAATTGGGAAGAATTAACTGATAAATGCATGATCGGAGTGTGGAAGAAGGTATGGCCGGAGGTATTTAAGAATTCTCAAGGAAAAGAGCCTATTGTTGATCAAATTGTCAAACTATTGGATGCAGACTAAAAGATTACTGCAGATTTCTGGAAAAGAACTTACTAACGATGACCTTCAAGAACTAGCAGAATAGGTAATTTATGTAGAACCTGAAAATAGTACACAGAATAGTCAAAAAGATAAATAACGACATGGAATACAAAAAATACTGCTCTGCTGCATTTTTGGATAAACAGCAGGCGTTGGATAAAATATGACATAATAGTCTGTAGTACAAGCTAAGGGCGTGTCTGCTATTCACTCTCTATTCAAAACTTAAATCTTATTTAGACTGTAGATGGTTTCTGATTAAGCAACAAGAATACATGGATCTATACAACATTATCTCTGAAGTACCTGTAGAGTGTGCTAGCACCGCTGCTATGTATAAGTTTCTTATAATTCAAATATATCAAAAAGTAGATCAGCAATGGTAACATTTGCAGATAGCACAGCCGTATTAGTTCCGCATACGACCCTACTACTGCTTCACACAACTTGCAAAATAACTTAAATGAAATCCAAGATTGGCTCAGAAAATTAACAATTTGAGTGAACGAACATAAATCCACATACATCACATTTATGTTAAGAGAAATTTTATTTCCAGCATTAATTTTAAACATCATCAGACTACCACATACTGAAGGAGCCTAATATTTAAGAATGCTTCTTGATAAACGATTAATATGGCGGAAACATATGTTTAGCTTAGAAAATAAAGTTTTTATTTATAAATCCATAATTCGACCTATTTGCAAATGTCGATTACAGTTGTGGGGCACAGCTAGTTTTTCAAATATTGAAATAATTCAAATAATTCGGAACAAAGTGGTAAGATCAATTGTTAGTATCTGTGATATATGCAGAATAAAGTAATTCAAAGTGATGTTAAAATAAAATCAGTAGGGAAAGAGATAAAAATATAATTATGTGAAACATCAAGATATATGTATTCTAATGATAGTGCCAAAAAACTTGTTAGACGATTTAGAAGACTAAAACTCTTTAAACCCTGTGATCTAGCTAGTAGGTTTAATTAAATGTATTGTACAGATTAAGTTATATCAGTACTTAATTAGTTGGCAAAAAAATTACAAAGTAATTTTACACAAAAAAAGACAATTATTTATGTTAATGTTAAAATATTTATTTAATGTTCGTATGCTAAAAAGATTGTAAAAAGGCTTAAAGATATCAATTAAAAAAGGACAATAAAAACCAGCCTTGTTAAGTGGCGAAGCGAAGCGAACTCACTTGCTAACCTCATGTTGTCCGTCCGAGCAATAACTCGAGAACGGCTGGGAATTTCCAAATTCTGTTTTCAGCAATCGACAGGTGACCAAAAAGGCTTGTTTGCTAGTAGTTTTGAAACTGATTGGTCAAAGGTCAACTAGAGGGTTCTCAAATTTGGGAGACTGCTTCGCCACTTCGCTATGCGTTGCAAACTTTGCAGGTTTATTAATTCTGTTTCCACAAGCTAAAAATAATTTGCAAAATGATTTTTTTGTTCCGATCACCGAAGTTCTTTTTAGCTTTAAAAATGAAACAAAAACATGCTTACAAAATCACAAAAAAAAATTATAAACTAAAATTTTTTGCATGCAAAAGTTCAGATTATTTTAATTTATTTATAAGTTTACAATCTTAGTAACATTCAGTGACTGGTCTAACATTTTACATTGAACATGTTTTTATTTTATTTTAAATACTGCACATTTACAATCTGTTGAAGATCATCAATAAGTAAATAGTTTTGGCCAATAGACATGCAATATCCTGTAAGAATAAAATCCACTGACTTCATTCTTGCTTAGTAAGATCGAACTGCGTCGGTACTGAAGAGGTCACAAATTACACTGATCACTGAAATCGTGTCTCTAAGTCTAATGGATCCTATCTTTTTAAACGTTGAATACATTGTCTTTCAAGCAAATTTACTGATAGCATGTTGGAGTGAATACTAAGTTTTGTTAGATATGTTGCACTAGCTCTGCGAATTTCCTCATATACGGTTGGGAGAGAAAGAAGGAATTGAAGAACCCAATTGGGGACATAACGTGGAGCGTTAGCTATCGTCCTTACGACCTTATTTTGAAAGTGTTGGAGGATTTCCAAGTTGGAATTGCTGACCGATCCCCAGAGTTGGAGTCCGTATGTCCATATCGGTTTCATGATCGTTTTATACAGTAGCAACTTATTTTCTATGGAAAGGAGGATGTTCTTCCAATTAATCAATACATTTGTCGGAATTTGAGCCCTAATTGCATTCGTTTTTTCATTATGTGTGTTTTCCATGTGAGGCGTCTGCCCAGATGAATTCCCAAGTATTTGACGTTATCCTGTTGAGGAATAGGTTCACCATTAAGTGTCACTGATGTGCAGGTTTTGTTCGTAGTGTGAAGGTTGTTTGTACGGATTTTGTTTCGTTAACCTGTATGCGCCATAGTTGTAGCCAGGTATGTATTTTATTGAGAATGATTTGGAGGTAGTTAGAAGCTACACGAGGGTTTGAGTGTGATGCCATCACTGTTGTATCATCGGCATAGCTGGCTGTGAGTGTTTGAGGAATTATGGGCAAATCTGCTATATATTTAAGGTAAATAACTGGTCCTAATATACTTCCCTGTGGCACTCCTGAGTATATTGGATAGAGGTCAGTCAATACTTCTCTTAGTTTAATTTGAAAAGTTCGTCCTTCTAGGTATGATCGGATAAGTTCATACATTTGTGGAAGATCCCTTCTAATTTTATATATTTGTCCCGTGCGTCAAACCTTATCGAAGGCTTGTCTAATGTCGAAGAATACAGCAGTGCAGTATCTTTTAAGATTCAAATCGTGGTTTATTTTTGTCACTATTCGATGAACTTGTTCTATTGTACCGTGTCCTTCCCTGAAACCAAACTGATGTTGTGGGAGTATATTTCTGTCTGCAAGCAGTTCTTCAAATTGTTTAGAGACTATAGGTAGCAGGCTAATTGGTCGGTAAGAGAAAATGTCCTCTGGGTTTCATTAGTATTTGCCCAACTTTCCACTGTTCGGGAAATATTTTAAGTCTTAGAGCTGCATTGAATATATATGTAATTAATTTAAAGACATTTTCCGGCAGTTGTTTTAATAGACCTGTCGTGAATAAATCATATATTGGTGCTTTATGCGAATTAAGACTTTTGACAGCAGTTATTACTTGTTTGACTTTTACAAGTTTTAGAGGAGGTTATGCTTCAAGTGGTTCCGCTAATATGTAATGAATAGTTTGTTCTTTTTCCATTGTGCAGATTCTGAGTATTGGCTGGAACACTGTAGACATGTGATTTGCAAATGCTGCTGCTTTTTCTTCGTCGCTTCGAGCCCAGCTATCATCTGGGAGTCTGATTGAGGGTATAAACGTAGTTTGTCTTTTTAATTTCTTTGTTGCTCTCCAGAGTGAGGCATATGTGGCTTCGTAAGGTGTTAAAGTTGGATAGGTAATTTTGTATTTCTTGATTTTTGTGCTGTTTCAGGAGAGTTTTTAAATTTTAGGTTGCATGGTTAAAATTAGTTTTGTTGGGATCTACTGTTTTGTCAAATTCGTCGAAGTCTTCGTTTTTCACCTATTTCCTGTTTAATAAATAGAGGGCAACGGTCAAGTGTACCTTGTTCTTCGTTGTCAGGAGTTGCTTCCCAGACAGCATCCTGTAAAATTTGGTTGAGATGTTCCACTGCATTGAATAGATGTATGTCCATGTTCAAAGGAATGTTTAATTTTATCTTTCCTTGAATGACCTCTCGAAAATACTTCCAGTTTGTTCGCTTACTATACAAAGTGTGAGGGTAGTTCTTGTTAGTATTTTTGTGCTGTATGTTACAATTATCAGGGAGTGGTCAGATGAAAGGTCTAGATTGGATTCAGCTTTAATGTATCTATCAGATATTCCCTTGATTACACAAAAATCCAGGAGATCAGGAAGTTTTCGTCGATCGGTAGGCCAGTAGGAAGGCTGACATGTTGATAGGTATTGCAGATTGTTATCTTCAATGGATTTCAATAGCTCTCTGCCTCTGGCGACCATAACCTTAGATCCCCAAGTTTGGTGTTTTGCGTTATAGTCTCCTCCTGCTATAAAGCGGGGTCCGACGTTTAGAAAAAGTCGGTGAACTACTGTTTGGTTATGTTTTTGCTTTGGCGGGCAGTAAATTGCACAGAATACTATTTCGTTGTTCTGTTCTTGTACAACGATGGTGGTAGCTTGTAAGTGTTCGTGGTGATATTTGGGAAATTCATAGTGCTTTAAAGTGTTTTTAACTGAGTGCAGTTCCTGCGTGAGGAGTGTTGTCTTTCATGTATGTTTTGTGTGCGAAATGTGTTTCCGATATCATTATAATATCAATGTTGTTTATGAAAAATTGTTTGATTTCTAAATTGTGTTGTGCTAATCCGTTGGTGCTCCAAATTACGATTTTTAAGGTGTTGTCCATTATGATTGAAATTTGCTGAACAGGGCTGTTAAAAGATTGAGCATAGTGTCCATTCTTTCCATCAGTTTGGCCATCATTTTTTCTAGATTGTTATCTGATGTAGGTGGAGTTTAGTTGGATAGTTGTAGTGTGGTAGTAGGCGGTTCTAGGCTGATTACTTGCGTTCTTTGTCAGTATGTCAGTCCCTGTTGTACTAATGAGTTTGCAGAAGATGTAGTTTCAGCTTGCCTGGAGCGTGAGGGAGGAAATTTTTGTTTTTGTATTTCCTTGGCTACCGTACATCCTCTATAATTAGCTGGGTGGTTGCCCTGGCAATTAACGCATTTTACTTCTGTACTTTTAGTTTTACGCGTACAGTCTTTGGTTAGGTGTTCGCCGGCGCATTTCACGCATCGCAGTGGCAGTAATATTTTGAATTTCCGTATCTTTGACATTTTTGGCATTGACAAACCTCTCGCTTGACGTGTGGGGGTTCAAATTGTATTTCAGAGTGCATTAATAGATCAATTTTGTAGATGTCTTTGTTATTATCTTGTTGCTTAAGTTCTACAAAGTAGAGGGATAGCGGAAGTTTTATAATTCTGTGTTTTATATTAAGAATGTTCAATACTTGATGTCCGTGACTTGTAATTTCTGTCGCTAGTTCTTTGAGGTCGGTTGAGGGATGGATGTTTCGCAGTACCATTTTATATTTTCTATCGGTTTTATTTTGAAACAAGTGGAACTCTGTATGTTTGTCTTTTAATATTTTAACAATGGTGTTGTAATGTTGGCTTTGTGGAGCTGTATTTTGATTTGCGTGTTTCCTATCAGTTTGAGTGCGTATTGATCTTTTACTCTTTCTTTTAACATGTCGATAAGAGTTTTGGTATTATTAACAAATATTGGTGGTGGTTGTACTTCTTCCGTGCTGGTATTTTCGATCTGCTCTTCTGCGAGAGACTGATATCGGTTTGTGGTTTCTGTAGCGTTTAACCAGTAATTGTCTGTTTTCGTTTGTTTAGAATGGCGATGTATGTCATTATCAGAGCGTTTTGTCTTTTTTGGATTTGGTGTTTGCCAGGAATCGACATTATTTTTTTGTATCAGAGTGATTTCTGAATGTTGAGTTGTGTTTTGCGGTGATTAGTTTGGGAAATAATGCGGCGTTACTTGAACTTGTGGCTGCGGTTGCGAATGTGAGGATAAGTATGGCTGTTGTAATTGCTGCATCGGTAAATTTTGTTGAAATATGCCTTGATTAATTTGTTGGTTGTACGTCACAGGTTTTTGATTTTGCGGGTACTGGTACCCGTAATTCGGCACGCCTAGCAGGGCGGCCTTATTTCCGTGAAATATTATTAAATGTAAATAAAATTTGTAACTGACCTTTTATCTTAAATAGAACGGGCGGCATCGAACGTCTCGGGTACCAATATCTCGAAGCGCACAAACACACGTCCGTTGCTTTCGAAATACGAGTGCGGAAACCATTGAACATGTAGAAAATATTCCTTCGAAAATTTTTTAGCACCCAAATTAATTTTTTTAATTTCCAGTAATTTTTTGCTTTTAATTGAATAATTACTTATTAACAACACTTAATTAATTAAATTAATTGGGTTTAAAAAAGAAACACTGATACCATGTGGTATCCGTAGGCGCTTGAGGTATGGTGTTTTTATATTTATTTGAAACATATAAAATATAGATATATGTTATTTATTATTTACTGCGTGTGGTAAATTGCAAATCAGTTTATGCACAAACCAACATTGTACTTTTACCACATTTTTCTTCCAAACGACTTACACCGGCACACTGCCCCCTGTTGCAGGAAACCACAATCTGATCGGTCGTATCTTATACCTGGCAAAACATTTTTAGATAGGGATATCTGCCCTGGTCCTCTTGGAGCCGTCCCGCATCTTGTCAGGTAGGTCCGGACAATCAAACGTCTAAAATCGAGGTTAGATATAGGTTTGTTTTGTTTATAAATAAATCAGGCGTTTTAAATCGCAGCATCAATCAAACATGTAACAACGGGCCAATACCACTTATTTCCACGTACTTTGATTCGATAGCTCGCAATACATTGGTCCATAAGATGTGTACCTCACATATTGGTATTATATGATGCTATACACTGAGAACGAGGCACCATTATGTTGTTTTTTTTCTTTTTGCGAATAGCGCTGTACATTTGTCACAAGTTCGACGCCATCATTTGTCGAGGCAATGGTTACAACTGCGTTATCTATCCATTAAATTAGTCCATCATTTTTTTTAA
This sequence comes from Sinelater perroti, assembly GCA_036346155.1. Taxonomy (NCBI): domain Eukaryota; kingdom Metazoa; phylum Arthropoda; class Insecta; order Coleoptera; family Elateridae; genus Sinelater; species Sinelater perroti. The sequence goes on from JARFIY010000005.1 coordinate 616,341, forward strand.
TTATATGTTTGTAATAGCCTCGATTCGTGTTTTTAATTTGTTTTTGTCAATGATAGGGCAAGATCTTGGTATTCGGTTCTCCCGAATTGTACCTACTGTCTAGTACCCTTGGCTTTTCATATAAGCCAACAAATTAAAATTAGTAAACAAATTATCCATATGTATAATATAAGGCAAATGTCTTTGTGGCAGTTCTTGCAACATTAGCACCATTGGCGCTGCAGCTTTTCCAAATAAACACTCACAACTTGGAACACCTTAAGGATCTTTTCCCTGATATAAATCAAAGTCAATTGTGTAACCGTTTTTGGGGTTGAGGCTCCACATTTTATAACCAAATCGAATGGGTTTGCCAAGGATAAATTGTTTACATCCGTAGCATCTATAATATTTTGTCATTAATTCGTCGTACGATAAAAATTTCTGAGGTTGAAAGTGTTCCAAGCATCTTTGCTTCACCATATCTATTAGCGGTCGCAGTTTCCATATTCTGCCGCGCTCATTCATTTTCGCATTGTCCGCCATATGGATAAATCTTTGGATAGTTATATATCGGTTTTGTCTCATGGAATTCGCGACCAAGAAATTGTTGACGTCATCTTGCATTTCCCAAAACATTTATTGTGATGGAACCACTTAGAACGGGAATACCAACAAAACATTTTAGTTCCTCAGTGGTGATTTTGGAGTCCGGTTCATTTTTAAAATGGCAATAACGTCACGTTTCTTCGCAAAGATGTTGTATTAATTCGTCATAAAAAAATAATTAACCATTTCGACGCATGAAAGTTGATATCGAGAAAATTCTGCCACACCGGATTCTGTTTATGTTCAACTACTTGAGCATAGGAGGGGTTTTGTTGGAGCTGTTGCTTTGTATGTAGTTTTTAATTTGGTAGTTGTTTGTTTCATAGAGGCGGATACATTTTTTGCTAAATTTCTTTGCAAATTTGACATCCTTTGTAATTGGTCGGAGGGTTCCCGTTTCAATTAACGTTTCACTTCTCGTGGACATTGAGAAATTAGATGGTTATCTGCGCATTTCACAAATGCGGATTTCTGCTACAAAAATTCTTAGTGTGATCATGTCGTTAACATCTGGCACATTTCGGTACCTCGCGTTTAGGAATTGTTGGTTCAAAGTTTACAATAGAATGTACTAGTTCAGTAATATTATAATTCTACAAAAAATATCGGTAATAAAGTTTTGGTTATTCTTTGACGTATGTTTGCCTTGTTCAGAACCTTATGTTCCTGGGCCTTAAGTTCTGCTTTTATATTATCTGGTTTGGTTAATGGGTGAATTGTATGTGTGAAATTATGTATTTTTTTAGGGCGTTAATTATAGTACTGCAATTTTTAGTAGTTTTGGTAAAATTTTTACCTCGTTATTATTTAGTATTTTAATTTTATAGTTGTTTTTCGTGCTTCCAGAAGTTGAATTAAAGGTTGTATAACCTTGACTCTCAATATATATATATACCGGGTTCTCGACTTTCGAGCCTCACACCGTGGGGATCTTGAGATTTACAAGGTTGGTTAAATTAGGGCAAAATTGCGTATTTTTATGCTTATCAAGAATCTCGAAATAGATTTGATTTATTATTGATAACTTTTGAAATATCGTGAAAAAATTAAAAAAATGTTATTTTCAAATCAAAACCGGTAAAATTACACGGTTTTAATTCAGACATTCTTCAGACACTTTTTTATAAGGAATGTAAAAATGTCATTACGGTTGTTACCAGCCCTGAAATGTCAGAGATACGATAGTCAACTTTTATTTTTCTTATGGCCGCCATATTAGATTTTTACAATTTCAAACGCAGTTTTTTTTCTGTTTACAAGGATGTATCACACTTCATAATTTTGCTTTCATTCTTTATAACTTTTGATCAAGGGAGCTTCCAAGCTGAAAACCAGCTTCTATTTCTGTTATTTCTGACATCTGTCACGCCTTATAATTTTTATATGATAGAGACATAACGTTTTCAGTATTCAACTAAGGACCATAGGTCAAGTCCAGAAATCAAAAATCAGGCCGGTTTGACCGGAAGTGGGCGCAAATTTTTGTATATTTGTAAAAGCTCCGAAAAGGAGTTCTACGTCCGTTCTTGTTTTACTTTTAACTACTCGGCATTCAGCGTCCTGAGATAACGTGGTTGTGAGTGTAATGATAAACTGCATTGTTCTGGTAAAATGAGCCTGTATTTTGTGTTTACGAGATATTATTTAGTTCCATATTTGGATATATATTATTTGTTGGCAGTTGCTGCTAGAACTAATTATTTTGTTATGTATAGTAGAATTGATAATTCTGTTCTACTTGCATAGGCACAAACTGTTGTGCGTTTTATGTAAGTGAATCCAAATTAATATAGGCCATATCTATTGTTATTTAAATTAGCTTCGACTGTAGGGTCGCTCGATTATCTGTTATCCGTAACCATAGCGCAGGTAATACGCCTACTATGCTTGGAGGCACAGCGCCGACACTTAATAACTAACATTTAATATCTAATTTCTATAGCTCACATATATAGTTTCGTACAGCAATTTCTAGTAATGACGCAGGGTAAAAGCTGTTATACCAGCTTTACTTCGACGACAAGGAACCCGCTGCAACGCTTCTTCCTCTCAAAATAGCGCTATGGCGGCAGGAGTGGTGGCAGGAACGGCAGCAGAAACAGCGGCAAGGATCTATAAGCCAGGTGACTATGTCTAGGACGGGCGCGATGCCCCATCCATACGCTAGTTTTTTCGACACGGGCGGTGCACACTAACAAATTTTGGTACTTGCCACACAGAACGCGAACTATTGACGCAACACGTTCGTTTAATAAAAGTTTTAGTAAAAACTACTTAAAAAATACAACCAAATTTTTAAAGTTATAAAAATATATACTTTATACTTACCTAACCAGTAGAAAATACAATTACTCTGTAGAATGCTAAAAAATTACAATTGTAATTTAAGTCGCGTAAATAACGTTCAATGCGCTACTTGAAAATTAGTTTCCCAGATTAAATTCGACCAGCCTTGTATAGAATACTTCAGAAATATCTATCAAAGCGTAATCCATACGGCTACGCTTAAAACGCGAAACCTGATCCCATTCCCAACCTTCTCACAAAAAACCGTGCGCAGCCAAATGAAGCAGAGAGATTTGAAAGTGAAACTTTGCTTATTTTTGTAACCGAAGCAGCTTTTTGTATATCTACTTTGACATGTCAAGACAGTGATTGATTCAACGTCTGCTTATTTTGAACACACCCTAACAATTGATTTATTCTCTTTATTGTTTCTGTTCGTGAACAGTTACCAAATTGTGATTTGAGATTTTTAATTCTACACAATGAAAATGTGAAAATACCAAAAGTTATTCCAAGTTAATTAAATATTACAATTAAGTTTATACTAATCACAAATAAAATCAATATTAATAACAATTTCACAAATCTCATGTTTTAAATAAACATGTCTGAGAATTAAAAAATAGTTTAAGCGAACATCAGTACATGAGTACTGTTGCTATAAAATAATTTTCTCTTGTAATTCGATGTTAACAACCTTTCTTAGATTAAAATAAATCTTGTAGCATATTTCGGCTTTAAAGTGAGTGTGGCTCTCTGAAATATCAAATGTCGAAGAGCGCGTTGATCTGAGGTCAAGTGCACACATTTTTATATTAGTGAATATCTACATTTGCCAATAATCCGTAAATTTATTTAAATAAGTAAACTAAATTTAACATTCAAATGGAACGCCATGTTTCCTATACAAACGGGTAATTTAAATGCCACCTATGGATGCATGATGAATCTACCCGACAATCAGCTACCAATTCCGTATCAGCAATACCAATTAACGCACGGTAGTCAGCAACCACCCAACCCAATTTATTATTTCCAAACCCTATGCTCAATCAACCTTATCTAAATGCAAACGCACCTCTTCCTATTACGAACTACAACGTATCAATCAATTACCAATCTAATCCAATAAATGAACAAGAATCCAACGAACAAAACGAAACCAACGAAACACAAGCTAATAAACACCCCTGGCAAGTTGTTAAGAAAAGGAAAAGACTAAATAAATCAGCAGAATGTATTCTATTAGATCAGAAGAGTACTACTACCAATACTAGATTCGAATCTATAACAAGCCAAACTAATGGAAAATCAAACCAAATGCAAGTCGACAACAATGAAGGCACTAAAAGGTCCAAAACCACCTCCAATTTATGTATACGGCGATACCAATCATAATCAAATGATTAAACATGTCTCTATAGTTGCACAAAAACGTTAGAAAATAACACAGTCAAAATCAATACAATTACCTCGGATACATACAGAAAGATTGACAGTGATATAGACACATCCACCATTTAATACCCACCGAAGAAATTAAAGCTGAATTAGTAAAATTAGGTCTTCAGGTACGTAACACTAAGAATATAAGACATAAAAGACCAAAGATCCACTTCCATTATTCTATCTTGAACCGAAAGAAAACAACAAGACAATATTTGATATAGAATATTTGTGCAATAGCAAAATTAAGGTTGAGCCACCACATAAGAAGACAGGCGTCATTCAATGCACTAGATATCAAAATTATGGACACTCAAGAGCTTACTGTACTAAACAATACATGTGTGTCAAATGTGGACAATACGATTCAAAAACATGCGCAAAACCTAATACTACACCATCAAAGTGTGCTTTATGTGGGGGCAACCATCTTTCAAATTATAGAGGTTGTTCTGTTTATCAAGAAATAATAAAGTGAGAAACAGAACATTTAATAAACCGACTCTGAACCTAAACTATGCACAAACAAGAAATACAATCTTTATCCCAAAAACTTCATACTATAATGTGAAGTCACAAAATTGCATCCATACGTATGCTACAGTTGCATAATCAGGTATAACTGCTAATATTACTAATAACCAACAAGTCAACATACAAGACAAATTGACTACCTTTCTAAACGAATTCAATAACATCTTCACACAGCTCATAAACCAAAACAAAGTCATGCTAAACTTACTCTTAACGCTAGTTACTAAAATATCCCAATAATGGCCAACATGATAAGAATAGCCACATGGAACGTAAATGGTCTATTAAACCATAAGCAAGAAATAATAACTTTCCTAAATTTAAACAACATAAACATAATCCTAGTATACAAAACTCATTTCACAGATAAATAGTACTATATATACCTAATTACTCCATTTATAATACAAATCATCCTGATGGTGCTGCGCATGCAGGAGATGCAGTGATCATTAAAAACTCCATATCACATCACCAGCTTAACCCATTTCAAACTGTTAGAGCAACACGTTCCTTGGTCATTTACAGTGTCGCCTATTTACTCTCCTTCTAGACATGCAATAGTTGAAGATAATTATATTGAATTCTTTCACACTTTAGAAAACAGATTTATTGCTGAAGGAGACTAGAACTCGAAACACACCGCTGAAGTTCCAGAATCATTACAACAAAAGGCAGAAACTTGCTTAGAGCAATTATGACAAAAAATTACAACTATCATAGCACCGGGGAACAGACACATTGGCCAACGGATCTAGTCAAGCTTCCTAATCTGTTGGATTTTTACATTTCCTATGGGATACCTATAAACTTAGTCACGGTTGAACCGAATAACGATTTAACAGGAAATCATATTCCAGTAATACTTAATTCAAGTACCCGGCCTGTCAACAAATAACCGACTCCTAGGCTCACATCAAAACATACTGAACCAGGACAACATCTCAATAACATACCATTAATATAAAAGAACTAATAGCTGAGAAAAGACCAGCTCGATCACGATGGCAAAAAACACGTAATGTGGCTGATAAACTAAATCTTAACAACAAACTTGACGAATTCGTGCTGCCCTGCTGGATTGTCTAAATGCTAGCTTTAATAACTGCGTTACAAACCGCAAACAAGAAGATCATACCATCTGGAAGGCCACAAAAAGATTTAAAAGGCCGCAATTAATCATTCCTCCTATACTCAAAACTGATGGCATATGGGCTAGATCTAACAAAAAAAGTCGAAACTTTCACTGAGCATTTGACAAATATATTTCAACCTCTTCAACCTAATGTACCAGATAAAGCTGTAGAGGACTATCTAGAAGTCTCGTGCTAGATGTCCTAGCCTATTAAACCATTTTCACTAACGGAGGTTCAGCTTGAAATAAAGAAACTAAACAATTCTAAAACACCAGGATACGACTTGATAACAGGGCAAATATTAAAAGAACTTCCAAAAAAGCCATTATACTCTTAACGACTATCGCATGTTAAGCATGTCTTATTATCCTATCTTGTGGAAGTATGCCCACATAGTAATGGTTCCCAAAACTGGAAAACAAGCAGAAAACGCAACATCTTACAGGTCGATCAGTCTCCTATCCCTACCAGGCCAACTTTTTGAGAAACTGTTCCTTAGAAGACTAATGAACAACACAGATTTAACACATGTCTGTCAGTTGATCTGAGTAATACTCCAGTCCTGTTAAAACAGAAACTAAATATCTGGGATTACACATGGATGAAAGACTGACTTGGAATAAACATATCCAGGCGAAGCGACTGCAACTGAACCTAAAATTTTAAAAATGTACTAATTATTAGGAAAAAGATCAAAACTATCCCTATCCAACAAAGTACTACTATACAAAATCATAGGTTGCGCTAAACCATCCCAAAGAAAAAGTATTCAATAGTTCCAATCTAATATACTCTGTCATAACAGGTGCACCGTGGTATGTCACCAATCAAACTTTATATGTTGACATTAGCATACCATTCGCCGCGGAAGAAATTAATATACTCTCCAAAAACTACTACAGTAGACTCCAGGATCACAACAAGGAACTGATTCATCGGTTATCCACTGCCCATTCATCTGTAAAAAGATTAAATAGAACCTGGCCATACAACCTCCTAACATCCTAATATGAAAGGATTCCCAAAAGGACTATCACTAATGAGTGGTTTCTCCTAACACTCTCTACTCGTGTTATCATATTTACTTAATTCTCCTTGTAGAGTAGATTGTAAATTTAAGAATGATAAAAATAAAAAAAGTGAATTTTATACTGAATCCAACAGAATGATCTCCCCTTTTTTAATAGACCGCCGTATCCAATACACATTTTTGAGCAGCACAAAGCATGTCATTTTAGCGCCCATCATGCACAGAGTGGTGAAAACTGCGTTTGTGTTGAACAATTATTTTAAAATTGTGATTCTGTAATTGTGACGCGGCAGATGGTATTTTTTAAATATTTCGGTCGTTGAAAAAAGTTTAGACCAAGACAACCATAATGTTGTGGGTATACAATTAACGGCAGACTGGCTCAGCATTAAAATTGAAATCACCCCATATGCACCATAGTATTCGGATATCCGAGAATATTTCAACAGTGAGACAAGCTGTTGTCACATCGCCACAACTTGGGAATATCTGAGCGGAGCATGTGGAAGGAGAATTATATACTACGATCCCATGTTTAATTCATACAAACTCTAAGTGGCCCAGAAACTTAAAGAATGTGACTGGTATGCCCGATAGGCCGCTTGCGAGTACATGCTGACAAATATTTCAACTAATGTTGCTGTACTCACAATCAGTAGTGACAAAGATTATATTCGTTTATCGGGCTGCATCAATAAACAAAATTGTCGGTATTGGACCCTGCAAAATATTCGACAGCTTTATGAGCGACCCTCCACAGGCAGCATGTAAGTATTTGGTGGGCTGTATTTTTTGACTGTCACATCTACCCGATATGTTGCAATTTTTTAGAGCCGAGATTTAACGAACATTTTTTTCAAGAAGTTCTGGTACACGGTGACATCTCATGGCCGGCTAAGTCACCAGATCTGTTTCTTTGCAATTTTTATTATATAAAATGATGATATTCGTAACGTTGCCTCAACAGTATCAATAGAAATGACTCGGCAAGCAATGCGGAACAATAAAGTGACGCTGCATTAGTGTATCGCTTAGGCGGGTAAATATTTGTACGATATCATCTTCAAACCTGGTTCAAGCATTGTTCTGAGTGATAATGCAATAAAACATTTAATAGAATCTGTCTAGAAATATTGAGTTTATTCTGCCCGACCCTGTATTATTTAAGTATGTTTTTTACTAACAACTTTTTGAAATCCTAATACACCCAGTTAGAAATTCAATTTTAAATTGTTTAAACGTCATTTAGATTTGGTACTGATCATTAATTCAATACGGTAACACCAATTATTCATAATCTCATTTTAAATGCAAAATTTATTATTTGATTTTTTAACATCAGAATTTAATGGGGTCATATCCATCTTACAACACATAGAACGCACATGTGAATGTGATATTTATATCAAAGACATTAAACATAATATCAAATTACATAAAAATTAAATGTGAACTTTGCCGTTTGACTTTGTACTTTGTAATTTATAATGATTTGCATTACTTATAAAAAATTGCTTGAAACAACAATTAACATAACATGTTTACCGTTAATTAACTAATGAAATTTTTGAAATTAGGCCTATATTTTTAAAATTTCGCAAATGGCACGTAATTTACAAACAAGTCACTTGACAACGTTATGATGTAAGTTTTGGAGCACTTGCGCATTCAAGATTACAAGGTCTCCTTTAAAATCTGCATGCTAGATACCAATAAAAAATTTAATTTATTAATTTGCTAGGAGCTAAAACTAGAAATATATTTTGATTCAGTTCTACTATGTTAAAAGTATTTTTATGTAAAATAATGTAGAATAATTACTTGTAAGTTTTAAAATAGTCCCGAACAATCTTTTCTCTATTATTACCGTTCAAATTTTACTTAAATAAGCTGCTAATTATAATTTGAGTTTTTTATTATGGTGTACGGTATACAGATTTTCGATTATATTTGAATGCCTTTTGTCACGCTTTTATTCATGGTGCACTCTTTTCATCGCTTCCAAAAGTCTTTAAGGTCATTGGAATAATTTCTTCAAACAAATATTCTAGCGTTACACGAAATGTGATGCAGACTCGCTGCTCTACTCTCTCAATCATTATAAATGCGACAATAACACATGTAGTCACTCAGTGCCGTCTAATTCATTACGCTGTCATCGGCCGCCATGTTACAGCTTGGCTGCGTAAACCGTTTTTATTATATTAACATTAGCTTGATATCTCTGGGACAGGCCTCGTATCTTATTCAGTCAAATGACCTTTTAATCTTAACTTCCAATAAACATTAATTTCAAATAGAGAACACTGGTAAATTAATCAGGCTATATTTTGTTTTAGTGCAGCTACATTATGTTCTTTAACGGTTTTCTACGAATTTTAGTATTAGATCGTTGCAGATTTATGATAACGTGTATATTTACGCACTTTGCTTTACTTTATAGCATTTTTATTTAAATGTAATGCAATACGTGGAGCAATGAAACTGCTGGTTTAAAAGATTAATAACAAGACGTGGCAAATCACATAACTCAGTCGCATTTCTGTTATTTTTCTTCGCCATTTCTTACATATCAATTTATATTTTCCAGCAACTAATTTTATTCAAGCAATTCATTTACGTTTTTATTCTCATATTTATTTTTGCATTTACGCGTTAAAATATAAAATGATTGACTTTAGAAAAATTGTATTTATTTTCTTAGTATACTAACTTTTTTACACAATTTAGTTTTAATTTATTTTCCTTTTTATTTGTACTATAAATTTGGAACAATTTGTTTTAACTCTTTCTTTGTTGATGTTCATAAACCTTATAATATTATTTTTTTAATATATAATTTCCTGTTGTTTCAAATAATATTAATGTAAAATGCTTTTCAAGATTTTACTAATAATAATAAATAATTAATTGATATTTGACATTTTGTTTTGAGTTAGTTTTAAAGAATTATAAATAGAAAAATACAAAAAACGATATAATAGTATGGTATTATTTATTATTTCAAAAACCTAAGAATCTGTTTTTCTTAACATACTATTGTTATTTTGTACACTCTAATATAGCATATTGTCACAATTGATGTATATTGTTACCACTATTTTTTGAGAATTGGGAATATTCTCTTATTTTGGTGAGTAGTCATAAATAACTTTTATTTGTTAACTTCTGCACGAAACCAAAAATGCCACATTCGAATCGTACATCACTAAGTTATCAGCAGACGACCACAGCATCTGGAAGGCAACCAAATCATTTAAGAGACCGATTTAGCACATTCCACCTTTAAGAAAAGACGACGGAAGCTGGGGAAAAACAGAGCAGGAAAAAGCTTCAATGTTTGCTAAACATCTTTCACAAGTCTTTAGCGCACTTGAACATAATAATAATAATGATGACGACCTCGTTAGAAACTCCTTGGGCGCTCCTTCCCCATGATGTTAAAGGAATTATTTGAAGATGCAACATTCACAAAGCACCTGGCTTTGATCTGATCACTGGCCAGATTGTAAAACAGCTACCCAGAAAAGGATTTGTTTTGTTAACCATAATTTATAATAGTATCCTCAGAATAACGTATTTTCCGATCACCTGGAAATTTGCACAAATAATTATGATCAACAAACCAAATAAACCTCCAAACATAGTTACTTCGTATTGGCCAATAAGTTTGCTCCCGATCATGTCCAAAATCATTGAAATGCTCCTGCTTAAACAAATCTTTGAAGATACTGAAATACACACATTAATACCACCTCATCAATTTGGCTTTCGAGAAAGTCATTCGACAATGCAACAATGCCATCGAATTGCCAAAACTATTCTCACAAGCCTTGAACAGAAAAAAACTATGTACAGCCGCATTCTTAGATATCGAACAAGCCTTCGACCGTGTATAGTATGACGGACTCCTATACAAACATAAATCCTTCCTTCTCACGCCTCATTATCTTATCTTAAAATCTTACCTCGCAGACAGATACTTTCAAATCCGAATTAATACAGCAACCTCAAATTATTACCCCATAAACTCAGGAGTCCCTCAAGGTAGTGTTCTTGGTCCATTTCTTTATTTGATATTCACGGCTGACATCCTAACTACAATCGCTACGTTTGCCGACGATACCGCTCTATTATCCATAAGCAAAGACCCACAAATTGCATCTGAAAATCTACAAACGCATCTTAATCAATTGCAAGTTTAACTGAAACGATGGGAAGTCAAAGTAAACCATGCAAAGTCCACACAAGTCACATTCACGAACAGGATCACCATCTGCCCTGCAATCTTAATAAACGACGAGCCGTTACTTGTATCTACTCAAGTCAAATACTTGGGATTAACACTTGACCATAGACTTACATAGATGGCCCACATTTCTGCTAAGAAAACCCACATAAACCTAAAAATTCGTCAAATGAGCTGGCTCCTAGGTCTCAAACCATAACTGTCAACAGAAAATAAATTACTCCTCTACAAGTGTGTCATAAAACCTACCTAGTCGTACGGTGTCCAGCTTTGGGGGTGTGTTAAGCCATCTAATACTAAAATTATGCAGAGAGTTCAATCTAAGATACTTCAAATGATCTTCAATGCACCATGGTACGTTAGTAATAAAACATTACATGAAGATTCTGGAATACCATTTGTACAAGAAGAAATTATCAGCTTAACAAGGAACTACCTCGAACGGCTCCCTGATCACCCCAATGAAGAAGCCAGGCAACTATACATCCAACCTGGAATCAGAAGACTTAAAAAACAGTGACCTACAGATATATTAAATCAGCAATAATCAATAGTTAATTTATCGGGGGTGTTACCGCTGGATATCATCTCCCCTCCTGTATTGTACTTTAAACACATTTACTTATGGCCATCATTGGCAGGTTGTAAATATTTACCTTAATAATAAAAAAAATTGTTAACTTATTTATATCAGCTTTCTAAGCTGGATTAACTTAAAATTTGTTTTTTGTTTGGCAAAAGAAACGTATTATTACTAAGTTTAGTAACTATTTAAGATTTTATCTCGAAATTTTAATTACTTACTTGTAAATCTAATATTTTTAAATTACAAAAGTTAATAAACCAGTTTTGGATAATGTATTTATTTGTACGTTTTTCAATTCGGTAGAGAAACAGTTTATAGATTGTCTTTTCTTCTTCTGCAGTGTCATTTCAAACAAGTTTGGCAACCATCAGAGCGAAATGGCTAGTATGAAACAACGTTTGAGTGTTACGACTAGACTTTTCCCTCAGATTTTAAAGTAGCATATTGTTTATACTTTATAATATAGCCGAAATATCATTTTATTATAATATTTACTGAGTATGTTTATTAAATGTCTATTCTAAGTACAACATTATTGATGGTTACCCGGGCTAGTCCCACGTATAATCGTATTATTGTTTACTTTTATAAGGGGTTAACACATTATTAGAATTACCTCCTTTAAAAAACGAACAAAATCATAATTTAAAATTTACATCAATTTTACAAATAAATTCAAACTTACTAAAATTTTCTTCTTTATTTTTTAAATCAATAGTAAAGTTAATACTAAACGGTTTATTACTAATTTTGTCAGAGGCAGCTCAAACAACCGTAAATTTTTAATTACTATAAAGTTGATATTGCAAGTAATTAACGACAAATAATTTTATTCATATGTAAATTATGGCAAATAATAAAATTATACAAATAAAATAAAAAGTTTAAAAACTAAAAAATATGAAGGATAAATACAACACTGCTTAAATACGGGACACAATAAAAAAAACACTTTTTGGAACTACTAGGATACAAAAAAAGAGAAAGACAAAACAAATTACATAGGGATAGAGAGTTAAAGGAAATTGAAATCGACGCAGATTACGAACCGACCAACTTGGCAACAACTATAAGAAATGAATTTTACAAAACGATAAGAAGGTTAAACTAATACGATGGGGAATGTGTGGGAGTATATAGAACACACATATAACCACAATTAGTAAACTAAATACAAATGTACAACAACAATATCTGGTGATTGACAGACAGGCACTATAATTCCACTATTCTAAAAAAAAGATTTTGAAAAGAATTCAGAAATTATCAGCAGACCAAAGGAAAAGTGTTTACGTCAATGAAAAGGTAAAACAACAAAAATGGTAAGGGAAATAGAAAAGAACACAGCAGGTAGTCCAAGAATAAAATAGACAAAATGAAGAAGAGCTTAGACTGAAATAAAACTAGCAGAAAGTTCCAAAACCGAAATAAATGTAGGAGCCTTTTCTTTTTGTTAGAAAAAATTTATTGGATTAAGTAACTAAATAATTAATCCATTGTACTAATATGTTTATGTCAATCCTTAACTACAATTTACAGGAAATGGCCAAATTTTGATTTCTTAGATGTTTCATAAAAAATGCCGTTAATGATGACCTGGATGAATACCATAATCAATAAATTTCACTTCTTGTTTGAATAGTTAAGATATTCTACATTGTAATATTTAAACAAACATTTTCTTATAAGAGACAACAGTCCGCGTTTGACTTTCATACCGTTAAGACGTGTGCTGAGCGATAATAGTGAAAGTGTGTAACGCGGTTATCGCTGACCTTAGGTCAGCAATACGGCGGTTTAATCTGAGTGAAGTATAATAATTATAAACTCACATTTCGTAAAATAGTTATATGAAACCAATCCACATGCTACTAAAATGGCATGCAACAGCAATAATAATTTATATATTCCGTCAACGCAATTAACACAGCAGCTAGCATCTCAATCACATATAGCTTCGCCCCGATGGATAGCCAGGTAAATCCCCAATTTCCTATTATCAATACTCCTTATTTACATAACAACTTGACATATGTGCCAAATGTGCAGATCCCAAATTTACAATCTCAAATGAATACACAAACTAATCATACTTTTACATCAATGCAACTAAATAACATACCGACAAATAATTTATCAAACAGAATAAATACACACGATAGTGGTAGTGAAGTGGAATTGAATACAATGCCCAATAAAGAATGGCAATGTGTACAAAACAGAAAAAGGAAAAGAATAACAAAACAATCAGCACAAAATAAAGCAATACATGCCAAACAAAATAATAGATATTCTGCCCTTAATAGCCTTAATGAGGATATTACTGACGTCGCACCGGTTGTTCAACAAAATAAGATACCCAGACCACCTCCGATATTTGTACATGAAGTTACAGATTATAATAAAATGATAAATGCTCTAACAGCTGTTGCTGAAATAGAACAATATAAAACAAAAGCAATGGCTGATAATGTAGTTAAACTAAGTCCAAATACTCCAGACACATACCGTAAGTTAGTAACATTCATGAAGGAATCAGGTATAATTTACCACACATATCAGATGAGAGAAAACAAAGCTTATAGAGTTGTCATTCGTAACCTCCATCCTACTGTACCCTCTACCGAAATAGCAGAATCGCTGGAAGAGAAAGGTTTCAAAGTAAGAGCTGTAACAAACATCAAACACAGAATTACAAAATTACCCTTACCAATGTTTTTTGTAGACTTGGAACCTGCTGAAAACAATAAAGACATTTACAATCTTAAATTCTTAAATAATCATGTTATAAAAGTGGAGCCGCCCCGTAAAAATACATCAATTGTCCAGTGTACGAGGTGTCAACAATATAACCATAACAAAGCCTACTGTAATCGTCCCTACGCTTGCGTTAAATGTGGAGGACCGCATGACACTAAGACATGCAAGAAATCAAAAGATTTGCCGGCTAAATGTGCTTTATGTGGCGGTGATCATCCCTCCAACTATAGAGGCTGTACACAAAGAGTTACAAAACAGACTGAAACCAGACACACAGACTCAAAACAGGTTTAACAACTCAAAACACTTACCACCCAGTAACAATAGACAACACTCAAAGTTAACACACTCAACATACAGCCAAGTAGTACAAGGTGACACTGTACAAGCCAACAGTCAAGACACAATCTTACAAAAGTTCTTAGAAGAATTCAAAATGATATTCACCTAGCTAATGCAACAAAACAACATGATAATAAATATGTTATCTACTGTCATAAATAAACTTGTCGTTAATGTTTAAGTCCTTACGAATATGTTTATGGAATGACAATGGCATCCAATCAAAAATTCAAGAAATCGAATTATTTTCAAAACTCCATAATATAGATATATTTCTTATATCAGAAACATATTTTACGGACAGATCTTATCTAAGAGTTACGCACTATACATGCTATCATACGGAACATCCGGATGGTACCGCCCACGGCGGAACAGCGCTTCTCATAAAGAGCTCAATAGTTCATTATGAACTACAAAAATATGACGATCCTTGCCTACAAGCAACAACAATACAAGTTTGTAAATTACCAAACCCAATTATCATATCTGCTGTCTATTGTCCACCAAGACATAATATTACCAAGGAGGACCTCAAGCCGTTTTTCCAATCACTTGGCAGTACATTCAGTGGAGACTTCAACTGTAAGCACAGCTACTGGGGATCTAGGCTAATTACCACTAGGGGTAGGGCTCTATATAACCTCCTACGAGAAGAAAAATATGGATACCTATCAACTGGCCCACGGACCATAGTAAAACACCTGATTTGCTGGACTTTTTTGTCACAAATGGAATTTCTTCTAACTATATGGATATTATCAGCAATCTTGACTTATCTTCAGATCATACACCAGTTATCGCTACAATCAGTACAACGATAATTAAAAAATCACCAAGACCATCACTTTATAACAACAAAACAGATTGGGACTCATACAGAGCCATTCTTCAAGAAACCCTACAATCAAATATTAGTTTAAAAACTCCCCAGGAATTAGAGCAAGCTACTGATCACTTTATCACTACTCTGCAAAATTCAGCATGGAAATCCACACCTACGATCACAAACAGCGTTCAAAGAGATATAAATATTTCTAATGACATACTTGAATTAATTTGACAGAAGCGAAGAGTGAGAGCTAGATGGCATAGAACACAACATCCAGCTGACAAAACAGTGTATAATAGATTAGCAAATACCTTAAAGAAACAACTACACATGATAAGGCAGGAAACTTTTAACCACTATCTAACTACATTATCAAGAACAGATAATAGTATTTGGAAAATCGCCAAAGCAAACAAACGGCCACAAAAAACAAATCCCCCACTAAGAAAAACAAATAAGGTGTGAGCTAGAACAGATCAGGAAAAGGCAGACTTATTTGCACACTTTGTTAATGTTTTTACGCCCTACTCAGATGATCCTGATGATACAGTAAACAGCTTCTTGGACATACCATTGCAACTGTCGCTACCTATCAAGAGATTCACCTGTGCAGAAATGGAAGAAGAAATTCAACCTCTTAACCATAAAAAAGCACCAGGGTACGAACTAATATCGGGTAAAATGCTTGCTGAATTACCTAGAGTCGGTCTGGTGTTTCTAAGGAACCTTTTCAATTCTATCTTACGTCTCCATTATTGGCCGTTACCACTTAAATTCGCACACATAATTCTCATACCAAAACCAGGTAAACCTGTTGAGGAAATTACATCTTACCGTCCAATAAGCTTACTGCCCCAAGTTTCTAAACTGTTAGAAAAACTTTTAGTCAGGAGAATACATGAAACAGATATATTGGAAAACTGCATCCCGGACCACCAATTTGGGTTCAGAAAGTATCACTCTACCATTCAGCAATGTACTCGCGTCGTAAATATGATCAACACAGCACTGGACTCTAAATCTTACTGTCCAGCAGTATTTATTGATATACAACAGGCGTTCGATAAAGTATGGCATAAGGGGCTCTTATACAAACTCAAATTACACCTTTCAAGTGAATATTATTTACTTATAAAATCCTATTTATCAAATTGACACTTCCAGATAAAGTATGGCCAAGAATATTCTGCCATTCATTCAATAAACTCCGGAGTACCACAAAGCAGCGTTCTTGGGCCTCTTCTATATACATTGTACACGGCAGACATACCTACAACAGTAGATACAACTATAAGCAACTTCGCTGACGATACAGTCCTTCTCTATCATCATACCAATCCTCAAATAGCCTCCTTAAACTTGCAACATCATTTGTCCCTCTTACAAACCTGGCTAAAGAAATGGAGAATCCAAGTGAACGTCAAATGCACCCAGGTAAATTTTACCCTAAATCGCTTGGAATGCCCGCCGGTGCATCTAAATAATATAACAATTCCTCAAGTAAATGAGGCCCGCTACCTGGGCCTTCATTTAGACAAAAGACTCACGTGGAAACTGCATATATTAAAGAAACGAAAAGAAATTGATCTACGACTAAAAAAAAATGTACTGGTCACTTGGTAGGAAATCGTGTCTATCTTTAGAAAATAAGATTCTACTTTATAAAATAATAATTAAGCCTATCTGGACCTATGGCATCGAGCTGTGGGGATGCTCCTGCAAGTCAAACGTAAACATAATCCAACGCATGCAATCCAAAACACTGAAAATGTTAGCCAATGCTCCCTTGTATGTTAGCAACGACACCCTGCATACCGACCTGGAAATGCCAACAGTAGTAGAAGAACGTACTAATAGAAGCAACAACCATTTCCTGCGACTTCAAGTTCATCCCAATGTCCTGGCATCCAGCCTGCAACATGATCCACCTCCTAGACGACTACAAAAAACGTGGCCCATTGATCTAAGAAGAAACTCCCCTCACGTCACCATCGTCATCTCATTAGGTCATTAGCACCTTATTATATGTTTATTATGTAAAATGGTTCTGATTGTTAATCTGCAAATAAACTAAAAAAAAGAGACAACGTGACTATTCTAAAACGTATATTTTAATTAATTATTTTATACAAATATGTGCATCCGAAGCCTCAAAATTAATGCAAAAAATTATAAAATAAACTGATTCTGTGAGCAGGTTCTGTGGAAGTTGAATAAATTACCTCCTTAACTAAATTTAATTGTTCTAAAATTAAAATTTTGTACAAAACTCAATTTTAATGAAGCTTAGATATTTTAAGTATTTTTACGCTTATTACTTTTGCATTTACATAAGGTTTATAAGTTCATTAAAAACGTTTTAGTCATTAGCAGCTTGGAAATTCCTAAATGATTAAAGGCAACCTTGATATATATGTTGTTTGTTTTGTTATATTTATTTACTTATTTTAGGATTCTATACATTAAAATGAGAAACCTTATCTAGAGAGTAATATCGTCTGTCCGTCCGTCTGTCCGTCTGTTTGTCCTTTTATTTTTCAACTTTTGATCAAGGCAGATTCCAAGCTGGAAACCAGCTTCTATTTCTGTCATTTCTGACATCTATTAAGCATTATAATTTTTGATCTGTGATAGATAGAGACATAACGTTTTCAGTATTCAACTAAGGACTATAAGTCAAGTCCAGACGCCAAAATCAGCCTGATCGGAAAATCTCAACACCGGTTTGACCGAAAGCGGCCGCAATTTTTTTTTTATGTATAGAAGCCCCGAACATCTGTAGAACTGGAGTTCCACGTCCGTACTTGTTTTACTTTATCCACACTTTGGTGTGTTTGTATTTATCTCATCATAAAAAAATAAATTATATACGTAGGCCAACCAGAAAGTAAAGATAGCTACCAACTTTATTTTCAATGATGGAGAACAAATACACATATTACTTTTCGACATAGCCTTTCTTCTGGTATCGTTTAACTCATTTTTTTGCTTCTTCGAATAAGAAGTTTTTCAGTGGCTGCATTTCTGCCTTGCTTGCTGAACCTCACCATCTGAGCTAAACTTGTAACCGCGCAGTGTCTCCTTTAAGGAACGGCGCTAGATCAAGACATCCACTTTTCGGAGGTGTTGATCTGTGCGTGGTGTCGATGAGCAATCAGGTTGGCTTTCATCAGTTAGACTTATTCTTCCCTCCTTTAAGTATTCTATCCATCCGTGCCAGCATTCGGCAATAGATTTTTCCAAATTGAATCCCTATTACCAACAGAAAACGCACTACGGCGCGTTGTTTTTCGACGCTGCAATACCTTCTACCCTCGTTACTCTGTACCATATAACTGGACGATAGAATGCTGCTCGCGTCTAACTATCCGTCAATCTTTGCGTCCATGTTATGTTGCATCACTATCTTCAAAATTTCATTTTTTATTTATCGTCATATATTATTTAAGGCGTTGTATATATAAGTGTATAAGCCAAATTTTTACACTTCCTTCTCTGTTATATTTGAGTACAATTAAAATAAATTAACTCCCCAATTCTATTGATTTTAATTTTTTAGATGTGTGCGCGATCATAACCTACATTCCCTTTTTGTTTCTTCGTGAGTTCTTTTTATCTCATCAATATGTTTTATTATTTTGCAGAAGTTGTATAACAATTACTTCACAAATACCTTAAATTGCTTTTGTACGTTGCAAATAGGGGGATGCTCCCAGTTA
Source organism: Sinelater perroti (assembly GCA_036346155.1). Classification (NCBI taxonomy): domain Eukaryota; kingdom Metazoa; phylum Arthropoda; class Insecta; order Coleoptera; family Elateridae; genus Sinelater; species Sinelater perroti. Next base: position 635,849 of record JARFIY010000005.1, read on the forward strand.
TTTACAAACATACGCAATAGAGTTGTGGATTTTAGTCCTCCACAATGCTTCAATTTCTTCTGCTGTTCCTTACATTCCTTTTGGTAAAATTAAATTTTGCATAATCAATTTTCTTCTCTTACCACATCATTTCTTTATCTGCTTCATCTCACCTGAAATCAATTACATCGACACCAATAGTTCTTTTAAACAGTTTCTTAAGTTTTATAAAATAAGTTGTTCCTCGTCAAATTATCATAAGCTTTAGATTCATGCATTTGCTATGTTAGAACTAAATTTAATAATAATATGTATTGTTTTATTTAATTTACAGTCTTACCAACGATCACAGTCAATTCTTTCTATAGAAAAATGTAAAAAATTGTAAATAACAATTTACTCTGAAATATCATGCTATCCTATACAAATCATATGTTTGCAGAAATAACTGATAAGTACATTAAACCAAATTTGGTTTTAGGAAGAGCATATCTTCAGCGGTTCTACAATCACCTTCAAAGCTTTAATTGACGTTAGTAATTTTATATATAGTATATCAAAAATAACACAGCATTGGTAGAGTATACAAAATATCAACAGTATAAACATACTAAAACCTACTATAATATGGCATATGTGTGTGGTAATGCACAAGATAAAGAAATCTAAAAAAAACATAAAAAACTCAGCTAAATGCATCTTATGCAACGGCTCACGTCTATACAACCACAAAGGGTGTCAAGTATACCTCTAGTTTTAAAACAAATGTCGCATAGAACATTATTAAACACAAAAACGCATAATTGAATAGAGAAAATACAATAAATAACTTACATATGCGCAACTAGTTAAAATTTCTGCAGAATCATCTAAAAACAATACAGATATACTTCTCTCGTCCTTTTTAAAAAGCTTAAAAATTTCAATCAATTAATTAATCGAAACAAAATGATACTCAACATGTATCCAATGTCATTACGAAATTAGTACATAAAAATGGTTAAGATCTTAATATTAGCAATATGAAATGCCAATTGCTTCAACCGAAAATGTTTTTAAGTATTTTTAAAACTACTCAATATAAACATACTCCTAATATTGAAAACTAATTTTACAACCAGGTTATAAACAAAAATAATTAGAGAATGTATCACACTCAACAACCTAACGGGACCGCACATAGTTGAATTACCTAAATATCAAACAGACTTCCTTCAAACAATAATAATTCTATTTAACGTTCAAAATAACTAACAAAATTGTTTGCTCTATAAAGTTCTTCCCAACACTACATTAATAAGTATCAACCTCAACCGTTTCTTGAATCGCTGACTATGATGCTAAACACATTAACTGAGTGTCACATTTGACAACAGCAAGAGGTAAAGAATTTTACAAACTTATTAATGAAAGAGAGTACCGTATTATCCATAAGCATACAAATTTATTGACCATTTGACCCGAATAAAGTTCCATTGCACTTTTACGTTACAAGTGGCATTTCAGCCAATTTTATAGATGCAAGATCAAATTTCCACTTACCTTCAGACCCTATCATTGTTACCATCGGTATAACGATAATGAAGGGGGAAAAGGCAAGCCAACACTGTACAATAAAAATAGAAGAACGTCAGATGCGAATCATTTCCATAAATATAATGAAACTTGTAACAAAAAAAGAACCCAAATTCGATGCCAAAGGAGTCGAAATCTAATAGATTAAAAACATCCACAACAGTTACTGACAAATTACAATCTAAAATACATGAGATAAAAATAAAATATTTACTACATATGTGGTAAACTTATCTAATAAAAGTTTTTCAAATGAGCCACTGTGAATGTCTCTCCAATTCATAAACATAATAATGAACAAGCTAACGTATTTACATAATATATTTTAAAAGATTTTCAGTCATACAATGACAATCCTGATATAGGAGATTTCCCTGATGCACTTTTCAACTGTCTACACCTACTCCAAATTTCAAATTGGAAGAAGTAGAAAATAAAATAAAACATCTAAAGAAGAACAAGCCACCGGGATTTGACTTAATTTCTAAAAAACTGTTAGCTGAGCTCGTGTCTGGATTATTGTTTATATAAATGCTATTTAATTAATTCTCTACTAAGACCGAGCTACTTGCCAATTCAAGCTCGTAATATAATAGTAATACTAAAATCAGGTAAACCGTCCACGTAAATCACCTTCTAATAATCTATACCTTTTTTTAAAGTTATGATATATTAAGATATACATAGAACTAATTATTTTTACAAATTCCATAGATAGTGTCATTAAATAAGCTCTGCAATAGTCTATAAAAAAGATTCCACTTGTGAATTGTATCATAAGTTACAAAATTGTATCTAGGAAGATACAAACTAAATTATTAGACAAAAAGCGATGAAATTTTTTTTGTCATAAAAATGGTATTTCTAGTTGTAAAATAGCTTTTAAAGTTAAGTGCCTTTAATTATCCAAACTATTAAAAAGTACAGTAAGATGGACGATTAAGGAAAAGAAGAACAAGTTTCGCCAACGGCAGTCTTAATTCTATGAAACTAAATTATAATGCACAGCTGCTGATGTTAATGTATATATGTTACTTTTACTGCTTGACTGTGGGTTAAGAGAGTGCGGTCCGTGGAAGGATACACTTGTTTCGGAAAAACAAGAATGCTTTCCTATACAAAGGACTAAACGACATAGAAATTGGACAACATGTGGCAAAAAGTACTATTCAGTAACAACTAAACTTTTAATATCAACAGTCATTTCCAGAACAGCTCACATAGTGTTGTCCATGAAGCATCCTACCGTTGTTACGGTATAGAAATGCGTGTCTGCCCAAGGCGTTGGTTCGCTGTCTATCATTTCTGGGCGAATGAATGGCACCAAGTACTAGGTGGGGCAGTCAAACTGCACGTTTCTAAGAAACTTATATGGTGAAAAGTGGAAGGGGAAGTTGCCAGTGACATTCACATTCCACGCAGTTGAAAGTTTAGTAACCGTTTTCATCTTCCGCCTCGTGCTCCTGTTCGAAGTAGGAAAGTCATTTATGTTTGGGCTAAGAACTTACATACAATGGGTCAAACAATAAGAAGAAGAGGTGGTAGTGTAATAATGTGGAAGCTGTACGAGTAGCGATTATAAGAAGCCCTCGAAGACCTGCCAGGTGCCACAGCGTTGCTCTCGGACTTTCAACTCGAACAATAAAGAGAATTTTTTATGATGACTTACCTACACCCGTATAAAATACAATAGTCCTTGCCTTAAACTCCGGTGATTATCCTATCCGCGTTAGTTTTTGTGAGCACATGTTACAACTGCTTGAAAACGACCCACAGCTCATTGATAATCTATGCATGAGCGATGAAGCTTATTTCAACCTCAGTGGATGTGTCAATAAACACAATTTTCGCTAATGGGCTCTTGCCAACCTTCAACAACTTCACGAACAGTCGCTCCATTTAGCCTAAGTTACAGTCTGGTGTGCAATCTCTTCGAGTAGAATAGTTTGTCCGTATTTTTCTTTTTAATGATGATGGTCATGGAGTTACTGTAACATTAGCGCGTCCACAGGAGCATCTCTTAGTGGACCAGGAAGCTCACTGAAAAGCAATCCGAGGTTAGGCGTAAGCGAAGGTTTTACCAACGCTGTAGGGGGCACGAAAGAGCAGAGAATATAAGCATTTTTGGAAGTGGAAAGAGTTTTGCACGCGCAGCACGGAGAAGAACCCGTGAAGCACCGCGTACCTAGTAATACGCGAGAAGCGCTCAAATACTTGCGACACTTGTGTACGAAAGGCAGACACTACGTACACAAGAGGAGCTCGCAAAACGGCAAAATTTTTATTAGGGAACTTCTTCCCCCGCGACGATGCGGAAGAATACGACGCAGAGCAGACGGAAACAAGACGCGAAACGGCCACGATTGTCGGTAATCGACAAACCGATATTCGAATTGTGTAGAAGGTTTTTGAGATTACAGCGGCTAACTTCGAAAGCAACTTTAACGCGAGTTTAGAGCTCGGCATCTTTCCGAGATACTGGAAAATCCAAACGGTGCGTTTTATTTCGCAAAAAGAAGATCCGACCGACGCAAAGGAGTATTCCGCGTTAATCGCATTAGATATCACGGGGACGTTCGACAACGCGTGGTGGCCCGGAATTATTCGGGAACTAGCCGGGAGAGAGTGTATACGAAATCTCCTTTCGCTAGTAAAACACTACTTTAGCAAACGAGTAGTACAAGTCGAAACGGGCGTCTGAATCGCGACACACGTGATAACTAGGAGGTAAGCTAAGGGTTCGTGCTCTGAACCGGCATACTGAAAGCTGATATACGAAAATATATTCAGTTCAGTTGCCGCAAGGATGCCAGATCGTAGAATTGCGGACGATACCCTTTTAATAGTTCGGGCGGCGCGATTTAAAGCGCTGAGGGCTAGCGAAAACGAGGGAATAGGAGCGCTTAAAACATAGGCGGATAAAGCAAAATTGCGATTTAATACAAAAAAGGCAAGGCGGTATTCTATGGCATGCGACCTGGGCAAGAAATACCCACGTTCTTGCTCAACGGCGAGCGCATCTATTGCAAGGATCACATACGGTATCTTGGAGTAGAGATCAACGATCGTTTATCATTGAAAAGTTTGTGACAAGGAAAGTAAATTTTCCATCGAATCGGAACGGCGCCACGACTAACGTGGGGTTTTTGCGGTAAAGCGGCGGTGCGAGTTCTTGATGGGGCAGTACAGCCGACTATGCTGTACGCTGCTGAGATATGGGCGAAAGAGTGAAAGGTCATGGAATGTAGAAACTTGTTAAGCGTACAGAGAATACTCGCAGTTGAGGTAAAAAGTGCTTACTGCACTGTAGCCACCGAGACTGTCTTCTATTGAGCCAGTTACCGCCCTTGCATTTTGTTTTGCAGAAGGCGGCAGATTGCAGGGGGCTGAATCAGCAACTTCGAGAGGAGCACCCGGCCGAACGAAATGGCATCCTATTCAGCCTAGAGAAGCCGAAGGAGCGACAACTACTGCTACGCAGACGGATTGCAAAAGGACGATGGAACAGCAGAGGCTGCGAGGAGACAAAAAATTTACTGCGAATGAGCAGACCAGTTGGCCAAAGAAGCAAAACCGGGACCGCCAATTTTTGAGACGATTTCATAGAGCTCGTAAAGAACCGACTACGAGCTAGGTCGAGAGCAGAGATAGCAAGCAGCTGAGGCGGAACAACATGCGCGTATATTTATCTCCAAGGTCGACACAGCGCGACAGGCTGCGAGTGCTTTAACTGGCGCAACTTCGGGTCCTACCTGATAAGAATCGGAAAGCTGGTGGAGGACCAAGACAGATGCGCATGTGGGAAAGTCGACGACGGTATGCATGTCCTGCTGACTTGCAACGGAGAGGAGGAGACCAGGCCTAGGGCGAAGAGGACCCTGATTATGAGCAACTGGAAACGGCCACGAACGCGGGAAGAGATGGAGGGACTTTCGAGAGTAGGTCAATGGTGGACAGCTTTTACGGTTTTTGTGAAACGGTGCGTGAGGTTACATGTTGACGTGAATTTTAGATGGGAGCGGGGACGCTTGGAAATTTAGTGCTGATGGGAGATGCCAAGTCTTGGGTAATGATTAACAGACACTATGTGCGGCGTAGGTTAAGATAGATTTAGTCTGTTTCTTTACGTAAAATTGCAAATTACAGGAGGATTTAGAGCCATCAGTGGTTTCGAGTCGCCTGCCCTGCCTCGGGTTTTCGTGGTTTTCCCGAAACCTGCACTAAACTGTTAATGCGGTTGCGATAGCGTTGCTGTAGTTCCGTAAGGCGGAGCACCAGCCAATTAATGTTATAACATTTCATGTAATGTTTACTGTATATATTCAGTCAATAAATTGTATGTAACATTAACGCGCCATGTTGAAATGCTGAAAACCTTTCTTATTTCAGAATTTCAACGAGTTCCTATGAATGAAAACACTCACTTTCAACAAAATGAAACAACTAGTCACACAGCCACTGAAAGACCTGTTTCCAAACCGCCTTATTAGTAGGAATAAGAATGTTTAGTGGTCTTCAAGATTTTGAAACTCTTCTAGCAACTACACTAGACCTAAAAGTGCGGATTGAAGAAGAAGTTCGTGCAATAACACCGGCGGTACTACAACGTGTCAGTGAGAATTTTCGTATTAGATTCAGACAATGTGTACACAAAGATGGTCGCCATCTTCCTGGAGTGATATTTAAAAAGTAAAAGTGTTTCACCCTGTGTATTAACATACTACAACGTTTAATGTCGCCTAATAGAAAGATACGAAAGAAGATAAAGATTTCATTATTTAAAACGACAATACATCTTATCATAGGACAAAATTAGTTCAATCTTGGATGAACACAAATAAAATTAACAGAGTATACTACTCTGTACAATCTTTTTATCTCAGATCCATAAAAAAACTTGCGCAAAGAATATCAAGCACCATATTGTATCTAAACGAAAGGCCTCAACAAAAGCAGAACTAATCGAATTACTAGTTCGAGTTTAAGATTTAAATTACAGGCCTAAAATATATAAAGTAGTTATCAAAAACAAGAATCAACCAATAAAATATTACTAATAGTGTAGATTTGAATAATGTGTAAAATTGAAGTACCGTTCACATCTATGCATAATATCTTAATTAAAAATAGATATGCTTTTTAATGAAGCACAAAGCAAGAGCGGCCTGTCATTGTAATCGAAGACCGGCTTGACAAAACAAACTTTAATCAGTTAAGCAACAGACTGACAGCAAAACTAAAGGAATTAAAAGATTAATCATTTAATACCTACATTACTAACCTAAGCAGGTACGACTACACCATTTGGAAACCCATAAAGAATATAAATAAGCCTACAACAATTTCTCCAATCCGAGTACTCAGCTACTTGGACCTTGGGCAAAAAGTGACAAACAGAAACAGATTTGCTTGCAAATTATCTTGTTATATTTATTCCACACGGCACTAAACCAGATAATCAAAGGAAAAATCATTAAAGTATCCAATTGATAATACACCCTAGATCACTCCAATAACATTCAAGGAAGTTAAAAAGTTAAAATTAACCTCATAACTGAAAGAATGTTGAAATAATTATTTAAGAAAGAAGTAGTACTTTTGACGTATTTATTTAATGCCATTCTAGGGCTTAGTTATTTACCTAAGCACTTAAAAATGGCTTAGATTATCATGATTTTAAAACCTGGTGAGGGTCCAACGAATATCAACTCATATAGACCAATGTGGCTGTTCCTTGCCGTCTCTAAGATCCTGGAAAGAATTCATTTACCAATAATTCGATTTCTGATCACCAATTTGGATTTTGTGAGGCACACACTACAATCCAACAATGAATTATAAATGAGGCACTAGAAGAAAAACAATATTGCGTAGCTGTTCTGCTAGATCTAAGCCAGGCCTTTCGTAAGGTTTGACACCCAGGTCTGTTACCAAAAGTTAAAAAAGCCTACCGCAAGAATATTTCAAATTGATCAAATCATATCTAGGTAATAGACAGTTCCAAACTAAATATAAGCGGTTTACATCCAAGAATAACAGGAGTTCCACAGGGCAGCGTTCTGGGTCCTTTATTATTAAGCCCTTTACACGGCAGATTTCCCAAAAGGCAGAAACACTCACATAGGTACATTTGCAGATCATATGGTTATACTTGCCAATAAAACGAAAATCCAAACTGTCACTGGAAAACAAGTTTCCTATCAACAAGACAATTATCAAGCCCATTTGCACTTATAGCATTGAGATTTGGAACTGCGTCAGAAAATGCAAAATGGCAAACATACAAAAGAATCAATCTAAAATCCTCCGAATTACCTTAAATGCTCCTTGGTTTGTGTCTACCGTCCACACCGACCTCAATGTTCCTTACGTTCAAGATATCATTCACAAAGCAGTGAACATAATGAACGATTCCGATTCTATAGTAACTCTTTATTAGAGCAATTTACTCATAGTGCTGACCACAGAAGACTCGAGCATTCGTAGCTCATAGATCTTAAGTCCTCATCATGTCATACGATTATGATTGTACATTTTCTTTTCTGTGTATATAATCATACAGTGTCATAAAATTAGCTTATAGATTGTATATTCTAATTGCTGATCAAATTAAATTTAAAAAAGTGCTTTCTAATTATATTTTTTAATTGCACTATCTACTGTATTTTCTTATATACATTTAATGTGATTAACGTACTTTTCTGACACAAAAAAATGAAAGACTAAAAAGTATTTCACTCTAATGTATCAAACGTTATTTTTTTTAATTTTAAAAGTCATACAAGTCATATAAATATTAGTTCAATCTATTTTACTTCTACGTTTCACAAAAATGTAACATGTCACAAAATTTCGTCTTTTGTCTGTGGCATATAATTGATTTAAGAAAAGAAAATAAGCAATTCTGCATTTACGTTGTATTACAATTGTTGAAAATTATACCAATTTAAAAGAAACTTAAGCATTGTACTACAACATATTAATAACCAGTATTAACCAAATTTATCATAATTAGATACACAGTTTCACGATGATGATGAAATATTACAATTAAACTTTTTTGGACTGATGTGGTATAGCACTGATTTAGCCTTTAAATAATGGCTCTATGGGTTGCCATTAATATTTAATTTTTTAGATAATTAATACGGTATTAAAAAAATCTAAATAAAAATCAAATTTTTTAAAAGACCTGGAAACTATTAGCAGCATTGCTTAATCTTAGATCTAACTCCACTTTACTATGTCCGGCGGAAATTTTGTCATATATAATCGATAGAGTTATTAGCTTATATAAACTTCCATTCCCTACTAAAATTGTTACTAAAAGACGTTAATTTATTTATTTATTTCATTTGGTACCTTGAAACTGATCTACAAATCACATCTTACAAATGTTAGTTAAAAAAACATACAAAACCAAATGATTTCTAATGTTTTAGTTGATTTATGAACACTAGTGTTTATTAAAATTTCAGCACAATTAAAAACATTTTATTGCATTAAAACTTTTATATAAAATTAAATGTACTATTCTTCTTCTTAAAGTTCCGATCCGTTTCGGATGTTGGACACCATGATGGCAATACGGACTTTATCAACAGCGGCACGAAACAGTCCAGTTGTTGTTGTATTGAACCATACTCGCAGGTTTTTCAGCCACGATATGCGTCTTCTGCCGATGCTTCTTTTTCCTTCGATCTTACCCTGGAGGACCAATTGTAGGAGCCCGTATCTCTGATTGTTGCACATGATGTGCCCTAGATACTCCAGCTTACGAACTTTTATTGTTGTGAGGAGTTCTGTTTCTTGTTTCCATTTCCTCAGCACGGTGTGGTTGATTACATGCTCTGTCCAAGATATACGGAGGATTCTGCGGTACAACCACATCTCGAAGGCCTCTATTTTTCGTCTTGATGCCTCTGTCAGTGTCCACGTCTCTGCTCCATACAGCAATACGCTGAAGACATAACATCTCAGTAGTCTTAATTTAATGGGTAAAGATAATTCATGGCACTTGAATAGTTTGGCCATTTTTACGAACGCTGCTCTCGCCTTTTCAATTCTACACTTTATTTCCAGTGAATGTACTATTACCAGAAAGTTATTATGTTTATACCTCTCGGAGATTTGGTTATGTTGTTTTGTAAAATGGAGATGAAAGAGTTCTTAATCATTCATATTTCACACGTGCAACTTACACAACATAAGAATTATTGAAATAAGTACATTATCGATAAGTTAACAAATTTAAAAAAGGACGTTTTCACTAGAAAAAGACCGAAGAATTGATCGTCATAGCGGTACTGTGGCGCGAATATAGAACTAGTGGGTCGAAGAACTGGAGTCTAGAGCAGTACACAGAACAACCAAACAGGACGATCCTTATCTTTAGAGGCTTAAGATTACAGACTTTACGGGACTTTAACCGCCCTAGTGTATCAATACTAGACCATTACATAGTACCGATTGTTTATCTCTGTTTGACAGAGATTAACAGCACGATGTCCTTTCTTGCACCGGAGCAAGGGTTAGAAAGGGCAACAAAAGGGCCTCTGTGGACAAATGAGTGTGATATAGAATCGTCTTTTCTGGTTAATAGAGATTTTGCTTAAATTGATATTTTTTTCTTCTCCTCTATAATGCTTTGGATATAATCCATTGCGACACTATGATTCTGTATTTTTATACTTGCTCTTTCCATCTCTTTTTCGGTCTTTCCAAACTTCGTCTTTCTTTTGTTCTATATCTATAGTATTTTTTGAGTAATCTGTTGTTTTCTATTCGCTCTAAATGTTCTCTTTCCATTGCTGTCTGTAGTTTTTTATTTTGTCCAAAATTTTGAATATCTATAGTTCTTTTCTAACTTCTTCTAATTTATATCTTTGTTATTGTATCCGGCAGTTGATCGCAGAAAACGTATTTCTAATGAAGTTATTCTGCGTTGATTGTTTTTGGTAATGGTCCAGCATTCACTACGTATGTTAGACTTGAGCCAGGTACTGTTTTATAGAACTTTATTAATGTTTTCTTTTGTACTTTATTCTTGAATGTTCTGTTTTTTGTGCCATTGTAGTAGTTAAATTTTTTAATTTTTTTGGATGCCGATCTCTCCCATGAAAGATATTGAACAGCCCAGAAATTTGAAACAGTTCACCTGTTCGATTATTTTTTCATCCAGTACTATCCTTGATCAGACCACAAAAAGTTATTACTTTCGTTTTATTGACGGAAATTTTTAAGTTATATGTTTCCATTATTTGTTGTAGCTGATCGTCTACTGACAGAAATGTGGGAACATATTTTGGTTTATTTAGATTATGCGCATATTATAAAATCCACTGCTTCACAGCATCGTCAATATAAAGATTGAATAGAATTGGGGACAGGCTACATCCCTTACTTAGTCCAAGATTTGTGTTTTCGAAATTGCTCTTATCGTCATGTATTATTATTTCTGCATGCGTATATACGTTTTTAATGACTTTAAAAACAAAGGGTTTGTGTGCAGTTTTCTGTGATTTTACGTGTACAGTGCAGTGAATAAACCTAGAGCGGACGACAACGAACAGGCGTGAAAGTGTGATAAGCGAGCGGTGCAAGTGCGGATAGCGATAAAGGTCGTGGTCAACGGAGTTCAGAGGAAAGATAAACAAATAAACAAATAAGCGTGCTATAAAACTTGAACAAATTTTAGGGGACCACATCTAAGAGCTAACTGGATGGAAAACACAAACAAAAGGGAAAGAGAGTTAAATAGCAGCACACAATTGGACCAAGAACTCTGTAGAGAAAGCAAGAGAAAAAACATTATCAAATCCCCCCTGTTAAAAATCACAGGATCAGCGAATACCAAAATGTCGGAAATAAGTGAGCTGAAAATAATGTTTGAAGAGATGATGAAGGAAATAAAGGAAAACACGAAACCTAACAAGGAGCTTAGAGAGGAGTTCAAGAAGAAGGAAGAGAAGTGGGAGCTGGGAAAAGGCTACCTAATCAAAAGAATAGAAAAGCTGGAAGGAAAACTAGAGACAATGGAAAAGAATAGAAGGAAATGCAATATTGTAATAAAAGGGGTTGAATTCAAAGGACAGAATAAGAAACAAGTCGTGATGGAGTTCCTCGAAGAAAAATTACAAGTGGAGGCCAAAGTAAAAAATGTACATACCATAAAGCCAGCACTAACAGTAGTGGAGATGGATTCTTGGAATGAAAAACAGGAAGTAATGCAAAACAAGAAATCTTTGAAAGGGACAAGAATATACATTGAAAACGATCAAACACAGGACGAGAGAAGAATACAAGCGGAAATCAGGAAAATAGCAAGAGCGAAAAGAGCAGAAGGAAAAGAGGTAAAACTGGATACCAGAAGATAATAATAGACGGAACTTGCTACAAGTGGAGCGAGGAGAACAAAGAGTCATAGAAGAGACTCCCTCCTCAAAAACTAAGCACCCAGAAAATAAAAAACAGACACAAAGATGACGAACAGAGCAAAGGACACGGACACGAGTAGAGAAACGAAACAAAAAGAGGAAAGCAGGAGTATATAAAAATAGGAACATGGAACATCAAGTATAAACGGAAAGGAGGAGGAACTCATAGAAGAAATGAAGAAACAAAAGCTGGATTTTATGGGAATAACAGAGACAAAGAAGAAAGGGCGAGGACATACGAGACTACACAAAGGATATTGGATGCTTTGGTCAGGAATAGAAAAATCTGAAAGGGCACAAGCGGGAGTGGGTTTAGTGGTACACCCTGGCAAAATGGAAACAATAATAAATGAAAGGTATGTAAATGAAAGAGTAATGGCAGTAGAAGTCAAACTAGGGGAAAAAGAAGAAACGTGGCAAATGATTGTGGCGTACGGATCTGATGAAGACGAGAAAGTGGAAATAAAAAACCAGTTCTTTGAGGAACTACAAAAAGTAATAGATACGAAAGGAAACAATATTATAATTATGGGGGACCTAAATGGAAGCGTAGGAAAGGATAATAGAGGCATAGAGAGAATTTTAGGAAGACAAGGAGAGCACAAAAGAAATAGAAACGGTACGAAAATTGTAGAGTTCTGCGTGACAAATGATTTAGTAATAACGAACACAAAGTTCGTACATAAAGACATACACAAATACACAAGGGTGCAACACAGCAGAAACGAGAAATCAATTATAGACTATTTTCTAGTGAACGGGGAGAATTGGCGAAAAATCAAAGATGTTAAGGTGAAGAGAGGACCGGAAATAGGCAGCGACCACTACCTACTCCAAATGGATATGAGGGTGAGCCAAAAACAAGCGACAGAGAAACAGAAAAATAACTAAGGAGAAAATTAAAAGCCACATGTTACAAGAAGAACACATCAGTAAGAAACACCAAGACATCCTAAAAAAGAAGTATGAGACAAAAAATATCAGACCAAATATAGAAGACAAATGGAAAACGATAAAAGCAGCGCGCAAATGTTGCGGAGTGGCAAAGGTAACAAACACGGACTTTAAAAGAACGGCATGGTGGACAACTGACATAAAAACACTGGTAAAAAAGAAAAAAGAATGCTGGCGCAAATATCTACAAACAAAATTGGAAGAGGACTACAATCTATACAAAGAGAAAATAACGCAGGTAAAAAACAATGTGAAGGAAACAAAACAGAAAGCGTGGGAAGAATTCGGAAACAAAATGAAAAAAGAATTTGACGACAACCAGAAACTATTTTACGAAACTTTGAAGCAACTGAGAAAAAATAAAACTACACCCACAAAAAACATCAAGGATAAACAGGGAAATGTACTGACAAATGAAAACGATATTATGGAAACATGGAAACAATATTTCGAAGATTTGTTGGCAGCAGGGGAAGAACAGAGAGGATTGGAAAAAAGAAGAGGGAGGGAAAATATCGACTTTGAAAAAGACACGAACTCAACAGAGGAAGATAGCGCAGAAAGCAAAATAACAAAACAAGAATTGGATATAGCAATAAGGAAACTCAAATTAGCAAAAGCCCCAGGCATAGATGAAATTACCCCAGAGATGGTAAAATACATAGGAGAAACAGGCAAGGAAAGGTTACTAGAACTATACAACGACATCTTAGTAGCAGGAAAGTACCGAAGGAATGGAAAATAGGAATCATAATACCCATATATAAGAAGGGAGACCGAAGAGAATGCTGTAATTACAGAGGAATTTCCTTACTAAGCATCCCAGGGAAGGTATTCGCAAGGATTCTAGAAACTAGACTCAGAGACAAACTAGATAAGACAATAGAAGACACCCAGAGTGGGTTTAGAGAAGGACGGGGGGTAGAAGACCACATATTTACAATTAGACAGCTAAGTGAAAAGGTCATAGAGAAAGGGGAAGAAATAGATCTCTGTTTTATAGATCTGGAAAAGGCCTTCGACAGAATAGAAAGAGGGACAATATGGCAGTGTCTAGAAAAAGCAAACATAAATTACAGAGAAGTAGCAGCCATCAAAGCACTATACGAAAATAGCGGAAACATAATAAGAACGAGACACGAGCAGTCGGAGGAATTTAAGGCCAATATAGGCCTAAGACAGGGATGTGTACTCAGTCCGCTGCTATTTAATTTAGTATTAGATGAGGCAATAAAAGAATGCAAGAAAAAAACAAGAAGATACCATGTAGGAAGCTGGAATATGGAAAAAATCTACATATCAGAATTACTTTTTGCTGATGATATGGTTACATTCGGAAAAAGTGAGAAAGACCTACAAGATAATATCAATGTATACAACTTAGAACTAAAAAAGAAAAACATGAAGATAAACGGAGATAAAACCAAAACAATGGTAATAGCACCAGACAAGAGAAGACATCGTATATATATAGAGGGAAGAAAATTGGAACAAGTAGAGAAGTTCAAATACCTAGGTGTATGGATACAGGAAAATGGAAAACTCGATGACGAGATAAATGAAAGAGTAGGAATTACAGGACGACTATTTAACTCCATAAAGTCCTCTTTTCTAGGAAAAAAGGAAGTACCAAATGACGCAAAAGTAGAAGTATTCAAAAAAGTTGTAACACCAATACTCATCTATGGCAGTGAATCATGGACAACAGTGAATAAACATAGGAGCAGGGTCGAAAGTACGGAGATGAGATTCCTGCGTAAAATAGATGGCAAAACAAAGAGAGACCACATCAGGAGCCCAACATTTAGAGAAAATTTAAAAACTAAAGCGGTAGCGGTATCAGTGCAAGAGAGACAGTTAGGGTGGTTGGGGCATATAATAAGAATGGACAAAAGCAGAACAATGAAAAAAGTGTTTGAAGCAAGACCAAAAGGGAAAAGTAGGATAGGAAGACCGAGAAAAACATGGAAGGAGGAACTAAAAGAGGCAGCAGAATCAAGAAACATAAAGTGGGAAGAAATTCGCACAACAGCAAAGGATAGAAAAAAGTGGAGAGAACTGTGCAAGACAAGCCCGAATCCATAAAGCACAGCTCAGCTCAATAGCCTTACACCGAAAGGTAAAAAGGTTTTGGATTAAGTAAGTAAGTATATTATGTTGTTCGGAAATTATCCGCTGCTTGGCTATTTGAATATATATTTTTGCATGTTTTTGGCATCGTTTGAAAACTTACGTTTTCCCGCACATTTGAATGTATAACACTGATATATTTATTCCAGATGATGTTTTCCCGTGAGCAAAAACGAATGTTGATGTTACATGAGTACAAGTTGGTTTTAAGTGCGGCTAAAGCTTGTCGGCGAATTAATGGGGCTTAGGGTACAAGTACAGTTAGAAAGACAACGGTTCGGGATTGTTTTAGAAAATTCAGAGCTAACAACGAAGACCTCAGTCACCAGAAAGAAGCCGGCCGACCACTAGAAATCATCAAAATGCGGTCCTTAAAGCAATTGAAGATTCTCCATCGTTCCCAACGCGCATGTTGGTCAACCAATTTGAATGAAACAGTAGAACAATTTTTAACATTTTGCATGAGTTTGGAAGAAGACGCGCTGGGTGATCCAGGAACTCACAGATTGTCGAAAGACCAAGCAAGTGAATTGTTCTCAAGTTTTGCTGGGCCATCAAAATGAGACTCAATTCTTAGCCAATTGCTTGGTTACAGGAGACGAAAAGTAGGTAAGCTACAAAAATCCGGATTTATATAGTGAATGGGTTGAACTAGGACCAAAACCAACTGGAACACCAAAGAAAGACTTTCGACAAAAGAAACCGTTGTTTTGCATCTTTTGGTCTGCTCGCAGAGAATACTGGGAGCTTTTTGAAGGTCAAACGATCAATTTTGAGGTTTATTGTAGGCAGCTGGATGAGCTGAATTGCCGTTTGAGTCCTCGCCGTCGAAGTAAAGTTGTTTTTTTGGACAACGATGCAAAACCTCACCGTTCGAAAATGACCAGTGCAAAGATTCAGGAACTTGGCTGAAATCGTGCCGACCATCCGCTTACTCTCCGGATCTTGCCCCGAGTGATTTCCATTTCTTCCAGTCAATGCAGCATATTTTAAAAGGAAAAATCTTTGTAACTTTTGAAGAAATGGCAGAGAAATTAAAGAATTTTTCGATTTAAAGAATACAAGCTTTTACCGACGGATGATGAAATTGCTGGAAAATGTCAGGAGGTAATCGATATTAAGGAAGAATACTTCGATTAATTGTTTTGTGTTGTTATTGTTCGGTATCATCAATAAAATTATATTTAAATGACCAAACAGCAAATAACTTCCAAACAACTTAATATTATCAGTATAGGATATGCCTTTTATGAATTCTGTCTGCTGTTGTAATATTACAGTGTCTAGTATATTTTGCAGTCGTTTGGTTAATATGAAGTGTTTAATAGGCTTCTTCCTAGATAATTGTCGCATTTCCATCGGTCTACTTTCTTAAAAACGGTTTGATATTTCTATATATTCCTTTTCTTCTTCTTGGTCCTCTTCTGTCAGTTCTTCTAAAAACCATAGGTTTTTTTAATACCATTAGGTGAGTGTCTTTATGTTTATTTGTGCTGTCTTTTTCTTCGCTATTCATGTGTCTCATAATTTTATACGACATCTGTTGTCATACATGTATATCATTTTCTATACTTGATATGAAGATATCCCATCTACTTTGTTGTGCTTGGCGGTTTTGGCTTTTTACAATTTGCGTTATTTATATTCTGTACTGCTTTTTTCTGTTCTATTTTATAGCCACAGGTGGTAAGCCTTGTTATTATTTTCAACTGCCTCTTATTATTCTTTCGACCAGGGTATCTTTTTTATTATTATAGTTTATATTCCGCTTTCCAATGGCTTCTGTTGCTGCTTTTTCAATTATAATAATTGTTTGTCTTTTTTTTCTACGTTATTAAATCCTGGAAATCGTCCACTATGATCCATTAACTCTTTTTGGTAAATTTTGCGTGCAGTTTTACTTTAGATTCTAAAGAAGTAGCGGTCTGTATGTACATTTATTCCTCTACATACTCCTGTGTCATTAAATAATGTGGCAGTTTTTTTATTTGCTAGGAAGCAGTCAATTATCAATTTGGCCTTTTGTATGCATATGCTGGTTTATGTTTAAAGAAGGTATTTATAATTCTTATATTTTTGTAGTAGGCAGAATCTTTGTGCATATTTACATTTTAATTAAGATGATTTTTACCATTTGTTCCAATATTTTCAAATTTCTCTATACCAATTCCGCCAATTATTATGTAGTCATTCTTGTTTATTCGATTAAGATAATGTTGTAACTTTTTAAAAAATAGTGCGCTTTCTTCTATTTTCTCTTCTTTTGAGGCATATATATATACAATGGTCAAGTATCCTCGTTCTATTTTGCATTCTATGCTTGTGATACTTTCGTTTATTAATTCGTATGATTTTATTGTTTATTTCCATTTTTTATTTATTATAATTGCCACACCTGCATATTAGCATGTATTTTTCTAGGTCTTGGGTGCTTTTTTAGTTTCTTTTTGTCTCTGTTATTGAAACTATATCTCTATTTTTCTTCTTGTTAGTTTTTCTTGTAATTCCTGTAGTTTGTTATTTAATCCAGGTACATTCCAGATGCCTATGTGTAGATAGTCTTTTATTCCATATTTCTTCTCCTTAATTCGTTTGCTGTTGCCATCTGTAAGTTCCGTCCTATCCGAGCCTATTCTTTGTTGTGCATTCATTATTCTTGTTTGTCATTTATAATTTTCCAATTAGTAAAAGACTTTTCCGTTATTTCAAATCGTTGTCTATTTTATTAGTCAGAATTGCAGTGTAAGTGAATCTTTTTGTTCCCTGGAAAGGAGACCACCCTTTCCAAATATTTCGCTCTTGTTTGTTTCCGACCTTGTTTTTCACTGAGATTGGTCTTCCACAAGATTGCTCAGATTTCCTGGGCTCACCAACAGCGAGGTGAAAGTCGGGATTGAGTAGGAGCTCCCTTAAACTGAAATGATGATCAAAAGAGAGTATGAGGACTGCATTTGTACGAAGTATTGTATGCCTAACTATAATTATTACGGTATGGGTTTAACAGCAGACTACCTCTCGTCAGAATTAGAAGCAACATGACCAGCCAAACCTACATCATCGCTGTTTTACAGCCCGTGGTATTCCTTTTGTTCAGAAGGTTCCCAAAGCAATATTTTAACAACATAACACACGACCGCATTAGCATGTAATATATTAAACTTCCTCCAACAAAACAGTTTGAAAGCTCTCCCATGTCCGGCTCGATCATATGGTCTTTCACAGGTTAAAAATGTTTGGAATAACATTGTGCAAAGGGTACAGCGAAATCAGCGGCCTCCAAGAAACGTGGCTGAAACGTGTCAATAATGAATGAAGTACAGTCCATCTAGATACCATTTATCCATTCTTAATTTGATATCAAAAAGAGGCCAAGAAACTAAGATTGAGACATTATTTAATAAACGTAAATATTTATACACAAATGTTTTGTAAATGTAATAATTTATTTTTCTTATTTTACTAAATATTTCAATAAACAGCAGTATATAATTGCTTCTTAACTTTCTCTGAAGTGTTTAATTGAATGTAACGGTCGTGTCTGAATTTAGTTAGTAATTTTAATATATGTATGCTGTTAACCTCGACGAGCAAGATATCTTTATCTCAAACCTTATTACTTACTTGATTAGAATACAAATGAAACATTAGAGTTGCTTTCTACATATTCATTATTAATTTTCTGGTTCTCAAATGCTCAATAATAATTTTGTATGTCAAAAAGCAATTCTTATTAAAAACGGCAAGTGGATTAATTCATTATACTTCATGGTATATATTATTAATACCATATACTTCTTATACACTACAGTGTTTAAACATTAATCAAATTAAAAGTCGTAAAACTTTCTCTGGCACGACGTGCGCCTAAATACGCTGCATTTAAATCTATCGCTCCATCTTGCAAGTCAGTGATGTGATTGCTGCTGATTAACAGGCTTACTAATTTGTTTTGATGCGCTTCCGCACGAATTGAATTTAAAAAGGCACCGCAATTGTAACTGACATGTCCAGGTCATCACTATTAATTCCTGTTATAAAAGGATATTGTATTAAGCCTATATAAAGTTAGGTTGGAAGAAAATACAAATTACATAGTTATACCAAGTTATTCAAGACCAACATACATATTTTGATTCACTAATTTTAGTAAATTAACACATGTACCTTTATTAAGAGAATTATTGCCAATTTGCATCCAAGATAGATATTTTTAAATTGGGGCATAGTCAGCAAATCAGTTATTATAAATTTATATCAATCAAGTTTATTACAAATGTTAGCTAATCAATGAATTAACTAAATTATAAAATTATCTACCTGTATCCTTGTCTTTTGGTACAAACTTTTAATTACCCTCGTTACTTTTGGGCTTACTCCTCTGTTGCTCAAACTTTTCCACACGCTCTCTCTCTAGGCGTTCTATCGAAAGCTTTCTCGAGATCAATAAATGCAAAGGCAGCTTTCTCGTTGTATTGGATTGTTTTTGTAATTATTTGCTTAACAGTAAATATATGGTCTTGTGCGCTTCTACCCTTACGGAAACCGCTCTGTACTTCTGATAACGTTGGTTCTATTACAGTTCGTAGTTTACCTTCAAGTATTTGTTCATACAGATTTAAAGGAATACTGAGCAGCGTTATGCCTCTGTAGTTATTACATATCTTCCTATCTCCTTTCTTAAATATTGGGACAATCTGTCCTACTTCCCAGTCTTTTGGTATTTTCTCCTCTTTCCATATTTTATTAAACATTTTTAGTAGTGTCTTAATTCCTTGTTCTCCCATTTTTTTTAACATTTCGCCTGTGATTCCGTCATGTCCTGGTGACTTTCCATTTTTGATTTTCTTTAATGCTGTTACTAACTCTTCTTCCGTTATACCTTCTTCTTCATTTCCTGTATTCTGGCGTCTATCTTCTATCTGTGTACTTTCTTCTTTAATCATGACTTGGGTCTGTAGGAGTTCTTGGAAATATTGCCTCCATCTGCTCATTATTTCTGTTGATTTTATCAATACCTTTCCATTTTTATCTTTTATTACTGTGTTCTCTGTTGTTTTTCCTTTCTTTAAATTTTTTAAAACTTTATAAAACAGTTTCTGGTTTGCTCTACTGTTCTTTTCTAGTTTTTCGCCAAAGTCTTTCCACGCCTTTCCTTTCGCTTCTCTCACCATGTGTTTTACTATTGTCCATTGTTCTCTGTACGCATTGTAGGTATCTTCTGATTTTCTTCCTAAGTGGTCTGTCCACTTCTTCTTCTTTAGTTTAACTTGTCTTTTTATTTCATTGTTCCACCAGGCGGTTCTTTTCATATGTTTGTTTGTCTTAATTACACCGCATGCGTACCTTGCTGCTTTTAATAAAGTATTCTTTATCTTGTTCCACATCTCTTCTACCTTTAACTGATCAAACTTCTCTTCATCTACCAGTATGTCTCTGCTTATTATGTTCTCATACTCCCTTGCTGTTTCTGTTTCTTGTAGTTTATAGATTCTTATTGTTTCTTTCTGAACTGTGTATTCTTCTTTTACTGTTTGCTTCTGGTCTTCTGGTCTCCTTATTTTTTCTACTAATAGGTAATGGTCGCTGTATATCTCAGCTCCTCTTTTAACTCTAACATCTTTCACTGTATGTCTGTTGTTTTTCTACTAGTATGTATTCTAATATAGATCTCTCATCTCTACTTTTAACCTCTCGTGTGTATATATGTATCTTTTATGTTGGAAGAATGAGTTTGCTATAATCAGGTTGTTTTGGGAGCAGTATTCTATTAATCTCTTTCCGTTGTTATTCCTTTTATCTTCACCAAATTTTCCTATCACCTTTTCTGTATCATTTTCTCTCTTCCCCACTCTACTGTTGAAGTCACCTGCTACGAATATTTTTCCTTTACTCGTTTCTGTTATCATTGTTAATTCATCCCAGAATTTATCTTTTACTTCTTTTTTCTCGTTTTCATCGGGTTTATAGACTGCAATTATCGATATTCTTTCTTTTCCTTGCATTTCTAGTTCTACCGTGAGAATTCTTTCTGACCACCCTGTCCAGTTTATGATCTTATCACTCAAATTCCTATTTATAATGCATGCCACGCCTTCTGCCCCTCTTACATTTCCTTTCACTCCGGTGTATATTAACCTGTGTCCATCCATTAATATCTTTTCTCCTTTCCCTTTCTTTGTCTCTGCTAGTACTAGTATATCTATTCCTGTTCTGTTAAGCTCGTATATAAATTCTTCTTCTTTTCTCGTTAGGCTTCTTGTAGTCCAGACTCCAAGTTTTCAATCCTGTAGTTCATTACCTTTTCCATTGCCAGTTTCGTTGTCGCTACCCCCCTGCATATCTATACCTAATAGTTTTTTCGTCCGGTTCGGGTTACTTTTCTTATTTGTTCCTCAAAACTTGTTCCTTCTGGCGATCTCTCCGTTACCTATGCATTGCTTTAGTCCTATCTTCCTATCCTTATTTACCAAATCATTTGCTCTGTATATTTCATCGTTAATTATCAATTTATTATATTTTAGTTGTGCTCTATATCCTTTATTCCTCGCTTCTTTCATTTGTGGGATTAACATTTTTCTTTCCTCTAATACCTCCTTGGTGTAATCTTCATCAATCCATATATCTGTTCCCTTGAGCTTTCTTGCATTTTGTAGTATTGATACTTTTTTGTTGACTTTAGTTAACTTAACCAAAATTGGTCTTTTCTTGTCTTTCATATATTTTCCGATTCTTCTCGTTTGGTCTACATCATCATTTTGGTCTATGTCAGTTCCTATCTTTTGTATTATACTAGTTACTTTTTCCTCTGTCCTACTTGTGCTTTCATTTTCCTCATCTACTACTCCTTTTATTATATTATTCCTCCTGATCTCTCTTTCTAAGTTAGCTATTCTCTCCTCCTGTTGTACCATGTTCTCTTTTAATTTCTTATTTTCATCCCTCACTTGTTTCATTTCCATTACAAACGTATCAAATTTCTCGTTCATTCGTTTCATGTTCCCCTCTATTTATTGGAACATCTTCTCAATTCTCTCCATCTCATTCATCTGCTGTTGATTGCGTAAAGTGCCAGACCCCAGTCCGCCCGTCGCAGGTCT
This sequence comes from Sinelater perroti, assembly GCA_036346155.1. Classification (NCBI taxonomy): domain Eukaryota; kingdom Metazoa; phylum Arthropoda; class Insecta; order Coleoptera; family Elateridae; genus Sinelater; species Sinelater perroti. Next base: position 658,020 of record JARFIY010000005.1, read on the forward strand.
GTCACCTATCTATCAACAGCCCTCTTCTAGTTGCTATGATGTTTCAATTTAAACTTTATTTACACTAACGTTTGTGAATTACATTATTTTGGTGTATAATGTGTTGCCTATCCAAAAATTTTTGTTGTGGAGGGCACTCCAGTTGTATTTATTTCTCTTATCTCTTATCTACACTTGTCACATGCAATTTTCGACTTTATTCTCAAAATCCTTAACCTCAATTAACTATTATCTACATCAATTTACTCACTGTTCATCTGTTATTTGCATTTTCTCTGCTCTCCCGCACTTTCTGCTATTTCACTCTTCCTAATTCTCTGCTTGCTTTTGCCTCTGCTTACTCAATATGGCCCTATTTGGACTTTAATATTGGAGTCAACAGACGGCGTATCGTGTGATCGAAAGTTCATAAATAATCGTTGTTTCAAGTAATGAAAACAAAATAGTAGCAAAATGCCAAATGTAGGTGCAAACGTCGGTTTAATAAGTATGTTTTCCAAGGCTACATCCAATTTTCTAATGCATGTAAAGATACTTAAAACAATTTTTTTCTTTTATTTACAAATTCTCATACTACATTCTTTTTAAACTTCAAAATATTGGATGTTCTCTTCCAAAAAAAGTGTAAAACGGACAAATTCGAATAAGGTGATGATAACAATTTTCACTGCAACTGCAACTGCAAGGAAAATGTCCCCTGTCTAATGAGAAAGTGAGTTTTTGAAACTTCTATTCAAAGCTATCTAGCAAATAAATATTATAATTTTTTCAATGTAATTAGGTTATTGCCGACTATATAATTGAAGAACGATGTCCGTTGTGTACAGCTGATCAGCCTTCATTTCGAAATATGTTGGAAGGTGTTTCCAGCGGTACCTTTTCTCCTGTTTGTTGTCAGATTCTAACTAAACAAATTTCAGCTCGCATGAAAGAATGTAGTTTAAAATTGTAAATGTTTCTCCGAATCAGAATTCATATGTACAACAACTGACATATAGTCAAAAAACAATTTGGTTTCCCCTCCTTCGAAGTCTTCAGTCTAACGACTGGTTTGTCGCAGCTTTCCATGTTTGTCGTTTTAAAACCTTTTTTCATTTCTACGTAATTGCCACTGCCCGAACCTGTTATTAGTTGCTTAATAATTGTAGGCGTGGTCTTCATCTTAGGTTTTTTCCGGATGTTTTTCCTTCTATTATAATTTTTAGCAATACTTGTCTTTTCTTTATGTAGCCTATTGTTTGCATTCGTCGTTTCTTTGTGTGACACCAAATTTTTTGTTTTTCTTGAATTGTTCTTAGTACTTCTTCATCAGTTATGTCAATAACAGAATTTTGTCCTGGTACAATATAATACACAATTTAATATGCGAGTTGGCTGTGCTCAAGTATATCTGTGAATGTCTTTGTATTGGAAGAATCTGCTATTTAACACGTTGTTTTGCGCATATAAGTGTATCAGTTTATCGCCATTGTCATTTGTTCCTGTGTCTCCTATAAATTGGTCTCCTGTTTTTGAACCTACCCGAGGGTCAAAATCGCCTAATAAAATTATTTTTCTATCTTCTCTAATTTCGTTTAGAACTGATTCCATAAAAGGCTTATTAGAACTGATTCATCATCGCTTAGTCCACATATTTAAAAAACGTCCGTGATGTCGATAAAACAATAAAACATTGTTTTATTAGCAAATAACATGAAAGATTTGACGACGATGATTAAAGACCTGCAAGAAGTAATAAGAAAAGTCGGGCTAAAAATAAATATTACAAAAACAAAGATTATGGCAAACACTGACAATGCGGCACCTATTCGTTTCGAGAATAGCCTAATAGAAGTTGTTGACGAATACGTATAATAAGAACAAATACTTACAGACACCCAGGCAGCAGAAATTAGAAGGAGGATAAAGTTAGCATGAGCTGGTTATAAAAATGTAAGGAATTTGCTCAAAGACTAATGTGTAATCAATGCATTCTTCCAATACTCACGTAAGCCTCGGAAACATGGTACCTCACGGAAACCGTGATGAAAAACTAAAAGCTACGCAAAGAAGAATGGAAAAATCGATGTCGATAATGCGACTACAAGGATAGAAAATCAATAGAATGGATTCGAGATAAAACCAAAGTTGAGGATGCGGCTCGACGCATCGCAACCTTGAAATGGCAATGGGCAGGTCATCTTATACGGCGAGAAGACGGTAGGTAGAGCAAAAAGGTACCAGAATGGAAATCAAGGACAGGAAGACCGAGAATCAGATGGAGAGACATTAATAAAGTCGCAGGAACACAATGGATAGAAGCGATGGCATAATCGAATGGCTTGGAGAGGCGTATATCCAGATATTTAAACGCTGTAGATGATTATAATGATGATGTTGACATGTACAATCTGTATAACAATAAAGTAACCAGTTTGATAATATGGCACCGACACGCCAAATATATTATCTCGTTTAAATCTGTATTCCATGCTCTTTTGCAAAGTATATAATTCGTCCGCACGTTGTGTTACCGTTTGTGTATTCAAAGTAAATCACGGAAAATGTTAAAACTGACGTACAAAGCGGCTACAAAACTACGCGTAAATCGAAAATACTCGCTAAAAAGTAAATAAATCGACATTTTAAGACGATCTACTGGAGAGAAAACAAGCCCCGTCACAAAAACGAAGAAGGATAAGGCGATCTCGCGTCTCTTTGAAAACAAGCCACGCCCTTCTATTTGCGCGCTGCCCAAATGAAACTTCGCCAAAAAAAATTCTAAATACAATTCGAAATCGCCTGCGTAAAAAAATATTACTTTTCAATCAACTTTAAGGAATTTTTATTAGCAAGAAAGCACGTGGAAAAACGATTGGCATGGGCAAACTAAATTTTGGATGAAGATTGAGACACTATTATCTTCACGGGCCACTTTTCTTTCTAGGCATGGTATTTCTTGCCGAAAGCGTGGACAGCGAAGGGTAATAGGATTCTTCAGCGCCCAGTGAAATACCCTGTAATTTTGGAGATACTTCTGTAAACTCGGTTTTGATTGCCTTTTTCTGTTTACAGACAATTTAGACGAAAAAAATATGTTGAAAGGCTTTTTAGTTTCGATAAGTGAGAAGACGATTACCTTAAACATTTCGGTAAGCTTTGGTGTGCGTAAAAACAACAAAATAACGTCTCTACGATGGAGTGGTCTGCAATGTTCGCAGATGTTAATTTAATTGAAAATATGAAGTTGCACTTGAAAATAATACTCAATGAAAAACTAGAAACACGGTGAAGTAGCTGACATCTTATATTAAGAAATTATGGAGATCGTTGCCACATGAAATGTAGAAAACCGTCGAAAGTACGAAAAAAGGTGTAAAACTATAATCATTAATGCAGATGATTAGACCAGACATTAGATAATTGTGCAGTCGCTCATAATGTATACTCCAGTAAAAGAAAAAGATTATTATTATTTTTATTTTTGGAGATAACAGCAATGACTATTCTCTTTTGATGATCCAGAAAATAATCTACATATGCGTTTCTTCAAGTTTTCTTTTTTGTTTCTGTTAATGTTGTTATTAACTGTTTTAAAATTTCTAATTTTACTTATTACATCTGTCATTTTCGTTCATATTCCCTGCACATTCCAAGCTACCACATTCGTTAACCTCTTCCCCGCTTTAATTTATCTGTATTATTTCCACCCGTGTTCCAAATCTCAAATCTGTCCTCGTTTACCGGTTAGATTTATTTTACAGATAATACGGACCTAATGCTACAAACGCCTACTTAGAAAATAAAAAACTTTGATTTTGGCGTACTTTTCTCTAGACAATTTTTTTCGCTAAAACTAAGAGATCCGTTTCCCTGTCTCTTGATAACTATTTCGCTTGTTCTACTGTTGGAATACGACCTTCTCTTCCGCTGTCGCAACCGTTATTTTTTGGTAATCCAAAGTATACGTTCTTACAGAGCATCAGGCCAGCCAAACCCTGTTATTTTACGAGGGTGTTGCTTTTTCTCTTCCTTTTTTATCCTGGCTTGAACAGGCATTGGCCGAGTTATTAATAGAACTTATTCATCAAGTCGAAGTATTACCCAAATCTATTACTTTCGGATTTCCGTAATATTTCAGAATTCAAATTCAAATACATTTAAATTGAAAATGTTTTGGGCACCATATAATTACAGCATTCTTGAAAATATTTCTTGGCATACAAAGAGCTTTCTGGCGTCAGGGTACAAGTTGGAGTAGATTGAAATAGGTTAGTAATAAGAATTATGGTTTTATTTTTAAATATGTTACGGAATTGTTAGGTACTTGACGATAGTCAAATAATGTTAGTAAATCCTCCGTCTTAGCGATATAGCCTAACTTGTTAATAATAACTGTAGCATTTTCTTGTCTGCCAACAAAATTGTAACATTATAGTCTTGTCTTTGAATTTGAGTTTAAGCAAGACATTTGTGTATAACACTGTCTAGATCTGTACCTGGTTCCATTGGCTATGTTCTGGAAAGTTTAGTAATAAAATATTTTATCTGGTTTATGATATGTTCAGTAAGGACACGATTTGAAGTGTCAACGAAGTTCAAATGCAGTAGTCAACATTTACCGTTAATTATCCTACGTCATCAGCTACACAGCTGGTTCCAGTAAACAAATTTTCCCCATCTCAGTGAGACAAATTCCCGCAAACTTGCAATTCGGATTCAATAAATAGCGAAATATAATACACAAAAAGCTGGTTTCTATGGTCCATAGTTCTTTGGGAGATAGACAAATTCAGACCTAGAGTAAAGGGTTAACTCCCATCTCTCCACTATCTTGAAAATGGCATACTTAAAAAATTATAAAGAATCTTGTTAATATTATACATATTTATCTTTAAATTAAATTTTCTTTAAATTTCATTTTAAATGCGTATTCAAATTTAAAACACTAATTTAAAAAGGTAGCAAAGTCTCTAATTCTATATAAAAATATATAACTGTACAAAAGTATTTAGCAGAACATTTAGCAATAAAGAAAAATTGTCAGTACACATCGTGAGTTTTTAAACAAATTAAGGCAAAAATAAAATTATAAATTATGACATAACAACGATGTACTAAAAAAACCACAAAAGAGAATAAATATCAATGGGAATGAAAAAGCGAGAAATGGAAGAGATAAACACCACAATAAAATTGCGTCTTATTTTTGTTCGACACTTACTAAAAATTTAAATTACTGCCACTTTATATTCATATCATTTTATCGTTGTAAGAAGTGTAATTTATTAGCCATCAATATTCGGCAAAAACGTGCTGCCTATCAGGTAAGTATTCCATAAAGTTCAGGCGTACTAATTTGGAATGCTAGTACCGTCCGTGCTTATAACAAATTTATTATCTTTTGCTGACTAAGCATATTAATGTGCACGTTGCAAAACAGACTGCTCCTTCACATCTAAATATTTGTGTAACAATATTTTCAAAATACTGCTCTCGAGCCATTACTTCCCACGATCCTATGAATGCAACAGCAAGTTTTTCTCGGAAAAGTTTGTGCTATAAATTCTTCAAAAACAGCTGAGCAAATCTAACTACAGTTTTATCACAAAAAATTAAGAAAAAATTGACTAAACGCTTTGCCACAAATACGAAGATAATGATTTTCTATAAATATAATACAGGATTTACTACCGTATGTTGCACGTGTTGTAAAACTTGAGGGAACTTCCTGGTGCCATATCTTATCAGATTAAAATATATAATAGTTTTTATTAACGCCCATTATTATTTACTATCCATTTTAAATGCATAATTAGGCATCAGTAAATTAAATAAAAAAATAACAGTTAATAACAACATGAACAATTAACCTATATGGCATTAGCCACTGGTACAACTTGAGGAATATAACAATAAATAAATAAGTTACAGTTGTAATAAAGAGAAACAAGGTTCAATTACATTGTCTACATGTTCCTTCTTCATCAAGTAGAAAATCCACTGCTATGGTATTGGGGTCAAGAGACAACCAATGTTTTCTTCAATAATGGGAGCTATGTGCAGTACCCCTGACTAGAATCGCTTAAGTACTACTAGGTTGGATTTACTAGCAGATCTCTTTAAGTGCAGCCTATAGGTTCACACGGGCTTTAATATTGCTTTATATAAAAGTAAGAGATAACTGGGAGCGGCGTTCGATTAACCAATGTATACTGCGGAACTTACTATCCATTTGTTTTCTTTTGTCGCAGACATTTTTTCATATAAGTTCTCCATATAACGTCATCGTGAATGCTTAGTACTTCGTGTTTTGTGCCCGTGGAAGTTGCTGGTTGTTCAGGAAGACCGAGGGCAAGTATCCTTAGTAAAGTGCTGCTGGAATTGATCACCCGCCTGCACAGCTCTACTGCAATTCCATTCTTTCGGAGAAGCAAAAAGATTTGATTATCAACGTTTTTGTTTATTAGCATATTCGTGGTATTAATATAGCAGCTACTATAGTTTTAACTACACCAATGCAGATTTAGAGAGGTAAAAAACATTAAAAAAATTTTAATCTTTTAGAACAAAATTTTGATTTGATATCTGAACTGAAGAATATTCCAGCGACCACAGTATTCAAATAGCGCTCAGGAGCTTTTTCAAAATGTAAGTTCAAGTCAAAAAAGTATCGCTCATATCATAATAAAAACCATAAAAAAAAATATCACGTAACTGCTCCTTTTTAGACGACCCAAGGAGTTGTGGAGAAAACTACCTCTGCAATACAAAGATATTTTTACTTTGAGGACAATGTCAATTGGTTATAGCTGCGGCATTGAAAGGTGATAGAACCTACCATTCCTAATTCAGTCTATCAATTATTTTGTTAAATGCTGCCATTTTTAGACTGCTCCAAAGCATTCTAATTACAAAATAAATAAATAACCAAATCTTATAATTTAGGATAAAGCAACAACAGCATCCTCTTTTGCCTTGAATGCTCTCAACAAGTTGCTTTAAGAAGTAATGCATAACACTCAGTATTTTTTGAATATTCTGCGTCTTGGTGGAGGCATAAAAAATGTCTACGCGATGTATCTACCACCAGATTTCATTAGTATTCACCTAAATTTTCTTTCAAATATTTTGATTAGTAATATTTAAAAACATAATTCTATAAAAACTAAAGACAAAGTACTTTCTTTCCAATTAAATGTTTAAATAGTTTGATACCTTCTACATTTCTACAGCATACAGCTCTACATGGAGGGTAAGGGGTGACGCCAACATCTAGTCACCCAAATGTCAACCTCACCTGCACGCGGTACCCTCCGCTGGATAACTAACGAGGCTCTGGCGACCCAGTATCCAGGGGTATAACTGGATTCCAGTTGTCCCGAGGTAACGGGGCCCTCGTCGTTGGGCCAATCACCCACACGAGGTATAATCGATTCAGAGAAACCCAACATCGTGAGGTATAAATGGGGACAAAGAGAAAGAAGAAGAAGAAGAAAAAAGCTCTACAAATATGCTCTAGGAATTTAAATATTAAAGTCGACCTTTGTAATGATACCGCTTTTCTGTCAAAGACTTAAAACCCAACTTGATTATTAGACGTATTTTAACAGATGATGAAAGGAACAGTTATTTAGTACTTATACCAAAGATAAAATTGCTATCAGATGTATAGGCTTGCTTTTCAAATTAGAAGTAGAAAAATCCTATGTTTCATTCTTAATAGTAACAACAAAAGAAGGGATAAAAGGTAGATACAAACAGGGAACACTTAATGTCCAAAATCAAAAATATACATTTGTGTCTTTAGAAATTTATTTGATTTCTGATAGTTTGTTTCTAATATTAAAGCTTTTACAAGTTTTTACAATAAACGTTTACAGTGATATTTCATCTTATTGAATTTTCTAAAATCCATCGATAGATGCGTCTAAACAGTAATAATATATAAAATAATGTAATAAATTAGTAATTTTAATAATTAATTTTATAGCATGATATAATTTATTCATGTTATTTTAACAAATGACTAAACTACAAGAGAAAAACTGTATTTTTATACTTGAATAACAATTAACCGATACAGTAATAAATTATTATATTATTTATTTCTATGCGAATTTATTGATCAAGTCTTATATACGCCGTCGAGTTTCAAAACTCGCAACCCCACTCTCTATACTATGCTATACTGAAAACCTTTGATGCATTTTGCAACGATAGTTTATGTTAATGCCCCCGAGATTAATTACTACAATATTTACATTATGAAAAAATATATACATAGTCCTGTACTCTTAATATTCTAGGGTATTGAAGTTGAAAACTTCCTCCACTCCTTTCTATCTTTTGCCATGTTCTTCGCTGTGATTCAATCATTTCCTTTCTTCTCCAGTACCTTTTCAATGTGGCTGCTTCGGTCTCCCTCTATTGTTTTTCCCTATCGGCTTCCCTTCCCAGATTTTCTTTATTTCTCTTTCTCCTTTTATACTTACTATCTTATTTTCTTCTCTTCCAGTACTTGCTTTGTCGATTTTACTACTAATTCTTTTCTTATGTCTTTATTTATTTTCTTTCCGATTCTTCTCACTCCTAGTACCTTTCTATGGTATTTTATTTTTATTGTCTGCAACCTACATTCTTGTCTTTTGTTAATACCCAATTCCCCCCTCCCCACCGTGTAAGAGTACTGCTGGGTAGATTGTCTTATATACCGCTGTTTTTGTTCTAGGTATTTGTTTATGCCCGAAAAATTTCTTTTGAAAAACATAGTAGACCCTGTTAACAGCCTGAATTATTTCATTTAACTCATTGTTCGCATTTGAAATTCGAAGCGTAAAGACGTGTGTTCTGAAACTCTAGGGATAAGTGCGCGCTCGGTGCCCTCCCGCCTCGTGCGGGCAGTGATAAAGTTAATCTTAAGTACAATTAAAGTTTATCTTAAACATAAATATATTTCCACGTAAATAAATACGCAAATAAATATTGTTACTCAATAACAGTGCGGTTTAACCGAACTTTAAAATGTTACCAGCAGGAAACGGCCCAGGTATGGGACTCGTCCAAAATCCAATGACACAAAACAACATACAGGGTCAATCGTATGTATTACAACCATCAAATAATACACAGAGTCAAACAATGTTCAATACTAATATGCCATCACAATTTTACTATTCCTCTCAACCACTACAACAACAAATATATCATCCACAACCTACGAGCCAATACTCTTTTCCGCCCAATCAAGAACAATTTATAATGCAAGAAAATCCAATGTATCATGTAAATAGACAAAATAGCACCCCTGAATACACAAGAATGACTTCAACTAATGATGAAGAAAATAACACCTACTCTATTAAAGAGAACCCGTGGCAAGTAGTAAAAGGTACTAAGAGAAGGAAGATAAGGAAATCCATAAATCATGAAGAAGAAGCGATACCACTAAATAACACATTCAATGCACTTGCAAATAGCCAGATAGATAACAATGCAAGCAAGGGCACACCTAAACCCCCTCCCATATTTGTGTACGGAGTTGCAAATTTACCAAAAATGAATAATAAACTAGCAGAAATAGTTGAATTAGAACAATACACAACTAGGAGCTTGGCAAACAATACTGTGAAGTTAACCTGTCAAAGCCCAGACACATTTAGAAAATTAGCAAAATACATGAAAGATAATAATATAATTCATCACACCTACCAATCGAAGGAAGAAAGATCGTACAGAGTTGTAATTAAATACCTACACCATTCGATTGACCTAGAAGATATAAAACAGGAAATCACGCAACACGGACACAAAATGAGAAATATAATAAATATGAAACATCGTGTAACAAAATATCCCCTTAATATGTTCTTTTTTGACCTGGAACCGTCAGAGAATAACAAGGATATCTAAAAAATAAACAGATTACTAAACAGTGTCATCCAAATAGAACCACCAAGAAAAGACAACAATTTAGTGCAATGTACCAGATGCCAATTATACGGCCACACTAAAGCCTATTGCAATAGACCCTACCTGTGCGTTAAGTGCGGTGGCCAACACATTACATCAAGTTGTAAGAAAAGTAAAAATACGCCAGCTATATGTGGCCTATGTGGAGGTGGACATCCAGCTAACTACCGGGGATGTGAGTATTACCAAAAAATTATAAAGCTAAAACAAACAATTACCATCCTAATCATCAAAACAACCTAACACATCAAAATAACATAACACAACAAAGTCAACCGCAACCGCTATCGACAAGACCCCAAACTAGAAGCTATAGTCGTGTAACTAAACCCCAGAATACAACTCAAGGCGCTGAATCGACCATGTCACTAAATAAATTTTTAGAAGAATTTAAAATAATGTTCAACCAACTGATACAGCAGAATAGTATGGTGCTCAATATGTTAACAATGCTAATCAATAAACAAAACAATGGCTCTTAGAATAGCTTTATGGAATGCCAATGGCCTTGCTCAACACAAAGATGAAATTCAGTTATTTTTAAAACAAAACTTAATAGATATCCTCCTGATCAGTGAAACTCATTTCACTGAAAAGACATATTTCAAAATACCGAAGTATAATGTATATCACACTAATTACCCGGATGGCACTGCACATGCAGGCACAGCTATAATAATAAAACAAACAATAAGTCACTATGAACTACCAAAGTTTGCTGAAGACTATCTCCAAGCTACCTCAATTCGTGTCCACATTTCCCCATGTGAAATAACAGTTAGTGCAGTCTACTGTCCACCAAAACATAATATAAAAAAACACCACTTTGAATCCTACTTCAGCACTTTAGGCACCAAATTTCTGGCAGGAGGAGATTACAATAGTAAAAACACGGCATGGGGATCCCGACTAACCACCACAAAAGGAAGGAGCTATTCAAACTCATTCAAGACAAAAGATATACATACTTATCTACGGAACTCCAACATATTGGCCGACAGACAGAGATAAGTTACCGGATTTACTAGACTTTTTTGTCACAAACAATATTTCGCCAACCTATATGGACATTACACCTAGCTACGACTTGTCCTCAGATCATTCACCGGTAATAGCCACCTACAGCACATACCCATTATATATTCAACCTGTACCTAGACTACATAATTCGAAAACTGACTGGGACGAATATAGGCGCAATTTGTCAGATACAATAAATTTAAATCTAAGGCTTAAAAACTCAAATGAAATTGAGGAAGCTACAAATAGTCTTATAAATACCCTTCAAGAAGCAGCCCAACAAGCTACTCCAATAGTAACATACAAAAAAGACATCACGAATATTCCTCTCGAAATTAAAAACTGGTAGCTGAAAAAGAAAAGCACGAGCCAAATGGCAACGAACACACACCCAGCAGACAAGAAAATATTGAACAGACTTAGTAATAAGCTGAAATCTAAATTAAAATCTCTGAGAGAAGAGTCACTCAAAGATTATTTATCTAACCTTAACCGTTATGACAATTCTATTTGGAAACCGATCAAAGCTAAAAGCAAACCAATAATAACTCTTCCCCTTTAAGAATGGAACAACCATCACAAGAACAGTGGGCAAAAGTGATAAGGAGAAAGCAGAAGTATTTGCGAAACACCTTGCCGATGTTTTCAGCCGCACGAAAATGACCCGGACGAGGAAATAATGGAAATATTAGAATCTCCCGTTTTAGCAACGCAACCAATTAAACCCGTCACACCTAAAGAAATAAAGGAGGAAATAAAACGCCTGAATGCAAAAAAGCCCCGGGCATGGACCTTATAACAGCAAAATGCTTAAAGAACTGCCAAAAAGGCATAGTATTACTGACGTATATCTTTAATGCAATCCTCCGAATCCAATATTGGCCTCAAAATTAAAACTGCCGAGATAATTTTAATCCTTAAGCCTGGAAAAGACCCAAATAGCGCAAAATCATATCGACCTATCAGCTTATTACCAGCTGTTTCAAAATTGCTTGAAAAACTAGTTCTTAAAAGAATCAATACTGAATGGATACCCGATTATCAATTTGGATTTCGACAGGCTCACTCGACCACCCAACAGTGTCATCGCATATCGCAAACTATCCTCGCCAGTTTAAACAACAAAGAATACTGCGTATCTGTATTCCTAGACGTAAGCCAGGCTTTCGACAGGGTCTGGCACCCAGGATTACTGTTTAAAATTAAAAAACTCATACCAGCGTTTTACAAACTACTTAAAACATAGTGATAGACACTTCAGAACAAAAGTAAGACAGGAAGTCTCAACTATACTCCCAATCAACTCTGGGGTACCACAGGGCAGTGTCCTGGGCCCGCTACTTTATCTCTTATTTACATCAGATCTTCCAGTTTCACCAAACATCACAATGGGCACATTTGCTGACGACACTGTTATACTGGCTAGCCACAATGTAGTCCTCCAAGCACACACTCTAATACAAGATTATCTACATGTTCTAGAACACTGGCTTCAAAAGTGGAATGTAAAAGTAAACGAGACAAAATCTACTCATACCACATTTACCCTGAGAAAAGATCCGTGTCCACCCATATACCTAAACAGCATAGTAATACCACAAACTGTGACAGTAAAATACCTGGGAATACACTTAGATTCCAAATTAAACTGGAGAGAACACATCTGCAAAAAAAGAAAGCAAATGGACCTAAAACAGAGAGAGCTATATTGGTTGATCGGTAGAAAGTCTCCGCTATCTATAGAAAACAAACTATTGTTGTACAAATCAGTAATCAAACCCATATGGACGTATGGAATAGAACTATGGGGCTGTGCCAGCAAGTCCAATATCGAAATAATCCAAAAGTGCCAGTCCAAAATACTAAGAACGATAGTTAATGCCCCATGGTATATTGCAAATGAAATGACCCACAAAGATTTGAAGATACCAACTATAAAAGAAGTTGTCCATGAGAGAAGCATCACCCACCACCAAAAATTGGAAGCTCACACAAATCCTTTAATACAGCCCTTACTAGAAGACACAGCAATAAGAAGACTAAAAAGACAGTGGCCAGCTGACCTATAAATAGACTTAGAGAGCTCATCGCTGGATGAGATCTCATCATGTTATTAATCGATCTAAATCCTAAATTTAGATTGTAGGTTAACAAATTAGCTTATAGAATACCTTGTATTTTGATTGCTAATTAAATAAATAAAAAAAAAATTTAACTCATCATCTATGTTTCCCTTACTGTTTTTAATAGCTTGTATTAGCTGTCCATCTACGTTTTTCTTTTTTACGCTATTCCATATTTTCTTTCTGCTTATTGTATTGAAAGCCTTCTTCATATCTATAAAACCCACGTATGTGTCTTTGTCCTTTTCCTTTAAAACTTATTGCACCGTGAAGATATGGTTTTGTATACTGCGCTTTGGGCGAAATCCACATTGTATATCCTCTAATCTCTCTTCGACATTCTCTTTCAATATGTTTTCGAGGATTCTCTATAAATCTTTAGCGTTGTACACAATAATGTGATCCCTCTGTAGGTTCCGCAGTCTTTAGTATCTCCCTTTTGAGTATTACATATGCTTTCTTAGTTCTTCTATTTATTTTTCGCCCACATACTTTATCATATCAGGAATTGCTTTATCTGTCCCTGTCGCTTTGGCGATTTTTATACGCTTTAGACCCTTAGAGCTCCTTAGATTTCCTTTCTTTAATTTCATTTTTTATTTCGTCTTCTACCGTTTTGTTATTTTTAATCTCTACTATTTTTTCCTCATCTCTTCCTTCTATCTCATCCTTTGTGTCCAGTAATTTTTTAAAATATTCCTTTCATCTAACTAATATTTGATTCTTGTCTGTCAGTATTTTATCCTTTTTTAATTTTATTTGTTGTAATACGTATTTTGGTTTGTTTCTTAGGGTTTTTATTAATCGCTAGAACATCTTTTAATTCTTTTTTATATTGTTTTAAATTTGTTTGCCAAATTTCTCCCATGATTTTTGCGTTGATTTATCTACTTTTTCTTTTACTATATTCTTTTGAACTTTATACCTTTTATAATTTGTTTCATTTTGGATTATTTTCCATAGTTTCTTCTTTTCTTTTACTTCTTCTTGTATCTCACAACTACACCAAGATGTTTTTTTCTTGTAGTTGCTGGTCTTGCTGCATCCACATACCTTCCTTGTTGCACTTAATAATAATCGTTTAAGTGTGTTCCAGCTTTTATTTACATCATCACTCCTAGTGCCATATTCCGTCCCTATTTGTTCCGTTACTTCCCTTTCGTATTTTTTTTACTTTGGGGTTTCTCAACTTATTTACTTTAATTTTTACTTTTTCTGTATCGTCTCGAACTTTGTTTTCTCTTATTCGTGCGAGTATCATGTAATGGTCGCTACTAATTTCATATTCTCTTCACACTTTGCAGTCCTTTATAACTTTTCTGTTCTATTACTCTATAAAAATATAATGTTATTCACTTCTCTTCTCTGGTTTTTATCTCCCTCGTATACTTATGTATCTCTTTATGTTGGAATATTTTATTTGTTATCAGCAGATTGTTATCTACACAAAATTCTAGCAGTCTAGTTCCATTATTGTTTTGCTTATCTTTTCCATACTTCCCTACCTCTTTCTATTTATCTACGTCCCTCCCTACTCTCACATTAAAATCACCTGTCAAAATTAATTTCCATTTTTGTTTTGTAACTCCCAGAAGTTTTTTTTTATTTTTGACTCTTATTCTCATCTGGCTCATATGCTGCTACTATAGTTTTTATTTCATTTGCTCGTCCTATTTCTAGAGATATTTGTTCGTTTACACTTTTCTACTTTTTCACTTCTATTATCCTTCTTTTTGTATTAGACGCGCTATTCCTACTTATGCCTTCTCTTTCCTTCTACCCCGCTACATATTAACATGTCTCTATACTTAAAATCCATTGTCTTTTGCTTTTCTTCTTTGTTTCAGTTACTGCCACAATTTTTATATTTCCATTTTCTACGTTTTCAATTAATTCTCGTTTTTTCCCTGTCATGCCTCTTATGTTCCATGCTGCTATTTTCATTTATCTTTGCTGTTTTTGTTTTTAAAAAGTCCTCCATTATCGTATTCCTGTATATTGCCACTTCCATTCTCGTTTCTTCCTAGCACATCTTTCTTTATCAGTTTTTGCTACTAGTTCAAGTTAACTACCTTAATTTTTCTTTTAAACTGCCCCCTTTTGAAAACCACTCGTTTACTGTCCTTTTCAGGCGGTTACTTCCTATTCTTCCTTCCCATCATTCACCCGTTCTCTCTTTCTCTTTTATGTCTTTTCCTCTAAATACGTTATTGTCTAGTATTAGCTCGTTATACTTGATTTGTGGTTTTATTCTTTGCCTTTTTTTTTCATTTTCGGTATAAGCATTTTTCTTTCGATCTGCACATTCTTAGGATAATCTTCTTCGATACAGATATCTGTTACTTTTAATTTTTAGCATTTAAAAAAATCTTTCTTCTCGTGTTCTCTTTATTCAATTTAACAATGATTGGTTTTGCTTGTCTTTCTTGTATGTTTCAATTCGTCTTACTTCATTTATATCATCTCTTGTATTAATGTTGGCCCCAATCGTTTCCATTAGCTTATATATTTTGTCTTTCATTTCTCTAATTTTTCTTCCTAACCTCTCTCGCTAAATACTTTATTCTCTCTTCCTGAGTTTTAATCTTTCCATTACTATAGCATCCATTTTGATATTCATTTGCTACATGTTTCTGTCTATTTGCTGGAACATCCTTTTAATATTTTCAATTTCACTTATCTTTAATTAGCTGTTGATTGCGCAAAAAGCTAAACCCTAGTCAACCAGTCGTAGGTCTCAACCTTTATCAATCTTCAGTCACCTCTATTACTGTAGCTAATATTTTAAGCTATACTGTACTATACTTTTTATGTAATTAAATATTAAAAGAATTAAATTTCTACTTTTCTTGCTCCTTCGGCCAATCGTATCCTTAGACTCCTTTCCTGCCTGCCACTGGTTATTGTTACTATTCGTACAACTAGCAAGCATAGCTTGGCATGTGAATCGGCGCAGATGAAGAAGTGAGAGAGTCTCTGTTCGACAAGGACATCGCTACGGGTTCAGTTGGGAAAAGGCTAGGTATACTCTGTGAAATAAATATTATAATCAAAAGGCTCGTTGCAAAAACCGGTCAACTACACTTCTCACATAGTGAGTTTTTAGTGCATAAAGAATTTAGATTTTAGCAATTTCATAACTCAAAACTCCATTTCTTTTACTTTTAAACTTCACTAAGCAACATCTTACCCAGATAAGTAATATTTTTAAAGCAAAAATGGAAAAATTGATAAGAAACATCACACGTGGTATATTTAATATATTTATTTCATTCATGAATATAAACTAACCGAGCTTGCAGCTCTGATAAGAGCTGATTTTAACTGTGTTTAATAACGCAATGATTTTCACCGGAGTGTACAAGATCTGAACACAACGAGAACAGACAGCAAATGATTTCCGACAGTGGGAGGGATGCTCGTCTACTGCGCATCCACCCGCCATGTGCCAAGCTGTTCTTGCTGAGCTGTAATTGTTTATCACCTCTATCCTGCTCTTCCTTCAACCAGCAGCACGTATATATTCTTTCAATCATCCAAAACTGACAACTAGATTGTGTTATTGTCTTTATCACCGCCGATTGTCCGCTCGTATCAGTCTGGGACAGTCTACGGGACAGGCTGCAACCCGATACGCCTTAAACCTCGAACGCTCTACTTATTCCTGGTATAAGTAGGACTTTTATTTTTATTAAATTTGCTTTTTCCCACCGTTTACTGCTCTTATTTTTCTCTAGACATTTACTCTACCGTTTTATGAACCCACATTCCACTTAAGAACTTTTTATTTACTGCCTTTCGCCCCTTCAATTTCAGCAACCTTTTAAATTTCAATCTTTTCAATACTTAAAATATCGCAATAGCTATTTTATTTTCAATCTGTTATCTTTCCTTATAATTACACCTTACGTGTAAATTTAGGTTGTAAAGGCCCACAATTCGAGTTTATTTACGGAACAATTCACGCGTGTGTGCACACATTCACAGTTCACAACGAAGTCCAAAAAATATAATTTTTTCAATTTTGGTAAGACAATATACAGTTATCTTTACAATGGTTAGCCTATTTCTATCCCCCATATTTTGCTCCTTTTGTAAACATCTTTCTTTCCTTAGTTTCCAAAACCGTTCCCACCAAACCTCAGAATATTTATAGACGTTCTCTGAACACGTCGAAAGAAAAACAATTTTAGAAATAGTTACACTGGTACGTAAAATCTCGTTCTTTAAATAGTAGCTGAACAATCTAGGAAACATTACTCCAACATTATAATCCCTATGGTTTTTAGATTTAAAGATAGCGTTATCCATAAAAATCTGTCACACGTCAGAGGGTTTAAAAAGAAGCCACATAAGATATATCTTTTTCCCCAGCCCACTACAGTATGTAAGTCTTTCCTTAAAATTTTGCAGTTTTTGCAATTCAATGAGGATTGGGATAGAATGTATTTGACGATCGCCAAAGGTGTTTATATGACAGCCGGAAAGTATTAGATGTTTGCAGTTACCGGGGTTCGAACCCAGGGCCCCCGTGCGCCATTTTGGCAAGTTGAGGCCTTTACCTCGCGGCTGTCGTATTCTCTATCAGCTCCAGATATATCTATAACCCCATAATGTAATGTTGTATCTCCAAATATATTTAAATGTCTCTTCATAAGTCACACGAAAATTCTAAGCCAAGTGGATTTTTAAAAACTTGACAACTTAAGCTTAGTACATAGTTATGCTACAACGCAAAAATCTGAAGTTGCCCCTTTTTTCTTACTTCATACTAACGATGATTGAACTAATTCAATTACGCTAAGTGTGTAATAATTCTCTACATAATAATCAATAAGTTAAAAGTAAACAAAACTTTACAGACGTGAGGTTTATAATTCCGGAATTAATACCCAGTAATTTATAACGAACACATGAGCAAACTTGACGACTCGGATTAAGCGGCAAAACCATTTGCATCGAAAGCGTGGATAAAGTTGATGACATGAGTGTCATTGACTTATGTTGCAATAAATCCAGCTAACTAATTTACATAATCGGTTGCTTCTGTTTAACAAGTATGGTATATTTAATAAGGTAGTAACGTAACGAGATAGATTTAAGAATAGAACAGGCACATTAAATGCTTAACTTATCACTAATTGCATTTGACAAATATGGATTTACATTATATTAGCTTTGCTATCCGTATTTTTGTACGCATGAACTTTATTTATACATATAACTGGTCTTTCAGAACCGTATGGTAGTAAATCAGCTCTTGAAGTTCCCCAAATTTATCGACTCATTGTTTTGGATAATATATTTTGAGTTTAAGAAGAACACGATAAGTTTTATAATTTACCTTCAAAACTAAATCTACGTCTTGAGAAATTAATGTTCCACTTTCACACTTAAAACCTAATTTGCCTTCATAGAATTAATTTACAAGATCTCAAGTTTTTTTAGCCTCGCTCTATAATTTTAACTCTTTTATTTTACAGTACTTAGACTTTAACCACAAAATCGAATGTGGCAGGTTTAGAAGCACAAAATGTCCAGAAAATTAAAAAATTTTGGCTCTCAACTCTACTAATTGCAAACTTAAATTAAGTCATGTAAAAAAATAATTTTATACAAAATATAAAACATATAACTTTAATCCTAAGTTTACTGCTTTTTACCATATATAATAATTTATTCGGAGTAGGCAAAAGTTTTTACGTGGTTTAGGATTCGTAATTTTTTCTAAATAAATAATTCTAATTTGCTTTCTAGAGCTTTAATTTACAACTCTAGAAGTTTTATAGGAAAAATTCAACATGAAACAAAGGACAAATTTTACTTTTAAAATAATCATTCAATTAATGGTATAAGTTCCCATTTTACTTTCGAAGCGTTAAGACGTACTCAGTTCGCTCAGCGTAAGAAAGTGTAAAAGTGTGGTCGCTTATCGGCCATGATAAATGCGAGGCCGCTGGCTTTCGTATCTATTATAAAAGGACATTTATTAAAATAAGTGTATAATTCAAGTACAATCAACATTAAGGGTATCTACAGACAACACAGGTACGATAGCTATGTAAGCAATAAAATAATATGTATTCTCACGGAAATAATCCAGAATACAATATTATAAGTAATCAACCAATTTATCAACAACAAAACATGCATGGCAGCCAACAATGAATACACCTCCACTCATAAATACACAACCACCGTTATCACAGCAAATACACGTAACACCTTGGCAACAAACGGCCTTGGTAGAAATACCCACCAATGGTGTAGGCAGAGCAATTACAAAGAATGACGTCGACCAACGAAGAAGAGGAAAAAATACAAACGAACAACAATAATAAATGGCAAGAAATAAGAGGTACAAAAAGGGAAAAAAATCAAAAAACAAAACCAAGCACTACTACTAATGAAATCGAGACTAATAATCGCTACGACCTGTTGACTCACGACGCAGGAACAAGCAATGAAAGCACAGAAGTCACTACAACACCAAGACCCCCTTACATTTGTATAATATCAAGAATAAAAAATTACAATGAATTAATAAAACGAATTCAAAACGTCGCAGAAGCTGAACAGTATCAGACAAAGACGTTAGCTGATAACGTTGGCAAAATAAACTGCCTAATCTCAGAAACAAACAGGAAATTGATTCGAGAATTTAAAGGGCAAAACATTTACTAACACACATATCAAATGAAGGAAGAGAGGACTATAGAATAGTAATCAGATACCTAAACCACTCCACAAACCTCGATAATATTAAAAAAGAACTATTTAATCTAGAACACAAAGTCAGAAATATAATAAACGTACAACACAAAATCACAAAGCACCCTCTTTTTTTGTAGACTTAAAACCCGCTTCAAACAACAAAAATAATTTTGAATATAACAGGACTTCAGAACATGATAGTACAAATATAACCCTCTCGCACAAACAAAAACAACATAATACAATGCATCAGGTGTCAACAGTACGGTCACTAAATCGTATCGTAATAATCCATATTTATGCGTGAAATGCGGAGGTCACCACAACACCGCAACAAAACAAGAGAAACCCAAGCAAAATGTGCATTATGGGCGGGAACCGCCCCGCGAACTATAGGGGATGCGAGCACTATCAAAGAATCTACAAAGGGAACACCAGAAACCACGGAAAGGTGAACATAGCCCCACCAATATTTACAAACAATGCTTATATAAGGAACTTACAACAACCTTCACCTTCTCAACAAGAAGCTACGCGGAAACAGTAACACAAAACACAAATAAAAGCGAAGGCATAACTACTATACTAACCAAATTCTTAAATGAATTTAAAACCTTATTTAATCAGTTACTACAACAAAACACTACAGTCCTAAATATGATTACAATGTTAATCAATAAAATTAAATAAAAATGGCCAAGTCACTGCGAATAGCCCAGTGGAACGCCAACGGCCTTCCAAGCCACTAAGAAGAAATAAAAATATTTCTAAATAATAATTTTGTAGGCATATTACTGGTTAGCGAAACGCATCTCACAAATAGAAGTTACTTCAATATACCAAAATATAGATTTTACCACGTCAACCACTCCGATGAACCAGCACACGAGGGCACCGCAATACTTGTCAAATAAACAATCAAACACTATGAACTGCCAAAATACGAAGAAAAATATATTTAAGCAACGTCAGCTAATACAAACACTTCCATACGATTTAACCGTCACAGCAGTCTACAGTCCCCCACGACACAACCTAAAACAAGAACACATTGAAAGCTTCTTTCAAACACTGGGACAAAAATTCATTGCAGGAGGGGATTATAACTGTAAACATACGCTATGGGGTTCGCGACTGACTACAACTAAGGGTAGAGCAGTAGCGAAAGTTTTCCAAGATAAGAACTACCAGTTCATTTCATCGGGAACACCAACATACTGGCCACCAGACCCCAACAAAATTCCAAACTTATTGGCCTTCTTCATTACTAACGGCATAGCACCAACATACATAAACATTTACACCCAGTTACGATCTATCTTCGGACCATAGCCCAATCATGGCTATGCTAAGTACATCCGCAATATATAACAAACACAAGCCATACTTGCACAACTCCAAAACAAACTGGGACACATATCGGCATATACTACAAGACAACATTGTACTATCCATCCGACTGAAAGAAAGTCGAGGAGGAATATCATAACTTTGTCAATGTTCTACAACAGACCGCGAAAGCAGCCACTCCTAACATCGAACACAAGAAATCAACCAATAATATACCTCTAGAAATAAAAAAACTGGTATCTGAAAAACAAAGAGCTAGATCAACTTAGCAACAACAAATTAGAACACTAGATAATAGAGTTAAATATAACCATCTAAGCTAAAAACCAAGCTGCAAGAATTCAAAAACAACTCAATTGCTACATATATTGCTAACCTTTTAAGGTTCGATAACTCCATTTGGAAGCTCATAAAAAACAGAAGAAAATCTTTAGCAACGTCTTCCCCCATACGGAAATACTCAGCACCACCAGGTGCGTGAGCATCTTGCAGAGGTTTTTCAACCCCAAAATAATGATCAGGTAGAGGAAGTCGAACAGGTTCTAAGTACGCCTACACGAGCACAGCTCTTAAAATTATTCACTCCAAAAGAAATAAGGGCACAATAATAATAATAAATCCATAAAGGTCCATTCTATAAGAATATAGCCACTTCTTTCCAGTTTACTAATCCATTTCGTTGAAAGTCCCTTACTTGCCAAACTATAGTTTCTGGTGTAAATCCTTTACTATTCTTCTCCATTTACTCTATTACTTGTTTTCTTTCCAGTCCTTGACATCCATCTTTAAAGTCTTCAGTAACTTCATCCACCATCATAAACTTTGGAAATCTCCCTTGGTCTATTTGTCTCAGGTTTCCATGTTGTTATTAACTATGCTTTGATCTCTTTTCCTCATTATGTGTCCAATCCATCTAATCCTCTGTCTCCATCACTTTACTATATCCCTTTCAATATTTCCTAAGTTCGTGATTCATATATTGTCGTTTATCCGTCTCCAGGTTTTGAGTCCTGTTATCGAACCCAACAATTCCCTCGAAGATTCTTAACTTTTTTACTGTCTGTAGAGACAATTATTTCAGCATACACACTCTTGGCCTAATGAGTGTTTTATAGATTAGTAAGTTTTACAAGTTGCAACTTTAGCTTTTAGATTTTAGCATTTCAAGATTAGAAAGCTCTGTATCCTTTGTATTCTTTACCTGTATTTTCTTTTCTCTCAGTTGCATTTTAGTAAACGTCTATTTGAGTTCCCAGATAGTTGAATGCCTTTACTTTTCAATTTGATAGTTTTCAAACTTGACTGTTGCCCTTGTATCATTTCCTCTGCATTGCATGATTTCGTTTGCTTTCATTTATTTCAAGCCCTATCTCCTTTGATTCTTTGCATAGCTTCTTCACAAGGGACACAATAAATATCCTAAATCCCAAAAAGGCCCCTGGCTTAGACCTCATCACAGCGAAAATGTTAAAAGAATTGCCAAAAAAAGGACTTGTAAAACTTCTGTATATATTCAACGTAATAATTAGACTACATCACTTAAAATAGCTCAAATCATAATGATACCAAAACCTGGAAAAAATCCGTCAGATGTCACATCTTATCGCCCGATAAGTTTACTACCCGCAATTTCCAAACTACTCGAAAGACTTCTTCTCAATAGACTGAACACAGACTTAAATTACCAGAATTGGATCCCAAACCATCAGTTTGGGTTTCGACACGCATACTCGACAACCCAACAATGTCACCAAATTGTCAACATTATAAACAAGTCATTAGAAGACAAACAATACTGCACATCTGCATTTATAGATATTAGTCAAGCTTTTGACAAAGTGTGGCACCCTAGACTGCTATCAAAAATTAAAAGAATCTTGCCATCCTGCTACTTTAAATTGATGAATTCATACATACAAGAACACCAATTTGAAGTAACGATATTAACCGACAACCAGTTATCAGAACCAAGTGCTCTAGGACATACATGTCCTAACACACGACTTACCACAACACACCACAGAAATCAGTAGCCTCCTCTACAACACATACTAAACACGTGGATGGAAAAATGGAAGATCAAGGCTAATGAATCCAAATCGACACAGGTAACCTTCACCCTCAGAAAACGTACATGCCCACCTGTAAACCTCAATCAAATAATACTACCACAAAGTGACAATGTAAAATACTTAGGCCTAACCTTCGACAGTAAATTAAATTGGAAACAATATATTAAAAAGAAAAGAACTCTATTGGCTTATTGGAAGGAAATCCCGACTGTCAATAGAAAAGAAAATCTTGATCTATAAAATAGTGCTCAAGCCGATATGGACTTACGGCATTGAACTCTGGAGATGCGCCAGCAAGTCCAACACGGCAATAATCCAGAGAGCTCAATCTAAAATACTCCAAGCCATGATGAATGCGCCATGGTATGTCTCGAACCATACCTTACATACAGATCTCAAAATTCCAGAAAATAGAAAACTCAGAAAATGTTCCACAAACTGAGTCCAACATCACTGGACCTGTTAGCTTCCAAATAAGTCAAAAATTTTGGCCATACATTATTTATACCAATGTACTAGCACATTCTGAATTAGCTTCATCAAGATATTGTTATTTTCATTCTACATTAGCTTTCATATTCAAAAGATAAATAATAGTTCCCCGTAATAGGCCACGAAGGCCTTTTGGGGTCGTAACAGGATAGGTCTGCTACAATCTAAGCCTACGGTACACAAGGGTAGTAACGTGGCTAGCTCTACGTACCGATCGCCTATTATTACCCCAAGTACTCATTTATTGTAGCCTGAGTCGAGCTGGACCGTAAAAATGCCAGCGATAGAATTGGCGAAAGCGAGATTCGAATCTGCAACCCTTGGTTTCGTAGTTTAGCGACCTGTCCACTACACCACCACGGCCAATAAAGAATCATAATAAAAAAATTTAAAAAAATTAATGGTATACAGAGACCGTTTCAAGCACACGGTTCTGCTCCTGCCACATTCTATCTTTACGAACCCAAATATATATAGTATATGGAGGAAAGCGTACAGGAACACTTTGAAACATTAAATAGAATAATATCAACGCAATTGGGGCTCAAACTTCACTCATTCATCTTACCTAGCAATTAAAATCACAGGATTATGAACGGCTATTGCACTTCCTCGTTCGATTTCAACAGCTTACCAGAGAAGGAAATAATTTCCTAAACCGCCTGGTGAGCGACCAGGACCATTTCTATCTGAGCGGGTTTGTCAATATACAAAGCTCTAGAATCTGAGTTACCCACAATCCAACTGCACCATTGCTCATTTATCCATATTTTTTTAAGATAACGATGATAATACAATTCGTACTGGAAAGCAATATCGAAAAATAATCCAGAATTTTTTTGCAATGCATATGTGATTTAAGACAAGCCAAATTTTAATTTCAGCAAAATAGACTCACAGTTCATACAATGAGACCAACAATGAAATTGTTAAAGAAAACTTTTGGAAAACTATTAATATCAAGCAGGGCAAAAATCGAATAATCGGCACGTTCTTCCAATTTCACCCATAAAGTTACTTATAAAAAAAGTGTACCGGAATAAACGTGGCATTTTACAGAAACTCATAAACAATATCTTAAAATTTGGGCGGTACCAGAATTATAGAAATACCCTAGAAAGAGAAGTTTTACGTAAAGCTAAAATGACATTTTATACTTAATGCAAAAAAAAAACAAAAACATTGAGGAATTCAAAATTTACAATTTTGAGTCACTGAAAGACTTTCAACTTAACTTGTATTTGACCATAAAATCAAACTTGAGGTATTCAAACATATAAAAACTTTTTTTTGGGAATACCTCATTTTTCATCACAAATTTGAATTTATAGTTTTCTAAAATTGTTATATTTTTCCAAAATTCGACTTTTTATCTCGATTTACAAAACATACATTATTTAAAAATGTTCTTTTGTATAATATGACATTTTGTAAACTTTTTTCTTTTACAAACTAACATTTTTAAACTCTTTCATATTCTACAGAAATGTCTTTGTGTTAAAAATATTTTAGACCTTTTTTGGAATGATCTGCATTTAGCTTTAAAATTAAAATTGGAATAGACAAAAAATGTCTAAGTTTATTTTTGCAAAATATGAATTACTGTATCTAATTTTCCGTTTTTAAAATTTTTGATTTAAAGTATCCACTGTATTTTCAAAATTAAATTTTAGTAAGTCAATATGCAAGAAATCTCAATTCATTTCTATTCATAGTAGTTCCTTTCGCATTAATGTCTATTTAACACTCCTTACTCTAAGCAACTTATAAAAAATATTAAAATTTATCTTATTATGAGTAATTCAAAAATTTAAAAAATAGTAATATATATATAAAATTTAAAATAACCACTTTTTACTAGATTCTTTCACTATAGAGAAACACAATTGTAACAAATAAATAAGTCGTTGATCTGATTTTTAAAGCAGTAAACTTACTATCTGCAGTATAAAATTTTATTTTTTGAAAGCAACCACTTTATACCCACATTTGTTTCTACCAATACATGTTTCTAATTTTAAACTCATACTATCAGATACAAAGCGCAATGTTTCTGCTGTGATTCTTTTTAATTCTGCTTTTAATCAATATTGTACATAGTTCTGTCTACAAAATAAGAATCACATGCCATTAAGTAATAAATATGAGCACTCTCAAAGATGTCATAGGTTTAAAGTGCTTAATAATATTTTGGAGGTATAAAAAGTTGATGTACGTTGGTAAAACTGTTCTTAAAATGTATGAACTGTATAAAAATAGAAAATATTAATTAAAATATAAACATAGATTTGGTCGTATTTCAGCAAAGAGGGAGATAGCATTAATCTTCTTCACGAATTCGATGAAGAATAGACCTGCGTGTAATGCGATTCAGCCCACGCAAGCCTCGGTTTTCTTCCTTAATTTTTAAATAGAATATATCTTACCTCCGAATATCGGAAATACTTCACTAAGTATATCCGGTTAATATATTTGCTGTTTGGGTGAGAGACAAAAAAATAGTTGAAGCAAAAACACCACCCAAAACATACCCAGAAATAATCAAAGTTGCGATTTCATTTGTCTAAAATTCTACTAACATTATTGAAGTATATATCATATATATATATATATATATATATATATATATATATATCCGTATATATAGAGCCAGCGTGGTCCTTAGTAGGCGGGCTGGGATGTAACGGACAGTTCAATTCGGTGCTTCTGATGCCTGGGGTGCCTATCACATTAAAAATAATTGAGTACCTGCGTTCATTCAACAATGTAATAATGCCTCGTTAACGGTCTTCACATGACCGCATCAGAATGTCGAGACCGGGAAGAAAGAACGAGTCCTTAACCTCTCAGTTGAGGCAGCTCCCACGTGGGGCTATCCTCATATATATATATATATATATATATATATATATATATATATATATATATCATAACATTTACTTCTCAAGACACGAAACTGAGTCAGCAAATAAGATGGTAGTAAGAATACCCGATAAATAGTTGTCATCAATGTTAGGTTATAATTCAATAAGCGATCGAATTTTAATAGTAACATAAACGCAAAACCATGTATAACAAATGCCATACAAATCTATGTTTCCACTTTCAAAAGCAACGGATAAACAATCGTAAATTTCTATCAGCAACTTGGAACAATTGTATAGGATATATCCCAAAAAGTCACATTTGTTATAATCGAATTCAACGCCAAAGTTGGAATGAATACCGAGGAAGACATCGTATGAAACACGTAATAGGAAAATTCGGACTAGGCGATAGGAATGCATCAGGCGAGAAACTGACAAACTTTTGCATTTGATAACAGTTTCGCTATTCTAGTCTATTTAATAACCATCCTAAACGTCGTTACACATGAGTAGCGCATATTTAACTGCAAAATAAGAAAAAATTAAGAAAAATTTTTCTACATTAGTAACTATGTAATTTTTAGAGTTTTTCTGCTAAATATCCACCTGTGCTCTTATAATGCTAAATATCGAGAAAATTTGAAAAATCAAATAGGAAAAAATTTTAAATAGTCATAACTTTTTTTAGTATTAGAGCTAGAAAAAAACCAAAATTTTTGTCTTGTATATTTGTATAAAAAAGTTTTAATTAGTTTTTTGCTAAATCTCAACCCTTGCTGTAAAATTCAAAAAATTGAAAAAAAAAACGAAAAATTGGATTTTAGGGGTGGCGCATCACATGAAATGAGTTAAAAGTTCCTGTCAGAGGTAAAATTAATCGACTTTTATAAAATAGTGAAAAAAAACAGCGTGCAACTCATCTTTCTACCTTAAAAAATTTGTTTTTTTAATTTTTTTGAGATATCCAAATGACCTTGGATGACCTTAAAAAATTCTACTGATAGGTCTATTGATAACCTACCTTGATGAATTTTTTCAGAATTTTGCAGAAAAAATTAAAACAAAAAATAACGCTTTTTGAGCCTAGGAGGGAAAGGGGAGGGCCATATAAACCTTGTCCGCGTATAATTTTTACCTCAAGATAAAACATTATTTGGTTCATTAGAAATTTCGAATCTGGGGGCATTTCGCCTATCTTAACCGGGGGCGGACCCTTTGAGGTAATTCCCTAAAATTACCACCATCCCTAGAACCATGTTCTCCAAGTGCATAGGAGCGCTTTCTAAACATCAGATTCGTGATCAGCGGCCAAAACTCTTATATAGACAGTTTAAACTCGAAAATACAAACAAATTCGAGATTATTTCCTAAAATCACCCCTATCCCCAAAATTATGACCTCAGAGGACTTTTTAGCATTATATTAGTGATCAGCAAACCCTTATACAGACAGTTTAAACTCGAAACACAAACGACTTCGAGGTTTTTCCCAAAATCGTCCCCATTCCCAAGATTATGCTGTCTCTTCAAGTGCATTGGGGCACTTTGAGGTAATTCTGTAAAATCACCCTCATCCCCAGAATTATGCCCCCCAAGTGCATCAGGACACTTGATAAGTATTATATTCGTGATCAGCGACCCCAAAAACCTCCGAGTAACGAGAATGAGCTTATTTTGGGTAATATTAAGCGAGAAATAAAATATTCTCTAGGGTCTGCAAAAAGTACAGCAAATAAATACATTTTTTGCGTGCACAAATGCACTTTCGCATTATAACAAGAACCTTGGAACGTCTCTATACGTGTACCCACTAAAAAATTCGAGCTTTTAGCGTTTTTCCTATTAATTTGACTCGACTATATCTGGAAAAACCACAAAAAGAATATTAAAGCCACATAAAGAATTGCCCACTATAACTAACGGCAGTGATGCCTACCACACAGACAATGAAAAATTAGAAGCATTTACTTCACACCTAGAACATGTCTTCACGCCGTTATCTATCTGAAATCTTAGACATGCTCTCTACTCGCCCCACATCTCAGAAGGAAATAACCCAAATATAACTATCCTACCCAAGCGAAAATCACCTGGCCATGATCTTATATCCAACACGATCTTAAAACACCTGACCAAAAAATGCCTGGCACAACTAGCCTCAATGTTAAATGTATGTCTCCGCACTGGGTACTTTCCCCGCGACTGAAAAAACACACACATCCTTATGTTCGCCAAGTCCGGAAAAAACAATGGAGATACTAGGAACTATCAGACAATTAGCCTACTTACTATACTGGGCAAGATCTTAAACAAAGTTATTTACACTAGATTATCAGAATTCGTGGAAACCCAAAACATAGTACCACCATAGTTTAACATCTACACATCCGATCTCCCTGTAACCACGCTATCCATAGCCGCATTTGCAGACGACACAGCAATTATCACTCAAAATGCCGATCTACAAGAGGCTGTGTATCAATCACAAAAATCTGCAGATAAGATTGCCAACTGTGTTAAAAGTTTAATGAAAATAACTACCGTAACTAATATCATCATTGACGGCAATCCCATACAATGGAATTCAACGAACTCGGCAGTCAGATATCTCGGAGTCACTTGGACAACCGCCTAATCTGGAGCATTCATCTCAATCACAAGCTATTAGAGGGCAACAACGGGTTAAGACAACTTTATCCAACGATTAATTGCAAGTCAAAATTGAAGCCTAAATGCACCATCTTAATGTACAAAACGCTATTACGCCCATTAATTCTCTATGTCTGTCCAGTCTGGTGTACTACATTCCAAACGCTCATCAATAAACTACTACGATTTCAAAACAAAGTTTTACAAAAAGCTCGGTAAATGCGCCGTGGTATATTCGTAACAACCAGTTGCACTACGAGCTAAGTGTATCTCATGTGAACGGGTTCATTCATAAAACCACTAAATTTTTTTTACAAAACTCAAGAACATGTGGTGGTTTTCCTTCATTACAACTTGTGCCAGTTGAACATACATGGTGATTAAAACGAAGACTACCCCAGGATCTAGTAGCCTTTGACAAAAATAGTGATCAACGCAATAACTTCCCTAGGTCTTCAATTATTGTCAACTTCTTATACTACTATTAATTGCAACATTTATTACTGTAATAAATAAGACGTTATAAATAATCTTGCCAAGTGCTTTATTGTAATTGATAGTCTATATTACATATGTCATATATAACAATTATTTTTGTAGATCTGACAATAACTTGTAAAAAACATACCAAATTACTATAAAAAATCAATAAGTTCTATGAGAGATGTGATTTTTTAAATACTCATTTAGATATGGAAAAGAAACATTTGCCCCAAACTTCTCAAAAAATGTTTCTGTGAATGCTGTAGCGCCATCTTGTTGGAACCACAGTGGTGAGTTTACATGTTTATTGAATTTGGGCCTCGGACAATTGCGTAACATCGCAACATAGAGGTTAAAACACTTTTTTATTATTAAAAATCTTATTTTAAAAAAACCAGCCTTATGCGGCCAAATTTCGTAAATGATCGCCAAACAATAACACTCTGACTATGGAGAGGATTTTGTGGGATCTGATACCGAAATTCTGCTTATTGATCACCATTTTTAAAATAAATCTCCAGTACGAACACACGGTGTTCATCACTCCATACCTTACATTGCATGCGGCAGTCAATTTAAAAAGTAGAGAACATTCGGCCAGTCCCTGAATCAAAGTAATGACAATATAGGTATGAGTTTTAAAAAAGATGTTAATTGAGAATACTTAATCAAGTTAGCCAAAAGAGCACAATACTATAGTTTCAGGGTTGGTAAAACCCATTTCATAAAAAGCAGTCTAAATTATTTTATAATGCAAAAATAAATGATTTTTACGTATATTAATTATGCGCCTACTTATTATTAAGAAACTAGTACAGCTACCGGAAGTTCATTATATAGCAGCTCTCGTATGTAACATCTAATTCATTCCTAGCTGTATCTGAGTTAAATGGCCACTTTTAAATGTGCACTTAGAAAGAAAAACGATAATGATGTCACGATCCTGATTACAGCAATTTAGAACTGCGTCCGGAAATAGACTAGCAGCACGAATTTGCACATGTAATATCTTAATCATTTTTAATACCGAGAAGCTAGCGATAAATGGATGTCCGTTTATAACACATGACTGCATGTTAATCACCGATCACCTTGGGCTACTAAAAGAGATCCTTGGATCATTAACTTCTAATTCCAGATTAATTTCTCCGTGGAAAGCGAACACTTATCTAGAAAACTCGGCAAAGTTCAAACAATAATAAATAGCCACTTAAAATACCTAAGCATGTTTCTGAGCGCTTTTCAAATGTGAATGACAGGTACACGTATTTTCATTTTCACCACAGGTTTTTCCAAGCGGTAGCAGCTTAAAAGGAATTTTATGTTTTGCAACAGACCTAAACTTAAACTATAACATAAAATAGAAACGTATATTTCTGTTGTACACACCGACAGAATAATTTACTAGATAAGTTTTAAATTACTTAACATATAATACGCCTTAAACAATAGATACATTATTCTATAAACTGCAATGATAAACTATGAAAACGTACAACTTTATTATTGTAGCATTATGATGTGCGAAGCAAAATTGTACTGTACATTATTGCCGAATTTTAAATATTATTCATAAATTTTATACAATAAGTCAACTAATAAAAATAAACTTCGTGGTTAATGCACAGCCTATAGATTTTTTACGTTTAGTAAATTAAAGCTCATAGCTTTGACATTCTTTCAATGCGTACGCGAACATATCAGGTAACCAAAAATGTTGTCGTTTGTGCGCATACAATAATTCCAAGAATAATTTAGGTATGTTATATAATAAAATACTAGTGTGTCTACTTCGCGAATTTAAACACTAGACTAACGCTAAAGAAGCTAAAAACATTGTAATGCCTTTGGAAAAAAGACACATCAAAAACGGCTCAGATATGGAAGGATGAATCCTTAGAAGTCAAGATCCGATCAATCAGACTATTAAATTTCAATATTGATCCAATTGGAGACGACGATGAAACAATCTCTACTTTAACATGACGACAGCTTGTAGGTTGTTTAAAATAAGTGACGAAATTATGGAAGCATTTACATAAAATATAAATTAAGTAAATTGGTATCACACAAACTTTTTTTTTATTAGACATTGTGCCTGGTGCGGCCGAAATAAGTGGACTGCATAGGTAATTTTGAATTTTGAATAAAAGACTTGAAACAAATCTAAAAGTTAAAACACTAACCTGTGGAAACAGCGCTTTCCCGCAGATATCGGTTCCCTACTGTGGTCCTGAGGCAAAGGATAAGGATATGGATAAAAAAATAGGATAAGTTACCCCAATCTTCACAGCAGACGAATACCGAAGGGCAGCGTCTTTCCTGATGAAAAGTTCCCTCGTCGAGCCAGATGAAAGAAAATGGACCGAGTAAAGTCGCCGGCCAACTCTCGGTTAATAAGGAAAATGTTCCCGACTTACGGAAAATTTGCCTGCCAGAACACAGTCAGAAAAGGCGAAATGCAAAACACGAACAAAGGCAAAAACCTAATGCAGCGAACGAAATGCGAAATGCAAGTTTAAATGAACAAAAGCAAAAGCGTAAAGTCGCACAAACTAAACGAAGTCGAAATGCCAAGTGCACAAAGACAAGTACGTGGCTCGCGACCCAGACCGCCGGCCATATCGCAACACATGCTTGGACAATTGGGCCGATAAAACAAATTTCAAATATATATAAGAAGGAATCAAAAAATATAGCCGGCCCTAATTTAAAACTTCAAAAATAAATATAATTTTGAGATTGGCGCGAACATTCACCCGCCCCTGAAGCCACCGCCTTCATCACCAACAACTACTGCGAGGGACGGATCAAACTTCGAATTTGAACTCAACAAAATTGCAATACAACAAATGCAATAAGGTAATACGCACCAATCACCTCTCCAAAATAAAACAAACAAACAACCGGAATAACTGTATACAAACCATATGCAAACGTCAATGAACCACAAACAACCGCATTAATTGGAAAAGAGTGGGATCAGTTTCACCGTTGTAGAACAGAAACTCCTAAGGTTCAAAACTCGAACTACCCGAAATGCGGAGCAAACCTCCCATCAAAGAGTGACAAATTTTTGGACAAACTTGTTAGGCACTGCTCAAGTAGGTTTGTAGCAAGTTTGCTTAAGCTACACAATACAAGGAATTCGCTTAAAACTAATCTAAGAAGGCAGTAGACTTCTTATTTATAACACATCGAACCTAAAAATTAAGAAACAGCAACGAAATTGTGAACAATGCAGAATAACTCAATGATAAGAAAACCTTAAATCTCACTTGGTTCTCAATAGCTACTAGATAAAACTGTGCAAATGGCAGTTAACATTTTAGCCAGAACCAGTTAGTAATGCAACTCCACTAAGCACTGCCAGCAAGTAAGGGATGCTTTAATTTTGCGATTTTCAGCTGCACACCAAAAGAGCAGCAATGGGTGTTTTATCCCTGCAGAACCTTTGACTGCTGCTTTGATCGAAACAATTCCAAAATAAAAAATGTTTTGTTGTTTGAAAACGTTCAAATACTTAAATCGTCATTGATGCTTATTAAGTTTAGTTTAACCGAACTACTTTGAGATAAATAACCATAAACAGACGAAATTATGTATACAAAAAACATCAAACATTAGTAACTTCAAAAATATGTGCCTTTTTAGTGAAATAAAAAACTAAGCAGAACAAGTAACGTTTCGCATGTGGTTCAAATGTTGGTAAGATCACGACTGCAAACTGAACACAAGGGTTCCACTATGAGACTGATACGTAAATAGGCCTAAAAAATAATCTCACAACTCAATCTGCAAAATTTACAGAAACCTCATCTGCTAAATACTACACTAAATTGATTCCAAAAACAGTGTGTTATTAATTTACAATTTTATTTTGAGGCCTTTAAATGTGAAACCACGAATCAACCACGAAGTTTTCCTGAATATCGGCAACTCAATTGGCGACAAAGATCTATCAACGATCGACAAGGGGCTCTAGCCAGCCCAAAATAATCCCCGTATCCGAAAACGTGATGACTGGACACTGTGATCTTAGACTGCAAAACCCGGACAAGCACTTTATAAACTCTAAGAACGACGAAACCGCTTGTATTTCAAGTCACGGAACAGATAACACCCCTATTGGCGAAACCTTGGAGTCGGCATACGCGAGACGAACAACTAACTTTGCCCATAACAACCCTCGTATAAACTGCCGCTACAGAAATCTCCCGCCTGGCATTGGAAATCCCAATCGGCGAGACGAACCATCTAGGGATTACCATTCCCGACAAAACCGAAACTCACCACCGACACAACCCTCGATTCCCGATAGGCCTAAACAACTTCTGGGACAAGGAAACGTGGGTCGGAAAAAAAACTCTTACTGTCACTCTAACATAACGGCGAACAAAATTGTTGGAGCCAAAACTCCAACGAAACAAATACACGCAACTGTAAACAACAAAGCCGCCCGGTACATCCTCGATCTTCTGTTGCCATCAAAACTCAAAACAATCCGAATGGGGAAATGAAAAAGAAGACGACTATACAAAATATTCTAACAACTAGAGAAAAGAAACTTACAAATGGTAGACGAGTATGTTCACAGTATTTCCCTTGCAGAGGAAACGTTAGAAACACAACTTCTAACTAATTATGCAATCAAATTTGCAACTAGCCTTGTATAGGAGAGTTAAAGGTTCTACCACATTTTCTCCCGAGAAACATCCGACTTCCAAGTGATGCTCTCGGACTCGTTTTTGCCCTTGCATCAGATACTACGCGAAGTGTACTAGAAACGCTCCGCAATTTGAAAACGCCAAAATGGGGGGTGAAACCTCCAACGTCAGGACTAAAATCGTAGGAGCTCCCTAGCTTTTGTGGATTCTCCCCGAAAGACGAAGAAACGATGAGTTTTCCAAAACCCGATCTTTTCATGGTCGAAGAAAACTTCCCGGAATTTTTGAAGGGGCGTCTCAACCGGTTTATTCTAGCAACCAAACTTATGGGATTAGTCTCCTTAGACACATCTGGAGGCCTACCCATAACAACAAACCCAAGAGGGCTTGAAATAGCAATCGGAAATTTTGGTGAACTTCTGATGGCCATGTTTCCCAGTATCTGGCTGACAAACTCAGCACCTAAAATCCCGTCTATTCCTCCCGGAATGTGAAAAGATTAATCTGGCAAATCCAGATTTCGAAGATAAGCCAACTGGGAAATATGAACTTCTGCCGACGGCAGTTCGTCGACGATCTTTTTTACGATAGGGGCTCAATCGTAAATGAAATACTGGAATCAAAACGAGACGAAAAAGTCAAATTGGTTTTTCCATAAATTGTTTGTGGGGCTCCTACTTCAGGCGTTCGATTGGCAAGTTTAAACGCCGACACGCCTTGGAAGTTAGAAAATGTGACTGGCTTCCGGAATCTAACAAAAATCTCAAATTTTTAAAATGGCCCGACTTGTTGTAAACCCTTCCGACAACTGTTGACTTCTCTGGGATCTCAGACCTTTGCGTATTTTCCACAAACAAAGAGCCGTCCCTTTAACCTCCGAAAACCGGCCTGCGGGTTTACTCCCTTTCGAAAATATAGAATGCAAGAGAGGGTGATGAGGCAAGTCACATTTGTTACATGATATGCATTGTCTACATTCTGGAGCTCGGTGACCGGGTGAGAAACACAGGAAACACCAATGGTGACCTTTTATAAATTCAAACTTTTTCCACGGGGATAACTCAAAAAATTTACGATAATCCTTGAGGGAATGACCTTTCCCTTCGCAAAATTTACAAATTTTCCCGTTCATTCGAGAATCTGGACTTACTAGAAGATTGTGCATGGTACGTGGAATTTTCTCCGGGATATTGAGTCTTGGAGATTCCGAGGTATTAACGAACGACATAGTTTTTATTTGCTTTTGTAAGAATTGTACAAAATCTTGATAAGTAGGGATATCTTTGTTGCGATGTGCCTCTTCAAAG
The DNA here is from genome assembly GCA_036346155.1 of Sinelater perroti. Taxonomy (NCBI): domain Eukaryota; kingdom Metazoa; phylum Arthropoda; class Insecta; order Coleoptera; family Elateridae; genus Sinelater; species Sinelater perroti. Next base: position 693,714 of record JARFIY010000005.1, read on the forward strand.
GAACATCTTGCTATCGGGTCTAAAATTTCCAAACCCCGATTCAAAAATACAAAATCTCCGATATCCTCTAAGCCTAATTGTTTAATTGCCGCGATGGGCCCACAAAAATTATTTAAAACCGCTGTTAAACCTCCTCTTGATTCCGCACGTAAAGTTTTAAAATTAAATACCTGATTAACATAATTGTTTGCACAGCGACCTTTTATCATTAAAACGATCAAATAAGGCTTCCTAAATTACCTTTCAATTACTGGCTGTCGCAGTAAGCCCCTGGAAAACCTTTAAGGCCGAATCTTGCAATTTTGACACCAACAGTGTCACCTTCTCTAAATCTGATAAACTTGGATTGTTGTGGACCAAAGCGATGAATAACTCGCAAAAAACTGGCCAATTTTGGGGTGCACCATCTGAAGTAGAAAGATTTATCGCGTTAACTTTTAGTGCCTCAGGCTTTGGAAGGGGAGGAGCTGTTGAAGTGGTCACGCTTTCCGAAATTTGTTGAGCAACCCTCGCGATAACCTCCAATAAATTCCCAATCGTCCTAAATTTAGGAATAAAATTGGGATCTAAATCTAAAGAAATTTCGTTAATTCGAAATTCTAACTCATTAAATGCTTTAACCGTATCTTCGTGAATTGTAAAGACCGTTTTGAAATAAGCGAGATTTTGTCCCTCATTAATTTTCTTTGCAAAATCGTGCAATCTTCGTAAACGAGCGAAAAGCGACTATGGAACAAACAACAAAAATGGTTCAAATCCGGATCGCTAGGGACCAAAATGGTGCGGCCGGAATAAAGTGGACTGCATAGGTAATTTTGAATTTTGAATAAAGACTTGAAACAAATCTAAAATTAAAACACTAACCTGTGGAAACGGCGCTTTCCCGCAGATATCGGTTCCCTACTGTAGGTCATGGGGCTAAGGATATAAGGATATGGATAAAAAATAGGACAAGTTACTCCAATCTTTACAGTAGAAGCCGAAACGGTAGTATCTTCCTGGTGTAAAAAGTTCCTTCGTCGAGGCGGATGGAAGAAAATGGACCGAGTAAAGCCGCCGGAGAACTCTCGGTTAAAAAAGAAAAATGTTTCCGACTTACGAAAAATTTGCCTGCGAGAACACAGCCAGAAAAGGCGAAATGCAAAACGCAAACAAAGGCAAAAGCATAATGCCGCGAACGAAATGCGAAATGCAAGTTTAAATGAGTAAAAGCAAAAGCGTAAAATCGCGCGAACTAAACGAAGTCGAAATGCCAAGTGCACAAAGGCAAGTGCGCAGCCCGCGGCCCAGACCGCCGGCCATATCGCAACGCGTGCTTGGACAATTAAGCCGATAAAACAAATTTTAAATATATATAAGAAGGAATCAAAAAATATAGCCGGCCCTAATTTAAAACTTCAAAAATAAATATAATTTTGAGATTGGCGCGAACAGTACCAGATCAGCAGTTTATGTGCTATACCTGGCAGTGTTATATAATTAACATATCAATATCATAGAATAACAGTAATTATTATCATCACTTATGAAATTAAAATTAATGTTACTAGGTGTATTTTTGATTGAACACAATGGTTCATTTTGTCTAGTTTATCTAGTCGCCATCACTATCACTATCACTTTGTTGTGTTTGTCTTTGTCCTAGTTGATAAAATACTACATCAATACAATTCCCATTGTTTTCGTGAAAGTTTATGATCAATTTTGTGGTGTACTTGGAGATCGAGGATAATCCGAGTTCTGTGTGAATTTGTCTGTTGCTAACATACCAAGGGGCATTCACTGAGATTCTCAGAATTTTGTTTTCTAGTACTTGGATTCTTTGTACATTAGTTTTAGATGTATTTCTCTAGATTACATAGGCGTAAAGTACTAATGGCCGTATTAGTGCTTTATGTAGTAACATTTTACATTCAGGTTTTAATAACGATTTCCTGTTGATGAGGAGATATATCTGTGTCAGTCTTGCATGACCTTTATTTAATTTTTTAAGTATATAAAACCTACAGGTATGTTTGGTGTCTAAATATACACCTAAGTATTTTACAGCTTCCGCGATTTGTGTCTACATAACTGAGTTATTGTTGATTATTATTGGCGGTGGTTTGTTGATTTGTCTGAGGGTAAAGATTTTCGTTGTACACTTGTCATAGTTTATCACTAGATTCCAGTATTTGAACCATCTAGTCTAATTGCATCTAAAAGATTAATGTTTTTAGTTAATAATGCGGTATCATCTGCGAATAATGCTAAGTCTAAATTGGCATCATTTGGTATAGATGTTAAATAATATAAGTCCTAGAATGCTCCCATAGGGATTCCTGATATGTTTTGTTGATGATACAGTTTCATGGATTTTAACTGCAACCATTCTATTATTAAGATAAGAGAATAAGATAGCCTTCAAGTATCCTGAGATGGTAAGATTAATAAGCTTGTATTTTAGGCCCTCAGTCCATACGCGATTGAAGGCCTGTGCCAGATCCACAAATAGTGTCGTTGTATATTGTTTATTTTCATAGGCCATTTCTAGTGTTTCCACTATACGCTGTGGTTGGTGACATGTTGAGTGGATCTTTTTAAGCCCAAACTGGAAGGCTGGTAGTAGTTGCAGTCTTTCGATTTCTTTATTTAACATATTATGGACTACTTTCTTAAGTAATTCTTACAACGTTGTTAATAGACTAATAAGGCTGTAGCTGGAGATAAGTTTTTGTTACCGGGTTTGGGAAAGAGGAGATTAATGCGTGTTTACATTTGTTTGGAAAATAGTCTGTTCTTAGGCTTGCGTTATAGATGGCAGCTAAGTATGCTAATCCTTTCCGGGAAAGTTGTTTAACAATTATGTTAGGTATTCTGTCTTCTTCAGGAGTTTTGTTTAGTGAGAGAGTTTTAATTATTGAAGCTAGTTCTATTGGTGAAGTTGATTCCATTTGATCCCCGGCTAGTGGGAGGTGTGTTTCTATGTGCCTTACTATTATACTTACAATGAATGCATCTTGATGATTGTTGAAGGTAAATGTTTTTTCTTTGTCAGTGTTGTAAGATAAATTGCCTGAAGTTATTGAGAGAATTTCTTGTGTCTGCTTAAAGACTCCTTGTGATTTTCCAGTGCCCCGGGTTGCCTGGTTCAAAGATGCTAATGTACTTCTGATATGATCTGATTGTGTGCTCATCCAGGGCCGTCAACTTTCCGCAAAATTGACACATTACAACCAATGCCAGGTCCATCAACTCCACGGAAAAGAAACACGCCCGAACTAATCTCAGTTCTATCGACTGCAAAAGATCAATTGGAAAACAATTGAGAAAACGTTTCGTCTATAATTCCACCCTTAGCGAAGTGTTCGGTCCGAAAATTCAATCCTAAACTAAAAGCACAAACGGCAGAAAATATAACAGTTATGCCCTTTAAAAACTCTCTAGAAGTGGAAGCTCAAGAAAAGAAGAAAAAACATCACCAAAGGAAAAATATAATGAAAAACTAAACACATTAAAAGAAAATGCTATTCGTCAACTTGAAAATGTAAAATTTTGAAAAAGACAATGCTTATCGAAAACAAGAAGAAAAACTTGATTATGATTCTAGTGAACCAGATGACGACAACAATCCTAAATGCATCTATTGTGTTGGAAAATTTAAAGTCAATCTGATAAAGGGTGGATTTGTGTTAAGAATTCCACAATTAGGCCCACGATATGGGTGCTCCTACATCAGAAAATAACGATAAGTTTCAATGTGTAAACTATTATGAAAGTAGGTAACTACTATTTTTCTTAAAAATAAATATTAGCTTTTGAAGATAAATATTTTATTTTTCACCGAAATAAACATTTAGTTTTTATTTTGCATCATAATAAACGTATGTTTTCTAAGTTTATTTAAAAAAAGACGTGCTTTTAGTTAAATAAAAGTTTTTTATTTCATTTTTAACGTGCGTATTTTATTTGCATCGCCAGCGTGGTCTAGTAGGTGAGGTGCGGGCCGTAGTTCGGATGGACCCGGGTTCCATCCCCGTAGTTCTCTGATGCCTGGCGGGTGACCTATTAAGTTACTAAAAAAATAATTGGGTACCTGAGTCCACTTGAACAATGGGGTTAATAATAGCTTGGCATATCACCCCGCATCAGAGACGGTGCGCGACGACCGGGCAGAGAGAGCGAACATATGACTCTCAGTTCGCAAGCCGTGCTCCCATGCCGGGGATTACAGCCTTACCATTATTATTATTATTATTATTATTAATATTATTTTAGTATATTTATATATTATTATTTAGCACATAGCTAAGCTGATAGTCGCATGCGCCCCGAGTTAGGGGGCACAAGCAACCAAGGATATAAATTTAAACTTTTTTAAATACCACCAGTACTATGTTCGATTTGATAAAAATATTTACACCAGACGACAACATATAGATGTGATTCATACAACCTGCAAAATCAGATTCTAATCAATAACCATAAATAATTCCAAACTTTTTGGTTGAAGTAGTCCTTTGTGCTCACTCTCTCCTACTGCAACAAAAGTAACCAGTACTGGTATATCGTAAAAAAATATATTTACAAGATAACTCCAAACTACACAGTACCTATTTTTATTTTTAGACAATCATATGCCTGGAAAATAAATAATAATAAGGTTGAATTAAAAGTAAAAGTATCTATATTTTTACAAAATAAAAATAAGAAATCGGTTAACTTTACGTATTTCTTACATTTATTTGCAGTAATTTTTAATTTTTTTTCTAGATTAATGTTGGCAGCAGTAACATTCGTAACAGTTTCGATTCTGAAATTGCATAAACTAACTTTAGTATTGGCGACATTTTGGCTTAGTTTTTACAATGGATATGGAACTCTTAAGTTAGTAAATATGCATCTGTTCCTGCACCATAAAAGGGATAACAGGTACAAAGACAGCCGCGGCTGTCTGATAGAGCGAGAGCGGCCCCGATGTGTGTGCACGAACGCACGGACCTCGGGTAAATTAAGCGCTCAGAGCACGGCACGTTAAACTTCACGTCAGCCGTCTTTGTTTACTTTCCGTCCAAATATGTAAGCTGTCTTACAGTACAGACCTCCTCGTGTAAGTCAAGAGCCTAGGGCACGCCACATTTCTTTGTTTGCTTTCTGTTCAAATGCATAGATAAATTTGTTTATAAAGAAATTCAAAAAGTGTACGTGAGAACTTCTCTATGACCATCAAAATTAAGCAGGTTCAATTAATCTTTTAATAAGTAATGTTCGCACAGTTGTTTCTAGCCCATTACAGCAAACAATCGCGTTTATTACTTTTTCAATAAAATAAGATTCGTGATTCGATTTTAAACTTTATATATCTAAATTTAGCTTTAGTGGCGATTAAATGAACCAGTAAGCTTAAGAAAATATTACATTATTTACGAAATCTTTGCTCATTTCCTTTCCTTCTTGTACACTTATTCTTTAAATATTTAAATAATTTCAATGTCAATCGTGTGCGTTCAATAAAAAAAGAATCGTTTCAAAATTTATATTAGTTATTGGTACTGAAATCTCATGCTGATTTTACATTTCATTTGAAATTACGAATAATTTCTTTTTTTAAAGCACTCCCCGTTCCTTTGAAATAAACTAATAGCAACTTATATATAAACTAAATTAGAAAAAAATTAAAAACTATATAAACATAAACCGAAAATAAAAAATCCTTGGTGTAAATTAAATAGATAAATGCGAAATAGAAAGAATGTATTAACTTATAAAAAATCCTTAGACATCTGTGGGACAAACAAGTGCGTTATTAATTTCTTATAAAATAACAAAGAAAAGACAATGTTCTTAAATAATTGAAAATTATAATTATCATTAAACAATGCTAAAGATTTAAAAAAAGTTTCTTTCTACCCAGAGTACAACACTTTTAATAAGAAAGTGTTTTTGCTAGCCAAAATAAGACCTTTTTACAAGCAATATAATGATTTAGAAACTGCGATTTCTAGTAAAGTTAAGGTTGCTATATATTATAACAAAGACTACTTAAACTTTAGTTCCAGACTACAGCCTTTTATAATGAACTATAGCGGAGCGCACACTCGAAAAATGTTTCCTATAACGCCCATAATTTTAATGGTGTTCGCGCCAATCTCAAACTACCTTTTATTTTAATTTTTAAATTAGGGCCGGCCGCATTTTGGTTCCTTCCTGTATATATACTTAGTTTTGTTCGGCCGCGAATTTGCACGAGCACGCGAAGCGCTGATATATAGGCCGCGGTTTGGGCCGCGGGCCGCGTTTCGCCTTTTGTTAGCGCTTTTGGCCTTTTGTGTGCTTTTTGGACTTTTGTTCAGGATTGACCTTTTGCTATGTTCTCGCATGCCTCGTTCTTTTTGAATTTAGTTTGTGATAGTTTAAATTTTCCGTAAACCTAGAGCATTTTAACCGACAGTTCGTCGGCGTGTTTAATTGCCAGGAGAAGTTTTCATTTCTGCGAGGCTTTTGTTAAAAGCTAATTTTGTGGCAAAATTCGATATTTTGCCGACCAGATTAACCTCTTTCCGGAGGTCATTTTGTTTCCCGATTGCATTTCGGGGTTGAAATTTTGCTGGTAAAACTCGGTCCATTATTTTCTTTGCTTTGACTCGGCAAGGGACGGCGAAGGAACCTTTGCACCAGAAAAGACACTACCGTTCGGCTCCGCTGTGAAGATTGGGGTAACTTGTCCTATCTCTTACCCACACCCTTATTTCCTCTTCCTGCATCCCCCAAAATTAACAGCACAGGAACCGATTTCTGCGGAAAAGCGCCGTTTCCACAAGTTAGTGTTTTTAGCTTTAGCTTTGTTTGAAGTTCCTTTCGTTCAAATTTAAAATTACTATACAGTTCACTTTTCGGCCGCAACAAATGGCTTTAGGATCGGTCAGCGCAGAGCGCAATTATCCCGTGCTAAATTAAGTGAGTATTTAATTTCCTTTACATGCCAAAATTATAGTAAATATTGTCCTTAATTGTCTCAAAGAGCGTCAAGTTTTGAGCCTTCTTTGACCGATTTGCAAACGACAAAATGGTTCAGTTAGCATTCAGCCGTTGCAACCCGCACATCTGCCTGCTTCAGGGTGGATCACGGCGACCCACAGCCAGGTGCATGTCTGTCTACTGAAATTTGTCGCTAGCTATTTTGGCTTCTCTGCCACAGTATGGCGTACATTAAATTAAACGTTTAGCACATCGATTCCGTTTGCCTTTGAGCCAATTGATTTTTTTAAATTGCAGAACCTAATAAAAATTCTTAACCTTAAATAAAAATATTGTTATACTTGCATTAACGATCACAGCTTAAGGTTCGTTATGTTTATCGCTTATTTTCGATTTAAATTATCACTTGGGTTTCGTATTGTGAAGATGCGTTTAATGCTCCCAACCCTTGGAAATATTTGTTAGTACTTAAAGACTACTGTATCTATCCGTCGCAACCAATTACCATTATTTTTCGTTGAAATTTCACTAGTTAAACAATACTAATAAAAAAATTTGTATAGAAAAATAACAATTAAATCTCTTAAAAGGAAAATACCGCAATTCGCAAAATGTTAGATACGGATGTACAAAGAGTTTTTAGTAGGAGGACCCCATGCTACGTAAAGTATGCAAGTAATTGTCTATCTCTCACTACCAAAAGAAAAAACAAAGCAAGGATGTAAAACTGTGTAAACTGCGAAGAAAATCATACAGCTAACTAAAAAGATTGATTTGAAATGCAAAGTGATACATAACCTATGTTAAAAAAAACAAATACCAAACAAATAGACTAAATAACCAGAAGGAACAAGAGTTCACATAATCAGAGAAAATAACGAACCTGTCGATAACCTACAAATGCTTCAATAAAGTACATCTGCACATCAAACAGATGACATTTATAATTTAAAAAATACGTTGATGTGACTTATAAATCAGATAAGTACTCTGCTCAATCTTTTAACCATAGCTCAAAATACCTTATGTAATGCAATGGAGTTTGAAAACACAGGAAGGAATTAAAAGCATTTATATTACATAAGAAGCTAAATACTATATTAATATCCAAAACCCACTACGAAATGATTCATAATTATTCCATCTACAGTGCACATCATCCCAATGATACTGCACATTATGGTACTGATATAATACAAAGCTCGCTTTAACATGCAAAACTACCAATACCAAACTACCAAATACAGGGTTTGTCCGGAATGTTTGTAAAAAAAAATAGTCAAGATATCGTTACAAACATTTAATATTCTTCAAAGCACTCTTCTTAGGCATCCACACACTTTTGCCAGCGACAAAGGAAGGCGTCGACGGTACCTAGTTTAGAGCATTTGTTTCAGCGGTTTGGATTACTTCAATGGTTCCAAAACGGGTTCCTTTCAGGGCGGACTCGATCCTCGGGAACAAAAAGAAGTCTGCCAAAGTAAGGTCAGGACGCGCAGAGAAGTTTGGCTGGGATCATTGTTTTTCGCGCACAATCTTTTTCGGAATATTGAGAACCTCTGCTAGCATTCGAGCACTCATCCGACGACCGCTATTTAAAAGATCACGAACACGAATCACATTTATGTTACTTTTACTGGTTGTCAGTCGTCTAGAGCGGGGGTGGGGCGAGGTGGAGACTTCGCCCCGGCCATTTTTATACAACTTTTACCACCTGGAAACTTGAATATACGAGAAAGCAGAGTCTCTACAGGCTGACTGAATCATTTGGTGGTTTTCGGCGAGAGTTTTTTTTTAGTAGAGAACTTGATCGCGTAACGTTGTTCGATGGTTTTCTCCATTGCACCTCGTGATACAGGTACTAACAGCAGGTTTATGGAAACAGTAGTCTTGAAGTTCCTAGAACTTATAACAGACCGAGCTTGGAAGCATCGTAAAGCTAAGAGTACCTACACCCAGTTTGTTTCAAGTTTTAACTCTACCACAAACTAAAGTTACAACAGGGCAACATATTTAAGGCGACATAGAAATAACTTGTTAAGCATACCTAGATGAATACTTCTAAACAAAATGCAATACATTTTTGAGAGACTAAAATTAATTTAATAATGCTTCAATAACATCATCTAAATAATTTATAATTCAATTGTAATTTCATTCATAACTTTTTAAAAGTAAATTAGACTTTTATATTGATGTCATTTATCACGTATATTAGAGCGTTAAAAATATCTAATATAATTCATTCTCATACCACAAGTCTTGAAATATTTTTAATTCTTTTTAATTTTCTTTTGACCGTACTTAAAATCGAAAATTAAAGTTATGTCTTGTGCAACACTATTTTAATAACAATAAAGTTTCCAACAATAATAATTAAAAAAATATGAAAGAGGCATGTATAAAACATTTTAGGGACATTTAAAGCAAATTATTTTTCTCCTTTTTTCATATGAAAGTATTACAATTCCAGGTGACCCATTGCTTGCTCTACAATCTTTATATATCATTATTTTATATAAATTCATAGTGACCTTATTTTTTCTTCTTTTACGGAGTCTCCTATTTCTCTTTTCTTTTCGCTGGTACCACTCTCTTATTTCGAACACAGATAGTAATAGGTGTATAAATAAGTTCTCAGCTTTTTTCTGCAAAATTAAAGATTTATTTTTTTTTATTACGTTTATTGCCAGTTCAACAATTGTACATTGCTATTCATAGCATTGATAAAGTAAGGTATACATGTCGTTCGGTATACATAACATAAGATACACAATTATCGTATCAGGTAGTCCTAAAGGATTATCAATGGATCTTGGGTGTTGGCGGGTTAATTAGTCAATTTTTGTGTTATCCGTTGTAATACATACAGATCCTGTGGGAGTTTGGGCTTTAATCTTCTATGCAGATTCTTGCGTCCTAGTTTATAGTGCACAGCGCCTTCGCAGTTGGTGATAGTAAGTTGGAACTTTTTGGTGGTTTTCCTCAGATATTCCTCTATGGTTGCAATTTTTAGCTCATGATGGAGTTGGATGTTTCGTACATACCAAGGGGCATCAACTGATATTTTTAGGATTTTGTTCTGGAGCACTTGTATTCTGTTGATGTTGGATTTAGAGGCATTGCTCCATATAGCACAAGCATATGTTGCTAGCGGTCGAATTAGGGATTTATATAAAAGTAGAGAGCAGTTGGTTTTTAGTGATAATTTTCTGTTAATTAATGGGTATAGTTTTGTTAGTCTAACGTAGCATAAGTTAAGCTTCTTTGATGATATGAAATTTCCACGATAAGCGTGTGTCTAGATAAACGCCCAAGTATTTCACCGCTTCAGTGTTGGGATTCCATTCAATGTGTGTACCGTTTATTACTAAATTATCGGGATTCTTAATTTTCCTGAAGGTGAATATTTTGGCTTCACATTTTGCTGTGTTAAGGGTTATGTTCCGTTTGATTAGCCAGTTGTTTAGATTCCAGCTTTGCGATATGATCACTGTATCGTCAGAGTACATAGCAAGATTTTCTCGTGTGAGTGGGATATCTCTAACAAATATGTTAAATAGTAGCGGTCCCAGCACGCTCCCCTGGGGGACTCCGGCTTTGATTGGCTTACTGTCAGAGACAGTTGAATTGATTCGTACGGCAAAAGTTCTATTGTCTAGGAAAGAGTAAAATATCGCTTTAAGACAGCCTGGTATTGGTAGGTGGAGTATTTTATATTTAAGGCCTTCTATCCAGACTTTATCAAAAGCTTTCGCGATGTCCAAAAAGATGGCTGCGGTGTACTATTTATTCTCATATCCAGTCTCGATTATTTCTACAATGCGTTGAAGCTGATGGCAGGTTGAGTGCCAGCTTTTGAATCCGAATTGGAATGGTGGGAGGGTATTTAGTTCTTGCAGTTGAGTATTTAGCCTGGAGCAGATTATTCGTTCAAGTATTTTTGATAGAGTATTTAGAAGACTTATTGGTCGATAGTTGTTGGGGTTATTGCTGTTTTTCCCCGGTTTAGTAAAGACAACGACTATAGCATGTCTCTATGCTATTGGGAAATATCCCTGCCTGAGGCAAGCATTAAACAATGTTGCCAGGAATGCAACTACCTTCTTGGTGAGTCTTTTCAGAATTTTATTGGTGATGAGATCGTATCCCGGAATCTTCCTATTTGGTAGGGCGTCTATGAAAGTTTTATTTAAAAACAAACAAAAAAGCTTTAGTGTCAAAGGATTCTCCATTGGCATCGATGACCTTTTGCCATCTTTCGGGTAGCTTGCGAATTTCCTGGTGATAGAAGCTCACCGGCTTCGAGACGATAAAGTTATCGATTGATTTTCAGACTTCTTCTGTTTTGAAGTGCGTATCAGCCAAGTGATGCTGTAACGGCCGGAATAAATGATAATCGGAAGGAGCCATGTCTGGGCTATACGCCGCATGTGGGAGAAGTTCCCAGCCTAACGCATCTGCAGCTCATCCGTGTCAAATGTTTGAGGGCGTCCAGCGCGTGGTTGATCTTCAAGACTAAACTCTCCTCCGCGAAATCTTTGGTACCACTTTTTGCACGTTGCATGACTTACAGCATTCTCACCATATGCAGCACAAATCATTTCGGTGGCTTCAGCAGCGTTTTTCTTAAGATGAAACTATTTTATTATTTATTATTCATACATTTATCTTAATATTTTTGTACGTCCTGCTTATTTTAATTCTATTTTGATTATATTTTTGTTCATTGTTCAATTGTGCTTTTACAATATTTGTTATACCATTTCTTCTTTTTTGGCTCCTTCTATGCTGTTAATTATGGCTTTTTTATAATTATCCATTCCAATTGTATATAATCTCTTCCGGGGTTTCGTTGTAACCCTTTATTTATTATTTTAATTACTCTTTTTATATTTTCTTTTATTTAATTATGTTATTATTATTTTTTGTATTCGATTTTCAATAATACTCATTTATAAAAATTGGTCTGATCGGCAATTAAAATTTCTGTTCATTCTTACATTTAATATATTATTAGCACGTTGTTTAGATATTATCTCATAAACAATTTGTTAGTTTTCCATTTTTTAGACTTATTCGTATTCCTAGACTTATTTATGTTCTTTCAGATTGTGTACTCCTCACAATTAAGTTGTTCGTTGTAGCTAAATGATGATCGTTATCCATTATTATTTGTTTTTTATGCAACACGTGTTTTCCTTAAACTTTCTTAAAGTATTCTTCTTTGTCTAATTGTGTGGTTAGATAGTAGGATATTTTACCTATCGTTTTCTGTAATTCTTTACTAGAAGTCATACTTTTCTTTTTACTGCTACATTCGGTACGTAAACTTTTATTTTAGCGTTGATATAAAATCTACCCATAACAATTATTTTATCTATTCTTTTATCTCTTCGTTGATTATCTAAAATAAATTGTTGTTTAATCAATTTAATTAATTAAAGTAAAACTGCAACCACAAAAATGATTGTACAACAGCAAAAAGTACGACCAATTTGAAAGAATTGCTAAGAATTTAAAATATTCATGAGCAGCTACAGCTAACTACTGAGACAACAAAAAACAATTTAAATTACGTTCAATTTACATTATCCATAATTTGAGTTGTGGAAAAAAGTTTTAAAGCGTAATGCTTTTTTATTCCAAAAACACGTTATAACGCCCACTCTATTTCGCAGCGTATATATGATTGTACTGAATTTTTAAAAGTACCTCTTTTTACCACATATCAGTATAACTACTTTTATACCATAAGATTTTCAATGAACTAAAATCAGCTAAAGCTAAGCTTGATTATTTTATAAATGAAAGTTCAAATCCTCATTCGATAATATTACACTGTTGCATACAGTTCTTCCATATTTGGAAACTTAATACTTCAGAGCGTACAATATATTGGTAGTTTCTTTTAGAATTATTTACAGATAAGCGTCCGTTTTATAAATCGCTGAACAAGACGCTTGACAAATTTGAATAACATATCTGAGCCAAGTTTTAAAATAACCTAAAAATTCATGTACCTTAAAAGATTACAATTTTTACATAGAAGATAAGTTAAATTAAAATATATATTTATTATTCTTCTTCTTGATGTTCCGTCTCCTAACGGAGGTTGGAGATCATCATGGCTATCTTCACTTTGTTTACAGTAATTCTGAAAAGTTTTTCCGATGTTATCCCGAACCATTCTCTAAGATTTCGAAGCCAGGACATTTTCCGTCTCCCTCTGTTTCTCTTCCCTTGTATTTTGCCCTCCATTATCAGTCTTAGCACCTCGTACCTCTCGCCCCTCATTATGTGTCCCAAGTATTCTAGCTTCCTCCGTTTTATTGTTTTTATTACTTCTTCTTCTTTGCCCATTCTTTGTAGGACTATGGCATTTGTGATATGGTCCACCCATGAAATGCGAAGCATTCTTCTATAACACCATCTCTCGAAGGCTTCTATTTTCTTGACTTCGTTCTGTCTTACGGTCCAAGCCTCGGCTCCATATAATAGGGTTGAGAAGACGTAGCAGCGTAATATTCTTGTTCTAAGATTTAAGTTGAGGTCTCTATTACAAAGGAAACCTTTGAGCTTTACAAAAGTATTTCTGGCTATTTCTATCCTTGTCTTTATTTCTTTTGAGTGATTTGCATCGTTAGTTACCCATGTTCCTAAGTATTTATATGTGTCTACCTTTTCTATTATTGTGTTATTTATGGTAATATTTGCATTAGCATTTGCTGTTCTAGTTACTACCATAAATTTAGTCTTGCTCAGATTCATATTTAACCCGTACTCCTTGCATGTGTTGTTCAATTTTTGTATTAGATCTTGTAAATCATCTATGTTGTTTGTTATTATAACGGTATCGTCTGCGAATCTTATATTATTGACGATTTCGCCATTGATTATTACCCCTTCCTTGCGTTCTTCTAGGGTTTCCTGAAAGATGGCCTCACTATATACGTTAAATAATAAAGGCGACATCACACAGCCTTGTTTTACTCCCCGGAGGATTTCAATCTCCTCTGATGTTTCATTGTCAATTCTAATCCTTGCAGTTTGGCCCCAGTACAGATTACATATAATCTTGATATCATTTTCATCCACATATTTGATTTTAAAATCTCTATTAGTTTTTCATGTTGGACTTTTCGAAGTCCACGAAACAGGCATAGATCTCGTAGTTCATGTCCAAGCATCGCTGCATCAACACATTTATACCGAACAGCGCCTCTCTAGTTCCCATAGCGTTTCTGAAGCCAAACTGTGTGTTACTGGTATCATAATCAAGTTTTCTGGATATTCTGTTGTGTATTACTCTCAGAAATATTTTTAAGGTGTGGCTCATTAATGCTATAGTCCTGTATTCTGAGCATTTGTTTGCGTTCTTCTTCTTGGGGAGTACTACAAAAGTTGGGGTTAGCCAGTCTTTTGGTATCATGCCTGTTTGGTAGATTAAGTTAAATAGCTCAAGTAGCACATCTATTGTCTCTTCTTCTATCAGTTTTATTAGTTCAATTGGTGTTTCATCAGGCCCGACCGCCTTACCACTCTTTACTTGTTTGGTCGCATGTAGTACTTCGCTTTTAAGTATTTCGGGGCCTATTTTATTATTAGTATCCCACTGCGGTGTATTAGTTCTTTCATCGTTAAACGTGTCTTTTATGTATTTTGTCCATGTCTTAAGTTTCTGTTCTACACTCGTTACGGTATTCCCATTTTCATCTTTCAGAATATATGATTGGTTTATTCTTCTTATTCCCGCCATATTTTACTTTCTTATGTAAATTGAAGTTGTGTTTTCTTTCGCAATCTTCTATTTCTTCACATCTATCGGACAACCATTTCTCTTTGGCTTCTTTTATTTTTCTTTTTATATTCTTATTGATGTTCTGATATCGTGTGGGATCTGTGGTCTTGTGTTTTTGCCTTTCTTCCATTAGTTTAAATATCTCCTCATTCATCCATCTCTTTTTAGCTTTCTTTGTTGTCATCATGATGTTTTTATTGGCATAATTGCTGTTTGTATCTATTTCCATTTCTCGTTGACATTTTTTGTTTGCTTAATATTTGGTTTTGCATTAGTTAAGTTGCTGTTGACTTGTTCTTCTACTATTTTACGTATCTCCATATTTTTTAGTTTTGCGGTGTCAATTCTATTGCTTAACTTTGTCTTTTTTACTTTTTTAAATTTTACTTCACATGTTGCTACTACTGGATTGTGATCCGAGGAGACGTCTGCCCCTGGATATGTTTTTGTTGATCTTATAGAGTTTTTATATCTTTGGTTTATGAGTATGTAATCTATTTGGTTCCTTATAATACCCCTTATCCCATCTGCAGGAGCCTTCCAAGTGTATAGTCTCCTGTTTGGAAGTTTAAAAAACGTGTTCATTATTGCAAAGTTGTTGGTTTGACAGAACTCGACTAGTCTTTCCCCTCTTTCATTTTGTGTGCCTAGTCCATATTCTCCTACACAGGTATCGATGCTTCCTCGGCCGACTTTTGCATTGAAATCACCTTGGATTATTGTAACTTCATGTTGTTTTGTTAACTTTAGTGCAGAATTTAACTGTTCATAGAATGTCTCGATTTCGTTTTCGCTTTTTTCAGCTGTTGGAGCGTAGACCTGAATTATGTTTATTTTAGTTGGTTGTGCTTCTAGTTTTATTATTACCTGGTATTAATTTCCCAAATCTAAAAGCACTTATAAATTATGTCATGAAGTTTGAATAGTGTTTTTTATATAGCTTACTTCTTTGGGCTTTTTTAAAACTATCTGGTGAAAATAGACAATTTCTTCCATTTTTTTTCTATAGCTGCCTAAAGCTTTAGTTGAGCTATGAGCAAAACCTTTTAAAATTGTTTTTGAACATCCAATACCAGTGTGTAGTGCTTTATTACCAGCAGGCGATTAAGTTCTAGAAATTTAGAAAGTAAAAACATTTTTCGTGAAATTATTATGGTAGAACCTAGACGCAAACCGATTAACATTCCCTAGTGTTATAGATGTCAGCAATTTGGGCATATATATATATATAAAATGTTTACACGACAACCAACCAAATACATGTCAAAAGCTGCGTAAACTATAGAAAAATTACCCCGCAAGTTACAGAGATTGTGCACGCTTCCAAGAACATATTGAACCCCGATCACCATTAAGACAAACGAGACTGAACCAACTCACTTTCATAAAACTTAAAAATTCTATTGTAAAGTTTCGAATTCGTAAAGCGTTTAGTTATTCCCCATTGAAACTAAATTAGATTTTTCCTAACTTCTTCAATTGCTAATTGAATTACTCTTCTCAAAACTTAACAATCTTCAATTGGATCGTAAATGGATAAAACAATGTTCGCATCATTTTTGGCTAATCACAATGTAGTTATATCTTGCATAACATAAATTTATCTTTCTGAAGGCGAAACTTTTAAAATTAATGGGTTTCAGACGGGTCATAGAAGCCATTATAATAAAACTAAATATTCAACACAGCTCACCTGAAGAAATTATTAGTGTCAGGCTCGAGACAATATAATTAATATTAATACAAGTAAAGTAATCTAATAACGGTGCTTAAAATATACTAACAAATATTAAAAGATTGATATAAAGATTTTCAGTGGTTCAACACAAACGCTTCTTACAAAAGACCTCAACATAGATGCCGCCCAGTAAAACTAAAATAAACAATTATGAAACAACTCGTCAACCTCGAATAATTCCGCCTAATAAATTTACCCAATATCCTTAGAGATCCTACAATCAGCTCAATACCTTAGATATTGTAGTTGCTAAATTTAACTTTCGCTATCTAATTTAACAGAACGTTATTTCTGAACTCGATTCAGACCACTTACTTATAATTATAACATTTGCTGTTACATCAGTATACAGACCTAAATTACCTAAACTAATTAATAGTAACCTCAAGTGAGACACATTAAAACTAAATCTTGATGCGTAATTGAACAATTTGCTTCAAATTGATTATCCCCAAGAAATAGATATTATAATCCTAACGACAGCAATCACTCAAGCGTACACTCAGCAAGCTTGATCTAAAAATCGTAACATTCCCCCAAAACACGCATTGAAATTAACTAAACAAAAAAGCAGACTTAGAAGATAATAGCAAAAATGCAAGGATCCTCTACTTAAAATCAAGTAAATAATATTAGTTATAAAATCAGACGAGTAATAGACACTTCCTAAAAAAAGATACAGACAAATAAGAATTATTTGCGAAACATTTACAAAAGGTTTTTACTCCAACGATTTTCATTATAATCGAGGACATGCCAATATAATTTCATTGTAGGTATACCGACGTCAGCCAGGTAGGTAGTGGTCACTCACGCAGTATGGCATTGCGTATTGTTCTGCATTAGCATGAAGTTCTCACCAACAAATCCCGCAAACGCAATAACATGCTTCTTCAGAATGTTCCTGATGTAGCAGTCCGCTATTAAATCTCCTCTGCTTCTTCCACTAGGCACGAAAATCAACTCAGTTTTTCCGTGCATGGAAAGGCCTGCCCAGAACATGCAAGAGCCACCTCCATATGCGACACTTTTATGAATACAGCAATAAGCAAGTTGTTCCTCTGGCCTTTTATAGACCCGACGTCTCCTGTCGTTACCATATACAGACATCCTGGACTCGTCAGTGAATAATATCTGATTCCAGTGGTCGAGGTCCTAGTCGAGATGTTCGCGAGCAAATTCCAGTCGCCTTTGCTTTTGGACTGTGTTTAGCTTGGAACCCGTAGCTGCCTTTTTTGGGGTCAGGTTAGCTGCCTGAAGTCTTCTTCTCGCTGTCCAAACGCTGGCGCCCACATCTCTGACCGCATTCAACTCTTGCTTGAGGTCAACGCCACTTGTTTGTCAATTTCTGAAGGTCATTAAGACGAAAAATCGATGGTCTCTCCTTTTTCACGCGACTACGGCCGCATCCTTGCCGGCGGACGTAGCCACCGGTTCCCGGTACCGACGCTACACTCTCAACACAATTGATAGACTGAAATTTAATCGACTTGCCACGGCCCTCTAATTGAGGCCCTCTCTCAACACTGCAACTGCCTGAGCTGCTTCGGCGGCTGTGGTACCCATTTTCTTGTGAATCACTCGAGCTCTTAGGTAACTTATTTACGTCAACTTCGAATAAGTGACTGAAATGAATTACCGGATTGAAAGCGTACTGTAGGCCAATCACAATTTGTAAAACCCCGTTCATGATACATATTTAACACATTTAAATGCGTCATCCGATTAATGCAGTAGCTACAATTTTTTAAGGCTCAATAAGATACTCCTTGCACGTTAATGTTTTTATTTTCATTTTCCTTAGAATGAAACAGAAGACGAAAATGCGCGTGCAGTTAGCGAATCGATTGTTTTGCTTTCAAGTGTATATCCTAGATAAAAAACAAGTGATACCGCTAACACAATTCCTAAAGGAACAAACTGTAATACAGAAATTACAAAGAATATTCCAAGACATTCCAAGGAGATTTTAAAATAAAAAATTTGGGATTTTGGGTTCAATTGTTTAATACATGCTCTTGTTTTTTCCATTCTGTTGTTTGTTTTTCTTTAGTTGTCCGGTTTTTGGGTATAGTAAATCCCAAGTACCTTACCTTTAATTTTTATGTTTTCGTGTCCTTAATTTGTCATTTATAATTTAAATGTTATTTTATGCAAATAAAAAATATTTTCTTTAATTATATTTTAAAGTTATAAAAATTTTATCAATAATTTTAAAGAGGATTTCAAGTGAGAATGGGTTTAAAATATATAAACTTATATATTACAACATGCCACAAAACCGAAAAATGAGCAGGGTTACATCGATTACTTTCTTTGGTTTGGAACATTGTCTCTTTTTAATAATTCTAGTAAATTCAAAGCAGTATGAAAATATTCTAACGCCAAAAGGTACTAATCAAAATATTTTAACGCCAAACATCCCATTTCCCAATATTTATGCATTACTTCTACAAATACAACATAATCAATAAGAAAAGCACAAAAGGCACAGTCTTAGCTCAAATATATTATTATTGTGCTTATCATCTATCTATTCATTTGAACAGAAAATAAACAAACACACTTGACATAAAATGTGACGTGGCTGAGCTCTGAGGATATGTTTGGTTGACTATATTTAAAATCGTTTTGCATACATTACATTCGTAAGGTCACCCCTTCTGTTCTCAGGATATGACAGCAGTGATGCTAACAACAAGTGGAGGAGGACCGAGAAAGATCATACTAGGATCGGTGTACCTTCCTATTGATAAACCGTATCCTCCACCGTCTAGGGAAGTAGATGAGCTTGTGAGACACTGCAGAAACATTGGTCTGCAGATGATCATTGACTGCGACGCCAATGCACACTACCTCTCATGGGATAGCACCGACACCAACATCAGAGGTGAGTTAGTTTTACAATTTACTGTGATAAATAATTTAGACATATTGGATAAGGGTAACAAACCAACCTTCGTTATCAGACGAAGAAGGGAAGTAATTGATATAACATTTGGTACTTCTTTCGTAAGTAACTTTGTTAGAAATTGGCAAGTATCTGATGAGGAGAGTTGTTCAGACCACAGATACATTAAGTTCGAAATCGCTGGGATTCAGCGAGTGATAGAAAACTATCGTAATCCTGCTAAAACGGACTGGGAAGCCTATAAGGTACAAAACTTGGCGAGTACGATAAGGAACGTTCACAATAACCTTGAGTTTGAAATGGCTGTGGATCAGTTAACTGAAGCAGTCATTTCAGCGTACAATGAAAACTGCCCCCTGGTTGTAAAGGCTTCCAACAGGAACGTCCCCTGGTGGAATAAAGACCTTGCAACCATGAGAATGCAAGTAAGAAAACTGTTTAACAGGGCCAAAACATCAGGTGATTGGAATACCTATAGGGCATCCCTAATTGAATATAATAAAGCATTAAGAGATACCAAAAGGGAATCATGGAGGAGGTACTGTGAGAAAACTGAAAAACTCCAGCATGTGCCAGACCCCGTAAAGTACTCTTAAAAGACTCTCACTGCAATTTGATTGGTACTCTGGAATCCAAATCTGGAGAGTACACCAAAACAGGAAAAGAAACACTGACCGAACTTTCTCGGATACATTTTCCTGATCTGTAATTATACAACAGTTGCCCTTAGACTGGAGAAAGCAGGTATCCCTTGATGTTGGCAACACAGCATCAAGGGAAGACTGGGAGACTGCAAGAAGAGTGGTAACTTTCAATAAACTCAAATGGGCTATAAACTTATTTGAAGCCTATAAATATCCGGGACCGGACGGAATTATTCCTGCCATGCTACAGAAGGGCTCGGAACTTCTAATGATAAAGATCTGCATGGTACTCAGAGCCAGTTTGGCTTAAACTACTTGCCAAAATTATGGAAACTTACCAGAATGGTATTTATACCAAAGCCTGATCGGGCCCATTATTTGCAGGCAAAGAGTTACAAACCAATTAGTCTTATGTCTTTTTTGTTTAAGACGTTGGAAAAACTGCCTGATAAGCAAATAAGGGGAGTTATACTCGTACACCATCCACTATATGAGAACCAATTTGCCTATCAAGCAGATCTCTCAACTGAAACAGCACTTCACTACCTCACTTGGAAAGTAGAGAAAACGCTGGACAACAAAGAGATCCTTCTATGTGCCTTCTTGGACATAGAAGGAGCCTTCGACAATACATCTTTCAACTCCATAACCTCAGCCCTGAGAGGGCGTGGCCTGGAGGAGACCTGCTGCAGGTGGATAGACTGCATGCTCAAAGAAAGGATGGTTTATTCGTCAATGTATGACGAAACTATTATGGTCCAGGTAGCGGGGGGGGGTCCTTAAGGAAAAGTTTTCTCCCTCCTGCTATGGAACCTGGTAATGGATGGACTTTTAAAGAACTTAAAAAACGAAGGATTCTCTTCTGTAGGCTACGCCGATGACCTAGTTGCCTTGGTGGAAGGGAAATTTGTAGGCACGATCAGGGAACGGATGCAGAGGGCCCTGAACGTGGTAACTGAATAAACTAAACAGGAAGGCCTCAAGGTCAGTCCCGTACAAACCAAAATTATACCCTTCACGCAAAGGAAAAAATTAGAGGGGCTTACACCTTTTTTCCTTGGCGAAAAAGAAATCACCATATCGGGAGAAGTAAAGTATTTAGGAGTCGTTTTCAATTCTAAACTTACTTGGAACCGTGATATTGAGAAAGTGGTTGACAAATCGGTGACAACTCTAGCAGTTGTCAGACGCATGTACGACAAGTCGTGGGGGTTAAAACCAGGTACGGGTGCACTGGTTGTACACCAGAGTGTTTAGACCCTCTCTTACCCTCAGCTTTGGTCTGGTGGCCCAAGGTAACACAAGAAACCACCAAACTAAAACTAGGCAAGCTACAAAGACTTGCCTGTTTGGGAATTACAGGGGCGATGAAAAACCACGCCCACTGCAGCAATGGAGACTCTTTCAGACCTCCCACCTCTGCACATAGTAATTCAGGAGGAGGCAAGATTAGGTCACTACAGGCTGTATCATTCACTGTACAAGACACACACGGGTACAGGTCATACAAGAATAATTGACAGTCTGGGAGCCCTCTGCTTGAAATGAGGACGAATCACATGACCTCAAAAATATGTAACGACTCTATTCGAGGTGATAATGCAGCATCGAAATAGGAGCGAGACTTTTAGACAGGCAATTGCACCTGGTATCCTAATCTGGTACACAGATGGTTCTAAAACCGAGCTGGGTACCGGAGCTGGAATATATGCTGAGGCTCCCAGCTTTCCCCTGGGTCAGTACGCTTCTGTCTTTCAGACAGAAATATACGCCATACTACAGTGTGTGCGTGAAAATGGTAAGAGGGCTTACAGGAGCAAGTGGATCTATATCATATCAGACAGCCAGGCAGCTTTAAAGGCTTTATCAAGCACAAAAGCATCATCTAGACTGATATGGAAATGCATCAACGAACTCAATGCACTGGCAGAACATAACACAGTAAAACTGTTATGGGCACCTGGGCATTGCGGTATCTACGGCAACGAGAAATCCGATGAACTGGCCAGTCAGGGATCTAGTGAGGCTTATTAGGCCCAGAACCTACATTAGAAATTTCACGAAGTGCTGCCCGAAACTTTATTAAGGAGAGGACACGCACTCATCATTGAATGTACTGGAAGAACCGACCAGAACATTATTTTAGCAAAATGTTTAATAAGAGACCTTGCCAAAAGAGAGCTGCAGAACTCCTTAACCTAAGTAGGCCACAGCTAAAGAACACCTCTGGAAAATTGGTAAATTCAATGATGACCTTGCATGCAGACTTTGTAGCAAGGAACCAGAAACTGCCTTACACATCCTATGCAAGTGCGATGCGCTGTGCAGGAAAAGGCAACATATATTCGGAAAATCAATCCTGGAACTGGAAGATTTCCAGACACACCCTGTAAAGGACCTGTATGTGCTAATTCAGGGGACATCAATTACAGATTGGTTGTGAATTTATTTCATTAGGGTAATCACAATAAGCCTTAGGCTGCAGTGAACATGGAAGGAAAAAAGAGGTCACCGCACGAACTTATTCCATTGTTATCATTTGTAAATAAATTGTTCTACGTTCCCACATTGCAAAAGTTTGAGGAAAAATAAGTGAAAACTTTTTGTGACTAACTCCTCGTTCAATATTATTGATTTATAACAATACTTTTCACAAAATCAATATAAAGAAAATGGATCACCTAATAAAACTTCATGACATTGTTCATTATATAATTCAAGATTGTAGTTGAACACTTATGACCATTTTATTACATTTAACCCATAATTATAGTTTAATCTAATTATCTAAATTACTGTCTCTATTTAAATAGCAACTTAAACCACTGTATATGTAAATGACCGCTCTTTTTATTTATTGTCACAGTTTAAATTTTTATTTGCTTAATTTACAAGCCCAACCCGTCATTAACGTTTCGTTAATTAAAGAAACTTATATTTAAATTAATGCCAGCATGTCTCTTTACTGAATGCATAAAATTCAGTAGGAATGTGACCTAAAGCTTCCGCTTCGCTCATTTTTATTAAGAAAAGACAGATGTGTCAAGAGCGCCCTATAGCGAACTGTTTTCGGTGGTGCACGTAACATACTCGACTAACAGCCACACCCCGGTAACAACGTGCAGGGATGCTTTCCGGTGTTTTATAATAAGCTCCCGGCTTCCAATTAACATTACATCTTTTATTTATACTTTATACGAGGCCTGTCTGCGGCATGCAGGGACTGAAGTCTAGTCACTTGTTAAATGAAACGCCATTCAGCTGTAATTGGAGTTTGCCTACAGCCTCTGAATTGGTGTGCTAATTTTATTTCTGTGGAAAAAGCCTTTTTTGGTGCGCGGTGTGTGGATAATTATATTATCCTGGCAATATTATTTCAGCTTTTTTGTATCTCATTCAAATGTTATCAAATGCCTGCAAAGTTTATTTGTTTTTTAATTGAAACACTTCACCTTTAAAATGGTTATGTTAAATTCTTATTCTTTTTAATAACTTACGGACTAAGTTGTATTTAAAACTTATACTGCGAACGACTAAACTTTTGTGTAACTTTATGTCTTTAAAATCCCACAGAACAAACAAGTTATCACTGTAGGTTTATGACTAAAATACAATCACAAATGCTTTTCAATCTCCCGTGTTCCTAAAGGAGCAAAACTATCGCTACTTAGATACTCCATCGATTCGGCCCGAAAAAGCGTTGATAACAGCAATTTTAAACTATAATATTTTCTAGAATCTCAGTATGGTCCCGTGCTTGAGAGGCGGGCTGCGATGATGACGAACCCGGGTTCATTCCTCGGTATTCTCTGATATTCAGTCACTAAAAATAAATGAGTGCCTACGTTCGCTCGAGTAAGGGGTAATAATGGCGGTCGTCTAAAGCAAGGTGATTGTCACATTGTTTCGCATCAGAAATGGTGTGCGACGACCGGACAATAAAGTTGAACATATGAGAGCCTTAACCTCTCAGTCCACAGGCCGTGCTCCCACTTGGAGCGTTAGAGCCTTACCACAACTATTTAATCACTACAGTTTATTAAATACATTTTTTTGATTTTTGTTAATTGGTTTTACTTCCATTAATATTTTTTTATACTTTGACATTAAACTTTTTTTACATTCTGACTGTTGCCATGGAACTTAACTGAAGATCCCGCCACTTAAGGACTGCTATAGTCCTTGAATTACAAACATAGGCACTAATCAAGAGTTAATCATCAGAAACATCCAAGGGCAATGGACATATCTTAGCAATTGGTCTCTTAAAGACCTTGTCTTTATATTGCAATGTAACTACTTTAGTTATTCCATCTGCACCTGGGTGTTTCTTGATAATGCGACCCAAAAGACATTTTCCCGGAGGTAGTCTATCATCTTTGACTAGCACGACTTATAGCGGCACTGCAGTGTTGTGAGATACTCACATTGCCACCTTTGCCACAAACATACGTTGTATTACGTGCCATATATTTAACTGATTAAGCTTTAAGTCTGTTAATGATTGTTCGGGTACACCAATCAAAGATTCCCCTACCAAGAAATGTCCGGGAGTTAACGTAGGTTCATCCAGAAAATTATTCATTAACGTAATAGGGCACGAATTGATACAAGCCTGAAGAGTCTAAAATTCTTCATATGTCATAACCGTGTGTCCTATGACACGCTTTAAGTGACCTTTGATAGTCTTCACCCCAGACTCTTAAAAACCACCAAAGTGGGAGGCACTAGGAAGGATCAAATTCCAAGTTGTATGATCGTTGGCAAGCAATTCAGCATCCTCAGTAGCTATCTGAGATTTCAAATTTCGAAACGCAAGATCTAATTCTCGTGACGCACCTACAAAGTTAGTCCCAGGATCGCTCCACATTTCCTTGGCCAAATTGTGGGCCACTCCTCCATAGTTCCGACTGTCGCAAATCCACTGGATATGTACCTCGAGACGCCAAATAAGCTGGATTACTTATTGAACTAACATAATGCCATTGAGAGACTTGAGTAAGAGATAATATTTCTGATGTACGATTAGCAACGAATGTAACCCAAGCGTTTGGCGGTTTGCGAAGCCAGGCCAAAACTATAGTAGAGTCTGTCCAGGCATAAACTTTATCATCATTAATTTTCAGTGTAGTTTTTACATGTTGAAGTAATCTTGCTAAGAGCACTGCACCGCAAAGTTCGATGCGTGGAAGTGAAATTTGTTTTACTGGAGCTACTTTAGACTTTGCTATGAACAAGCATACGTAAATTTTACCATTACTTCCCCAAACTCGACACTAGCATAAGCAGTACAAGATGCATCACTAAAACCATGCACTTCAACACTTGTGGTACTGTCAGAAATTCCAAGCCATCGTGGGAACTGAATGCTTTCAGTGTGCTTAAAGTTATTAAGGTAAGTATTCCATTCATTTTTTAAATCTGTAGGTAACTCTTGATCCCACTCTACGCCAGCTAACCACAGTTTTTGCACAAAGATTTTAAGTAAAATAACTACTGGTGTTATCCAACCGAAAGGGCAAAAGTTTTAGCAATTATGAATAAAATATTTCTTTTTGTTACCTTGTTGTCAATAAAATTTAACTCGAATTTAAGTTAAAAATTATCTGTTTGAGAGTTCCATGTAATACCTAATGTTTTCATAGTATATTCTATTTTTATATTCACTGCACATTGTAATTCTTTATCACAGTCTGGAATATTACACTACACAAATTCACTATTGGATGCCCATGTATGTAACGAAAAACCACCGCGCACTAACAATTCTGTTATTCTCTTTTGCAGATATGCAGCATCTTCTTCAATAGATGCACCTGTCATCAGATCAGTGTACATATTTTTAAGAGCTCACTTTCAAAAAGGAACTGTTCTCGTTCATCTTCAGCCAGTTGACAAATTGTACGTATAGCCAAATACAGAACGGAAGATGTCCCATAAGTGACGGTAAGTAGTCGCTACTCTTGTATCGGTTGTGCAGACAATTCTCTCCACAAGATTATCTGGTAGTCAAGATCTTCTTTAGATACTAGGATCTGTCTATACATCTTCTGGATATTAGCAACCAAGCAGCATTTGTGTTGTCTCCATCTTGTAATTAAACCTCTACTATCTTGTTGCAGTGAATATCCAATCAATAATTCATGATTTAATGAATTTCCTTCTTCAGATGGAGCACTTCCGTTGAAGATTGCCCTGAACTTCGTGCTTAAGCTCGCCGGCCTAAGGACAGCGTGGTGAGGTAAGTAGTGTGATTGTGATATAATACTCATTTCTGTTTCAGGTACTTTCATCATATGACCATGTAATTCGTATTGCTCCATAATTTTGTCCTGTTGTTTCTTAAACTCTGATCAAATTCAATTTGATGCAAACGACTGACAGCAAGATGTTTGGAGTTATCAAGGTTTGTGGGAAGATCTTCTCCGAAGGGTAGTCGCACGATGTATCGTCCGTCATCATTACGAGTGTGAGTAGTCTTGAAGTGTTCTTCATATTGTATTTCAAGATTTGTGATAGGTTTTTAAGTGGCAGATTCTTTTCAATTTCCCAAAATCGTCTTATAATAGCTGATCTACTTTTAGCTTAGTGTGAGTACCTACGGTATTGTGTAGTTGTGCAGCAGCATCAGTTTGTGAAACCCTCCCTGATATCAACCAGCCAAGACAAGAGTTAAGTGCAACAAGAAAATCATATCGGTGTAAACCATCAAGTATTATGTCAGCGTGCATTTCGGCACCCAGAAGAACATCAACAGAACTTGGATTGTGGAAGTTAGGATCAGCAAGATCTAACTGCATACATAAAGGCCAAGTATCTTGTAAGAATTCACGTAAATGCAATAGCGGGGTGAGTTTCCTTAGTATATAAGTGTTGACTTCAAATTGTGATGAATAATTCTTTATGGACTTTGTGGACCATAGATTTTGAAGTTACTACTAATGTGTTGGAAATACCACCGATTTTGCCGATGATTGGAGGGCGATCAAGATTCAACAGTTGTGATGCTGCTTCAGATAGAAAAGATCCCTGTGAGTCTTGATCAACAAGAGCTCTTAATTTGTAAGTATCACCGTTTATCGCTTCAACATTAATTATAGCAGTAGCTAAGATAACATGACTATCGTTGGTTAATGCTTTCAGACTAATGCCGAAGTTACAGGATGAAGAAGATGGTGTGTCTATGGATTTTTTCTTTTCCTTTTCAGCTTCTTCATTTGTCTTGTTAGAGATTGTGTAGTGGAGCAAAGTCTACGACCACATTTCTTGCACGTCGTGCTTAGACGGCATCTACTCACCGAGTGACCCTTAACAAGGCAGTTGAAACATATATTATTCTGTTTGATGAAATCTTGACGTTCTGAGACAGTTAGTTAGACAAAATCTTTACAGTAGCAGCAAAATAATGTCTATGATCGTCGGATAAATGGAAAACTGCATGCTTCTCTACTGGATATAGACGCAACGAAAGCGATTGCGAAGTCAAATGTTATCGAGATATCCGGACGTTTTCTACCAACCAATGTGAAATTTCGGACAGCAACCGGGGCTGCGGTAAAGGTTTATGGAGATATAGAAGTCCAAATGACACTTAAAGGTCGTATATTGGCAGCTGACATTGAAAATGACGTAATCCTCGGAATGGACATTTTGAAAACTTATAGGTGTAAAGTGGATATGATAAAAAAAAGAAGTCCTCCATAATCGACACGGATACGTGGCACGAGAGAGAGTAGTCCAGGACATTATCCTCCCAGAACACAGTGAATTGGTGGTGGACGCTGTTTTGGATTGCAATATCCCAGCAAGAAGAGTCATCCTTACCGAGACGAGTAATGATGAGAAGAAGACCTGAAAGGGGGTACTGGTTGGGAAGACGCTGATTCAAAGTGGAAGCGTAATAAATGTGAATGGGTATCCCTGGACGTTGAAGGAAGGCACAATCCTCGGTCATTGTATTTCGGTCTCTTTAGTGGTTCGTCAAGTCTATAGCATCCAGCCAAAATCAGGCAAGGTCCCTGATAAATTGAGAACATTTATTGCCACATCTTGCAATAGCTGAAGTCCTGATCAACAAACAAAATTAAAGATCTGTTGCACCGGAATAAAATGTGTTCCAATACGGGAAGTGTTCAAAAGACAGACACAAATATTGTGCGTTATAAAATCACGACACTGGCGATGCTACTCCCATACAACAGAGTGCTAGATGATTGCTACTAGTCAAAAGAGGAAAATCTGAGAAGATAATTTCGGATATGGAAAAGGATGGCTTGATTAAACTTTCGACAAGCTCTAGGATTTTTCTTGTGGTGCTAGTTAAAAAGAGTACGGGTCCACCAGATTTTGCGTTGACTACCGTCGGTTCAACAAACTCACAAAGAAAGATAATTACCCACTACCGCGCACCGATGACACGCTAGACACCCTGGCCGGATCCAAATTGTTCTCAACCTTAGATCTAAACAGCGGATATTGGAAAGTCAAAATGAATCGCAAAGACAAAGAAAAACAACTTTTTCTATTTGGCCAGTTTATGGTGATGCCATTTGGACTTTGAAACGCCCCTTTGATATTTAAAAAATTAATGGATACAGCGCTTAATGGGCTATCTTAGATGATGGTGTATTTTGATGACATCATAGTGACTGAGAA
This sequence comes from Sinelater perroti, assembly GCA_036346155.1. Classification (NCBI taxonomy): domain Eukaryota; kingdom Metazoa; phylum Arthropoda; class Insecta; order Coleoptera; family Elateridae; genus Sinelater; species Sinelater perroti. Next base: position 722,420 of record JARFIY010000005.1, read on the forward strand.
CACTTTATAAGAACATATAAAGAACTTAGACCAGCTATTCCAACTACTGAGAAGCGCCAATCTGAAAATAAATCCAAAATAGTGCTATTTCTTCAAGAATAATGTAAACTATCTTAGATACGTAATGAGTGATAAGAGTATAACAGCTAACCAAGAGAAAGTTAGAAGCGTGAGAGAATGGCCAGTACTAAAGACAAGTACGAGGTTAAAAGCTTCCTGGGACTGTACACTTACTACCGAAGATATGTGTGGATTTGCAATATTGCAGAGCCCCTGACTAACGGAAGAGACTCGATGTTTTGAGTGAAGCGAAGAGTTCCAAAGACCTTTCGAGAATCTGAAGCATGCCTTAGTAAATACACCAATACTGAGTTACCCGCAGCTAGACGGAAAGTTTATTTTGGATACAGATCCGAGTAAAGTGGAAATTAAAAGCGTGTTGTCACAACTTCAAAATGGCCAAGAAAAAGTCATCGGCTATTTCAGTAAAGAGGTATCAAAGCCTGAACTCAATTATTGCATAGGAGGGAGCTTCTTGTTGTTGTCAAATCTGTGAAGCACTTTTATAAAAATTTGTATGGCAGAAGGTTTCTTTGAAACATGTTGCATTAAAGTAGCTCTTGAATTTCAAAAATCCGAAAGGCCAAGTAGCAAGATGGATTGAAAGATTTCAGCATTACGACTGTGAGACGGAACATAGAGCTAGGAGTAGTCATTGTAACGCCGACGATTTCTCGAGGAAACCGTGTCCAGAAGACTGCATCCACTGTAGTCGTGCAGAGGAGAAAATGACCTATAGGCTGCAAACGTCTGTGAGTAATCATATGTAGCAACCCATCGAGTTAAAACAAAACCAGAAAGAAGACCCGAATTTAAGGTATGTTTGGGAATGGAAGGAAGCTGGAAGAAAACCCAACTAGACAGAAGTAATTTCATGTTCGCCAGCTGTAAAATCGTATTGAGCACAATTGGATTCCACTACCGGAGAAGACGATGCCTTATAGCGCGTGCTGAAGAGCAAAGATAAATATCAGAGAAAGCTTCTAAAAAAGAGAATTCCAGAGTGTTACTAAAACTCCATGATGGTGTGTCTCATGGGCCATATGGGAATTGGAAAAACCTTGAAGAAAGTTAAAGATTGGTGCCAGAAATGTGAAGTATGTACAACGAGCAACGGCCTGCAGAAGAAGCTGAAGGCAGCAGTAAGACAGTATAACGTCGGAAGTCTCTTCGAGAGAATTGCTATTGACATAGTTGGTCCATTTTCTACAAGTGACAGCAGAAATAAATTTATTCTAGTAGCGATGGACCAAATAAGTTGAAGCCTATGCATTATCAAACCAAGAAGCCAGAACCATCGTGGAGGTGTTGATAAAAAAACTGATCAGCAGATTTGGAGTGCCACTAAAACTGCACTCAACTTAAGGTAGAAATTTCAAATTAATGCTGTTCACGAAAGTACGCGAACTTCCGGGCATTAGAAAAACTAGAACAACTCAGTTATACCCCTAGTCAGATGGGGCGCATGAATAAGACAATAGGAAAGTAGCTGTCAAAAGTCATCTCCGACCATCAGAGAGACTGGGATGAGTATCTCCGTACTGTTCGTATGTCCACGAGTCTACTGGTCAAACACCATCCAATGTTCTATTTGGTTGTGAACTGAAGCTATCATGTGATCTACCCTTTGGAAGTAAAGCTGAAGCAAACATAGTTGTGGAAAACTACATCAGTGAACTGAGTAAAACAATAATAGACATTCACAACAACGTCCGATACATCAACATCGCGAGTGACTGCATAAAAGATCGCTATGAGGTCAACGCACCGAGACGGATTATAAAAAAGACAGCCGAGTATAGTTAAACACGAATTTTTAAAATTTCAACGTTCCTACAAAAGTGCATACGAAGTGCTGAAAAAGATAAACGATGTCGTGTATCAAATCTGGAAACTTTCAAGTAGCAAGCCTAGGATCGATCAATTCAATCAACTGTGTCCTGTTGTTGGAGATGGAACACCGCAATTAGGAGATTTAATGTCCTTGAAGTGTGAAGCGGGTTCGAAAACTCCATTAGTTTAGTGGGTGGAATTCGGCGAGTATGTGATAATGTTGCCAGAGAACTACAAGACCTATTTTATGTACCGGTGAAATATGCACAAATGCCTTGTATGACGCGTGATCAGAAAATGTCCAGAGGGAGAATTAAGGAAACAACGCCCACAAGTTGTAAAAACGCTGCGTATGCAGCATGGCGCCAGAAATATCTACTGCCTTGTGACCAAAGAATCTTCACACTGAGGAAGCTATGCAGCCATCTGTTGAGCGAAAACATTTACAGGTTCTGGTATCGACTTCCTAGTTTGCAGAAATCAGTAAGAAGAAGACCGTGAACTATTACTTCTACCTGACGTCTTAATATAAGGATCAAGACTGCAAGTACTTGCATGTCCCATTTCAACGTTAGGAGAGAATGATCTGCAACGAATCATTCTTAAGGAGGGGGCAGTGTAACGAATTTTCAAAATCCCCCCTGTAACATGGCTGATAGACATCCGCATTCCATCACGCTCGGCGACTGATAATTCTAGGAATCCAACTGGTGCGCACGTGTTCATCGAAATATTCCAGTAGGTTCGAGTGGGGCGTCTCTCGATGGTTCGCGACTTGGGAATATCGCCAAATAGGCATACATATCACCCATCCGGACGGCCGGAGCATTCCGAATTTAAGTGACGACTGCGAGCAAACCCAAATGTGGAAACGTGTTGACATAAATAGTGCATAGTTTCATATTACCTAGTGTGTACATAGTCCTGTGAATTTGCATAACCTGTAAGTAGAATAAATAAGTAGCTTTAGTAAATTTGCCACCACTGCCAAGAGCAGAAACGTTACAATATTTATCATTCTCTCTTTTGGACTGATTCTCTGTAGGATTACCGTTTTTAAGTTACTCCTTCTGACTAAATTTTTAACCAGAATTCCGCAATACTTTCTTTTTGGGCGGTTCGTTTAGTTTTTCTGTTTTTCTAGTTGATAATTCCTTCTTATACTGCTTTGCTTTGACGTGAAACATTTTATTTTGACGTTTTCGCAGGTTTGATTCATGGTGTCACCTTAGTCGGTATCGTTTGGTTTTTAGTTTCTATTTTAGAGGATTCAAAATTTCTGTAGCTCCTTTATTCTCGAGATTATATTATGCGTGTTGTTTCAATCATCTTTCCAAGCCTGCAGTACGCTTTACTACCCTTTTATGTATTATTGAAGTCTATTTATTTCTCTTCTAAGAACTCCAATTTTTTCCATACTGGTGCGTATGGTTTTTGAATCCCCGATCTTATTGGGGCTCCACTTTGCCCCCAATAATTCCTACAACAGCTGCAGTTGTATCTTGTATGTTAAGGTAGAATTTTATTATTTATAACGCATGTTATCATGGTTAATTTCCTCCAGTTGTTTTGTGAAGAAATGTGACACTTTAATACTGGATTTCTATCTTTAAATTCAAGTAGTTTTTTTTACTTTTGCCACAACTTCCGTTTGAAGTTATAACTTTTGAACATTTTGCTTTTGCCTTAGTACTTTAATTTCGCGTTTTTTGCTTTTTTCTTCTCTTTCTAGCAATTCTATCCCTAATTCATGAACTATTTCATTCCTAGTTTTTGCGACTTCTTGGTCATTTAGTCGGATGTTATTTATTATTATCCTTTTCTGATCAGCGAGCTGGTCTTCTGTCACATTTGTGTATTGAGAATACGTTTTCATAATTAACTGATGGAATTGTTCTGTAGTCAGTAAGCATAGTTTTACTTTTGTCGTCCTAAAATTCAATTCTCCTCTCTACTCTGTGCGTTGCCTTAGGCATTCTGTGTTAGTGGTTGTCGGTTATCCCATCGGCATCGCACTACGAGCAGTTGGGTTTTGTCGCTTTCGGGTACGCCTATGTTTAACGGCTGTACTAGTTTTGCGTGTAGATGCCCGCCTGTTTAACATTCTACTACAGGTGGTCCGCACGCTGTTAGGTCCAGCACCAAGGCATGTTTTCCCCGATTCTCCATAATAAATGCTCTCATTTTCCATCCTACCAATAAGTATCCCTAAGGAAATTAAAATTAAAAAACACCCTTCATCTCTAAATAAAACAGACGACAGCTGATCCGTAACTATCATATGGAAACCTTATATTAACCCCTGCACTCACTTACTCATCTTCAAACCAAGAAACTTTCAGCAACCCAGTACATCCCCCACCACACTTTCACTTTCAATTTAATAAACAGTGAAGCAGAGCACATAAAAAATTCAGCTCTTATTGGGGAGTATGAAAAATATGCAAAGAACTAACGTACTTGCATGTGTGTTTAGTTTTTTACTATATAAGAACAAAGATCTAGTGTAATGGACCACTTCTAGAAATGCAAAAAATGGATGAAGTCTATATCTTGGGAAAAGAAAAATGCCCCGCATCTTACCCTACAGATACCCATATCCAAAATATTCATCCACATGAAATTGTATAACCTTTGTGAACAAAATAAAAACAATTCTATAGCTCATAATTTCTGATACATATGAAAAGTAAAGTTTAGAAAATTACCTCTTGCCAACTGTATTTTATTCACAAAAAAAGAAGTAAGCTATTAACATTATAAATGTTGATTTTGATCAATTGGGGGTTTTGCCTTTAAGTTTATTAACTTGAAGAGTTCATTTCTAAATCCACTTTAATTCAAGCAGCTATTGGATTTGAACTTGGGTAAAACTAACTGATTATAACTAGTTTCTAAGAGAAAAGCAGTAGCCTCAAGTAAGTCAACAGTCCTAGACAGATATTAAAAAAATAAAAGCAATCATACTGTCAAGCTTATTTATTACAAAAGATCTATTTCTACATTTAATTATAATAGTAGGAAGAGTACAAGACTAATCAATCCCTAAAGTATTTATAATCGGTATGTATAACCATGTCTATACCTCTTTGTACCAAAACAAAATAAACAAAGCTGATGGTAAAAAAACCCTAACTTAATATTTGATAATAAATTACACAACTAAAGATTTGAACTTTAATTTTACACAGATACACATTAAAGTAATGAGAGAAACTTATAGCATATCCTTTACAAGTATTTATTGCAATGTGATTCATACCTTACATTAAAACGAATCTTACATTTAGCAAAACGATATTTTAATTATGCGAAGAAGAATCTGACTAACACTGATACAAAAATATGGTGCGGTCCCGTATTTTACCACGGTGCCGCTCTTGAACTGCCTGGAACGCATCTTCTGCTGACTTAAATATTACCTTTGCCTCTCCAGATGGCGTCCCATTCTCATTATACCTCCTTAAGACGTTATCAGCAGGTATGTCAAAACCATCAAAAAATTCAAGGATCTCATCCAAGATAGCTTTGTAGGGAACATTCTCCATTCTAACTGTGTGACCAGGTGGAGCCATCTCAGAAGGATCACTGGCTGGGGGAGGTCGGAAGCGCTGCATGGGTGGCCTATGGCCCATCATCCCTCCTCTTGGGCCATGTCCACGTCGAAAGCTTCTTGGAAAGAAGGGCGGCCGTAGAGGGGCACTTGATGAGGGGTTCATGTTTTGGGCATTCACAGACAAGCCTATTTGCATTTCCATTTCTGACCTAGGTATAGCATCTACTGTGATTATGCCAGAGCCCAGAGGTAAACCATTCTTTTCTAAAGCTACCTCTGCATCTTCTGTAGAAGCAAATTCACAATACGCCATTCCAGTAAAGCCTAGATTTGAATTGATGAGATGAATTTTGGTAGGAACTACAGCGACGTCTGAAAAGAAATCGCTGACATCGCGATCGGTCGTTTTTAAAGGCAAACCACTTAGAGATACACAATCTGATACTAAATATTCATCTTTATCTTCATCATCTTCTACTTCAACTACTTCATTCAAATCTGGTTCTTCATGACTAATTACTGCAAATTCCTCATCAGGACACGGCCTAATACTCAATGGTTTCCCATCAAATATGTGCTTACTTTTTTCTGCTTGTGCCTTCTTAGCATCTTCGACATTCACAAACTTAATATAAGCAACGATATGTCTTTGTTTATTAACTAATAGAATTGATAATAAAGAGTAGTCTGAAAAAATTTTTAACATGTCCTGCTCTTTTGTGAACAAGGGAAGGTTCTCTACTGCCAAACATGAATACTGGCTCAGATGTTTGTTTGTGCGTTCAGGTGGACTGTGTCGTTTCCGAAACACACGTTCTGGAGACTTTTCTTCGTGATCCTTATTGAAATCTGGTTGATATCTGTCTACAGTATTGTCAAAAACTTCATCGTCAAGATGTTTAATTTCCACTTTTGATTCTTCAATATTTCGCCACTCTTCAGCAGAGCTTTCTCTTTGCCATCGGGAGTAGCAAATCTTATATACACTATTCCTGTGCGCTTTCCATTCTCATCATTGATAAACTTTAATTCCAGTGTTATATATAAAATTGCCTTGGAAAAATCTTCTAACTTCGCCATAGCCACCATAATATGGCCGCAGTTGTATGCAACTGTCTTTTACATACTCGGTGTTGGATCTATCAATGAGAGTTGGTCTGTCTATACCTGTTGGATTTTCCAATAAAGGCGGTCTGTCATTGCCAAAGCGGCTAGTGTTATCAATTCTATTAGATCGGTTGAAACCGCTTAATCTCTGAGTATTGTCACCGAATCCTTGATTATTCATCATCCCTCTGTTAGACATACCACCAAATTTCTCGTTGTTACCTCTGCCGACATGGGGATTTCTATTAAAACGAGAGGAAAACTCCTGGCCAGCTCGATTGTTAGGACCGTTGTTATTCCAATTATCACGAGTTCTGGTGTTGTTATTAGGAATAAACTGCTCGTTTTGGTTGCTCTGAATCCGTTTCTATTGTTTGCGCCCAGCAAAGGCTTGGGAGCAAGGGCGTTGAGGTTTCTGCGCGCCTCTTCCAGGGTGTTCGGAATGAAAGAGCTCAGCAGAGCCTGAGCTTGTTGCAGAGTGGGAGACTGCTGCAGCACAGGGGTGAGCTCATTTGAGACAGGATCCTCCCAGACACCTATCTTGGATTGCTCTTTCTGAATGCTGCCCGCGCGAGAGCTCACAGACGAGCCGCCCTTGTCTTCTGACCGCCTGGAGTCTTTGCTGCGGCGCTCGCGCTCTTTGGAGAGCCTGTCCCGACTGTGACTCCTGTCCCTGCGGCGCCGGTCCCGACGGTCGCGTGATCTGGAGCGACTGCGGTCCCGACGGCGGCGATCTCGGCGGTCGCGCTCGCGGGAGCGATCCTTACGGTCGCGTGATCTCGACCTAGACCGGCGCCTGCTATCGCGTTTGGTCTCCTTGATGGACTCGTCCTTCTTCATTTCCTGCATCACTGCGGGGATGGCTGCAGGTATCATGGCGGGCAGGGGTTGCGGAACGGCGGCGGCCTGCATAAAGGCCGCCAGGGGATTGCGCGCGGCCTCGATGACTTTTTGCATCTCGGTGCGTGAGCTGAGCATGAGTTTAATTTGGACTTCCTTGATTTTGCCGCCATTGAGATTGAATGCTTGACGCGCGTCTTCGTCGGTACTATAAAAAACACAATTACATTAAACTGTTGAAAGATATTACATATTTTAATAAAGATAAATCACCAGAATGGTAAACAAAATGGTTTTACTAAGATATTGAATTTTTATTCATTTTTGCATGTCATATAAAACAGCTTTCGTTCGAACTAACTTCATCTTCGTGTACACCACAGTACTCATATTTGTATTAGGAATAACCATGAGAAGCTTATAATGTTAACATCGTTTTTTTTCTTCTTTCACTTCTTCCTTGTACCCTCCTTTCGGGTATCAGATAAGAGTTATGTTCTTTTTATCTATTTCTTTCAATGCGTTCTATTTCATGCCATTTTCTTCATCTCTTCTATTGTTTTACCCCTTTCCTTTCACACATCTATTATTTCTTGTAACCATATTTTGCTTACCCTTCCTCTTCTTCTTTTCTCGTGATTTTTGGCTTCCCAAACCCATCTGATCAACCTGTTTAGGTTCATCCTAAACATGTGGCCGAATCAATTTAGTTGTCTTTTTTGTATTTTGTTCATTATTGGTTCTTGTTTAGTTACCTCTCTGATTGTTTTGTTAGTAATTATACCCTATTTTGTTTTCCCAACATTTTTCTTGAGTGTTTCATTTCTATTGCGTTGATTTTTCCTAAGTATTTCATATGTGATATCCAGTTTTCCTTTATGTGTAACATATATATGATAGATTTTTAATTATATATTATATTTTCTCTCCTTGTTTATTATTTCTACGTCGATGTTCCCATCATTCGTTATAAGGCTGTATTCGTAGGTTGTCCTTAAATTTTATTTTTATTTTATTTAGGTGCTTCTTATTCTACCATCATTATTTTGCTTTCTGTATATCCTATTCTTCTCTGAAGTAGTTAATTAGTTTGCTCCTTCCTCATACTAGCATCATTTTCTAAACTAATAAATACGAAGGCAATTCGGAAAAATTTCCGAAATTTGGTTATCAATGGTTTATATCAACCTTTATTATACACATTAAAATCTCACAACAGTACAATATTTTTTGACATAATCGACACTTGTCAATCTACAAAAATTCTGCCCCTAGGAATTAAGTCACTTTGTAACATCACCTTGAAAGTATACAGTATTTAGCCATTCTCATTTCATTTATTTAGTACAGTATATACATGTCCCACCTTTTTATTTTATAAAATCCTCCATTCAAGCAACGCCAACCTTTCCAAATAAGCTAACTATAAAATTAATTCATTTGAATAACATTTATTATTATTCTATTGGCATTAATGAATATTCAAGGCGATAAAACGTCTGATACCATCAGTCCGTTTCAAAAAATCTTATAAATGTTTTTTTCTTTCTCTATCTCTTATCCTGACTCGTGTAAATTTATCTGAACGTGGATGCAAATTGTAACTATCAACGAGAGGTTTTATCTATAAACAAAAATATTGCAAATCGAAAAAGTCACAAGAGCAAAAACTGCAACATTTATAACTTTCCCTGTTAATCACGACTTCTTATAGTTTCGAATAAAAACTATTTAATTGACTTATAATATAGAAAAAACTTCATAAATTAATACGATGTCGACATATAGCAACTACATATATCTAACTGAATTAGAACACACTAACCAGGCAGGCAATTAGGAACTCTTACAGCAATTACTTAAATAAATTAAAGTTCGCCAAAATGTAACTTAAAATTTAGAGTCGACAAGAAACTAAAAAATTTCTTGAGAAGAAACTAAACGAATTGGAAAAAAATATTTCCAAGTGTACAGCGAAAAAAAAAATCACTTTTGTAGTAAATTGTGCCTTGCTTGAACATACGATTACATTTTACCTGCAACTGTGGTTGCAGTTTTTTAATCCATAGATCAAATTTGACTTTTGCTCGGTAAATGTCATCTCTATTAAATCTAAAGTTTCTTCTTCAAGTTCAATTCCTTGTAGTGCTTCTAGAATCTTCCTTCTTGTAATTTTGTTGTATGTTTGAAATCAATCAGCAGAACATATAGTGTAATCTTCTTCATTTTGTATTTTTCTTGGATTTGACGAATTGTAAAGTTGTTGTCTATTGTCGATCTTCCTTTCTTAAAACCCGCTTGATATTTTCCTACTTTTCCTTCTGCCTGTTCTTGTATCCTTATTTTAATTATATGTAACATAATTTTCTCCTCTCATATTTCTAGGATAAGCCTGTAGAATTTTCCTATCAATTCGTTCCTTAATTTTTTTATGAGTTCTACCTCAATTCAATCTGATCTTGAGTTTTTCTCGCGTTCATTATTTGAATGATATCTTACAGTTCTGCATATGAATTTTTGTTTGAATGGCCTACATTTTGGGGTTGCCATGTTAAAATTTCTTCAAAATGTTCTATCCATGTTTCTAAAATTTCATTTATTTCAATAGACAGGTTCCCTTCTTTGTTTCTTATTGTCATTGGTTGAACTATGCAATCTTGTATTTTTTGTCTTATATTTTGGTTACTGTGTGATTCTTCCATTTCCTATATCTTTTTCTTTTGCTCTTCCTGTTCCTTTGACTAGCTTTGAAGTAATTTGAGTCTTGCTTGTCTTCTTTTCTAAACAGTTTATACATTTTCAACACATTTATTCTATTACTAGGAGTTGCCCTCCAAAAGATATTTTTGGCGTCCTAGACTGACAATTTTTCACCCGCCTTTCCTCAAACGTTTGCAAGGTGCGAACGTATAACTTTTTAATTAGACCAGCTTTTTCTCTGGATCAGAAACATGGAACAATTTAACGCCCATTCATGGTGGACGTAAGCATAAGACGCCCATAGGAAATACGTAATACGTAAAGTTGAATTAATGCAAAGCTTATGCGCTCGTTCATAATGCATTCTCGTAATTTTTACGTTTTACGTTCATTTGCAGTAATAATTAATTTTTCTCTAGATTAATGTTGGCAACAGTAACAGAATGTTTGTTTTTATTCTAAAATAGCTGTACCCGGCCACGCGTTGTTGTGGCTTTGCTTTTACGTCCAACAGATGGCGCTGTTTTTCAAAAAAAAGTTTTTATCTGTCACAGGTGTGACATCTATACAATACAATAATCAAAATATTTAAATAATTCAAAAACGGTTAAAGTTAGAAGGCTGATTTTTGCGCCGAATTAGCAAATATAGTTGTGAATGTGGTGTGCAAGTTTCAAGGAAATCGGTTGAAGCGTCTAGGAGGAGATAGAATTATAAGTTTAGAAAGAAAGAAAGTTAGGGAGATAAGACAATTATATTATAAGACTAGGTAAGCCTATCTCGTTCTCTTTTGTCCGGACTTTTCCAGGTTACTTTGTGTGTTTCTACAGTTTAAGACTATGTTTTTATTATCATCTGTTTCAGGGCCGTGAAGTTAATAAGTCTGTCTATTTTCATTTATTTTGTAGACTTTCTCCTGTAACGGTCCTATTTCTCTCTTCATTTCCGACCTTAGCATTTAAGTCTCCTAGTATCTTCTTGATATCAAATTTCGGGATTGCTACTTATGTTTCTTCATTAATTTGTTTTTGGTTTCTTCGTCCGCATCTTCTGTGGGTGCATAAACATGTATATGCTGATTTTCCTTAAATTCCTCAAATTCTTAGATGGCTTATTCTTCCATTTATAGCTCTTAAGTCCATAACTGTATTTCCCAGATCTTCCTTTAAGAGAAACGATGTTCCAATTCTGTTCTATGTTCCTCCTAAATTAAACTATAGATATTCTCCTATTTTCATATTAGTAATTCCCTCCTTATTTGTTTCCTGTACCGCTAAAATATCTGGTTCGTACTTTTTTGTTTTGTTCACAAACTTTTTTAGTTGTCCTTCTTTACTTGGTCCTTGAAAATTCCAGAATCCTATTGTTATCTTTTTGCTTTTCTTTTTCCTTATATTTGCCTTTTCCATTGCTAGGTTCGTCATCATAAATCCGTTCTGCTCTTTTTATAGTAGTTTTTGGAAGGTGTTCATTTATTTTTGCATTTAACCCAAAAGTATGTTGTATTATCTGTCATTATCTTCTGACATCCTGTTTTTACAATCTTTCTTTAATTCGTTTATGTTTTGGAATCTCTTTTAACTTCACTTGGATCTGTTGTTTCTGTTCTTTTAAGTCATTTTCTATTATAATTTCCTTTTAAACCGCGTTCTCATTGTGGCTGTTTTTTCTTCTCATTTTTTTACTGTAATGATCTTATTTGATCAATTTTTCCCACTTTGAATACCTCCCTGATTTGTGGCTGAATTTTTATTTTCTCACTTGGAAAACTTTTAATCTCCTCTTCCAGGTTTTGCTGTTCTTATAACCCTTTTATTGCTACAATATTTTCACAGTTTTACAGTTCTATTCTTCTTTATTAATTTTCCCTTGCGTTTCTTTCTTTTCTAGTTCTTCTCTAAGGTCTTTCACTTCCGCTTCGCCTTTTATGATTTCAGATTTTAGTTCCTTTTTGTTCTTCTGGAACCTTACTTTGAGTTCTTCTTTCATTTTTCCAACAGCTTTGTTATATTTTGCATTTCTATTGTTCTGCATTGTTTTTAAATGTTAGATATTGTGATTTCACTTACTTTATCGCATCCTTATATTCCCTGTGGTTGTTTCGTTTAGATTACATGATTCACAGAACTTCTACACATGTTTAATTAATAGTTTTCCATAACTTAGGAAGCTTAAATCAAGAATACGGCAAAAGATAATGTAAAAACTTTGCAATGTTTAGCAGATTTGATCTTCAAAAAATCTGGTCTACAAATTTAACCATCACCTTCTTATAAGAATGATCTTTCATATTTAGAATTTTTTACACGTTCTCATATTTCAATTCCTTGTAAGATTTGCTACACCCGTGAAGAAAAAATTGCATCGAGAAAAAATACGGATACACTCTTGTAATTTGGGGAAAATATTTATTACAAGTAATAAAGCGAATTGTTAAATTCTGATCAACTTAAACAATTTCTAAGTAGGAAAGATTATAAGCGGATATGCCCACTCCGTGTACGAGGTGTCCCAAAAATCAACGTCAAGCTGGAAACGGGTGATATACCAGGTATTGACAGTTATCAGAAAAATAATAAAAAATCTTAGTCGTGTACTTTTCAAATTATAGACATTCAAAAAAAATTGAAAATATTGACACACTGTGATGTTCTTTCAAGTACTGTGACTACAAATCTTTATTGTTCTTCATTTTTCTATGTGTGATGTAACCCTGAATAACCCTTCTGTAATTACAGTCTAAAATTAAAACACAAATGCCTCAGGTTTAAAGAAAATATCACTTTGTTACCCAACCATGCACTCAAAATTATTACATCGCCCAACTTTTAACTGACTGTACTGAAAGAAAATGTCCAACGCTATTTTGGCAAGTGACTTTAAAAGATGGAGTATTTAGTCTAGATTCCAAGATGGTGTGACACTTGCTAAATTAATTCTTAAATAAGGAAAAATATTTTTTAAAGTAATCCGATCTCAACCTAATTCTTTTTACTTAGTTAACATGCTTCTAATGCACGATAGGCTTTCTCTAAGTCCGTAGTTTTAAGGTTTGAGTAAGAAGTAGTGACTCATTTTTTTCTTTTAAGTTTTAAATAAAATTTAACTATTGGAATCAAAAGTTTATTTAATTCATAACAAATGTTCACATTGTTTGCCTTTAACCACAATGTATGTCCTACATCTTTTGTAAAATTCGGTGTGCTGTACTTTTGGGCACTCTTGTCCATGCTTCAATTCTAAATACTGGGGTGCTCGGGTTATGTGCGACTTCTTGTAAGATTTCGTCCTCGTAGGGCATGAGGGGTCTTCCCTCACTGGTCATTTGATTTGGAAATTGACATTCTGAGAGTGACCGGTGCACATTTGTAAACACTCGGTGATCTAGATATCTCTCACGATAGTCTAGCTGCAGTAGTACCATTGCATTTGCATTCCCTATAAATGAGGTGCATGTTAGCATATTCCTGTGCAGTGTACCGAGATGGCATGGCGGTATTTACAGTACATACGCGATCAACGATTGACACTTTAGTTCAGAAGAAAGCCAGGCTCATCAGAAATAGTCAGATAACAAATCCAAGTCACACCGCAATCAAGTCCAATAAACAAAGCCAACGTTATAAGCACGAATTCAACCCGAATACAGAAAGATGCGCAGTAAATGAAGGAGCGTAACGTACTTCAGTATTGCACATTGTGCCTATGCGTCACTATTTGGCTAGGATAGCGTCGCTATCCGTTTCACTCGCACTAGTCGAAATGGCGTGTCTAACCGTCTCACTCATCTTGGTGAAAAGTGGCGTCACTATCTATCTCGATCACACTTTGCAAAATAGCGTCACTACTATCAGTCTCACTTAAACTTGTACCTTAAAACTAGGGACTTAGAGAAAGCCTATCGTGCATTAGAAGTCTTTTAACTAAGTAAAAAGAATTAGCTTGAGATCGGGTTTTTTTTTAGAACAAAAATGGTTTTTTCTTATTTAAGAATTAATTTAGCAAGTGTCATACCGTTTGGAATACAGACTAAATACGCCATCTTTTAAAGTCACTTGCCAAAATAACGTTGTACATTTTCTTTCAGTACAGTTAGTTAAATTTGGGCGATGTAATAATTTTGAGTGCACGGTTGGGTAACAAAGTGATATTTTCTTTAAACCTGAGGTAAGTGTGTTTTAATTTTACACTGTAATTGCAGAAGGGTTATTCAGGGTTACATCACACATAGAAAAATGAAGAACAATAAAGATTTGTAGTCACAGTACTTGAAAGATCATTACAGGGTGTCAATATTTTCGATTTTTTTTGAATGCCTATAATTTAAAGAATACACGACTAAGACTTTTTTTATTTTTCTGATAACTGTCACTACCTGGTCTATCACCCGTTTCCGGCTTGACGTTGATTTTTGGGACACCCTCTATAAAGAACGGATTGAACTTGTCATTTTATCAAATCGAATATGGTTTAGATTGTGGTTCAAGATAGCTTATACTAAATTCGCTTTACTTGCGTTTGATAGAACACTGGGCAATTGCAATAGATGCCGTCCTATTACATCGCAGACATGTCTTTAGGGGATAAATATGGAGATCTTAAAAACCATGGATAAATCAGTGTCTCAGTGAGTAGGTCTTATGTTATTGAAATATTTTACCAGCAATCCTTTACACAAAAGGATACAATTCCACCTGTATTACTTCCACAATATAGTCGGTATGTGCAAGATTCCGCGAATTAGCAATGACCCTTCGTAATAAGTCTCCAAGTCATAATTGCGCGACCAGATACTGTGTTGTGCAGTCATCGCTTGGTAACATTTCCTGTGTTATCAACACATTGAAATATTGCGACGAGATTTATCAGAAAATATCACCAAAATTAATGTTACGTTACCACACTAGACGAACTTTATGGATTTAAGGTATAAAAGATTAACAAAGCAGGAATCACCTTATTACAAGTCTAAAATTGTCCTAACCGCTGGCGAATAGTACGCGGAAATAATTGTAGTATTGTTACCTGCCACCATTCCTGGACAAGAATTAATGCTTTATTAAACCTGCAAATGGTACCGGGTACCATTGTGTTCGGCCAATTGCAACACGAGTAATAATAAATTTAATTTTTGTGATATCTAATCATAATTCTACCCTGTTAAAACTCTAAAACATGCTCATATACCACTCGCTCGTTCCCGTTTCCGAGACATCATAATCCCTTTTTGCATTAAACTTCAATTGAGGGCTTAGTATAAACGTTAACTTTCTGCTAAAATGTGTATATCCTTTCTTTTATGCCTTTTCTCAGAACGGTACCTACAAATTTACCTTCATGTAGCTCGTTTGCGTCCAGGTTCTGCTGGAATTTAGACTAAACAGCTGTACACTTTCTAAGTATACCAATTTTTTAACCACCGTGTAGTTTTATATTATTTCACACACACTTCTCTATTTTGATCAAAGTATAACGTGGCATAATGCCGTGATGCCATTGTTTCTGTTTTATAGCATTTCTTTGTATTTGTTTGGCTTTTTGAGGTAAAAGCAAAATATATATGTGATTGTAATCAGCAAATCATCTTATTAAAGCAATGAATAATCTTCTGACTGTCACAAATATTAAAAGAGTTTAATTGAGTGTTAAGAAGCTTTCAATAATTTTATGCGTCAGATAAGAGTAAAATATTTCTTAATATAATAATCTGATAGGAAAAATAAGAAGTGAACAGCTTGTAACTCAATTAAAGCACTAATATAATGTGTGCCATAAAGCTGTCACAGAATAATTGACTTTTGTACTAGAATGAGCTATGAAGCCGCTAAAAGCAATAATGAAGTTCATAATAAGCAGCTGTCGCGCCGTAAATAGATTTAATAAGAATAATGTTTTGTTCAACATGAAACTCTTATTTAATAGTCCAATGCTGTTTGTCCCGGGAAAAAACAAAATTTTATATTTTGACATTGGTTCTAATTTGAGCGATCATTTGTCTTAACATCCAATGGATAAAGTTTAACAAACAGGCAAAAATAATTAAATGAATTTATTCATAATTATCTAGTGATTTTAAAGGCAATTTCTTATTACAAAGATCATTCTGGAAAATAATTACTGTTGCCTATTTACTTTGTAGTTTTTTGAAGCGGCAGATGTAGTCAAGGTTCTGTTTGTATCCAGTCACCGAAGGTCATGGTGATCATAATCTGATAGTGGACTTTTTGGCTTCTATTACCAGGTTTGAAACGAACAAACCACTCTCGTCGTTGACTTTTACTCGTTCATTTAGTTTGTTGGGATCGCGAAATGACTGAACAGCATTCCATTCCTTGCCAAAGTGGTAAAACATAATTCGATAAACGTGAATATAGTTTCCAAGGCGCGTTTTTAATTAACTAAATATTAAATAATTATATGTATTATAATATGTTTATAATCTCAAAATTAAATAACAAAGAAAACACCAAATAATTATACACCAGTTAAGTACATTAAAAATTGCTAAAAGACTAATCTCTGGAAATAAAAAAGAATAAATTGTAATTGATAGAAGTTTTTACGTTGCAACTAAGTAAAAAAACAAAAACACTAAACATCTGCAGTGATGATGATGTAAGGCCCTATTGGTGCATAATATGACCAAAAGTTTACGGACATCCCTCTCTAGAAAAGCATCCGGTTTTTACGCGTTCTAAAACGTCATATAACGAGATAAAAGGAATAGGTCGTGGAGTGATTTTGAACGAGGCAAGAACATTGGGTACCACCTGTTGCAACAAATCGGTTCATGCAATGTTGACCTTACTAACAGGTATCTAAATACTTTCATTAATTGGAAACGTCTGGGATATGAAACGAATGGGTGGGCTCCATTAACTTAATAATCATAGCTATTGACTCTTGAAAATGGGTAGTGATAAAGAATCAGATTTATGTGAATTACAAAATATTTTTGGCGTTACTGCTAATATCAGGACTGTTTATAGGGAGTTGAAAAACATGGGTGTTCACGGTTGTGCGGTCACTCACAAGGCTAACATACGCAAACGTCACTTGCAATGGTACAAAGCTCATCGCCATTGGACTATGGAACGGAAATAAGTTATTTGAAGTGATGAATCGCTACATGACTCCTGACAATTCAATAAACGCATCCAAGTTTAGTGAAGAATGTATTATGGTCTTTTAATTTCACTCTTTGACAATTGTTTGGAAAACGACTTTTCTTGTACCAAAACGATAACGGTTTCGTCTACACAACGAAGGTTATTCTTTAGTGGCTTGAAAAGATAGATGTTGAAAAACTAGACAGAGCTCTGACTTAAATCTCTTCGAATACTTGGTACGTATATTATGCATCAGAGCAAATCGTCCATCTTTTGTTACTAAACACACCGACGCTCTCATAGGAATAGAAAGCAATTTCTTCGGAGTTATATCAAAAGGTGGTGGAAAGTCTTCGCAGACAAATAGCTGTGTTTAATGCTAAAGGAAATCAAGGAAGTCTCGGTCTCACACCAGCCGGTCTGACGACATGATCAAGCGAGTGGAGAAACTTGTTTTGGAGGATCGCCGAATGAGTGTGGAACACATCGCCTTCAAAGTTGGCGTTTCTGTGGGATCTGTACACAGATCCTGTATGAGGACCTGAAAATGCCACCAAGACAACGCATCAGCGCATCGGGCGAACACGTCGCAGGAGTTTCTTCGTGACAAAAACTTTGAAATGATTTCTCATGCTCCCTAATCACCCGACCTGGTTCCCAGCGACTTTTGGCTGTTTCCAACGATGAAAGACACTATCCGTGATCGCAAATTCACTAATCGTACCGCTATTGCATCAGCCATTTTCCAGTGGTCAAAGAAGACCCCTAAAGAAGCGTTCGCAGCGGCCATGGAGTCATGGCATCGACGTTGTGAAAAATTGATATGGCTACAAGAAGATTACGTCGAGAAGTGACAGAAGTTTCACAGTTTTCGTGTTATTAGTTTTACCTCGCATTAAAATATGAAATATGAGTCTCTAATTCTGCAACAGTGGGTGGCCGAATTCTATATTTCGTTTGAGATTTTTTAATATTTGTTTTATCGAATAATATTATTTAAGATTAGGTTAATGTGATGTAAAAGATGCATGATGTCTCAAAAGTAAACTACATGTTTTTGGGAGGTTTTCAGTAAAGTTATATTTTAATAGAGGTTGGGAAAATAATATGATAGCAGTGTGTCATAGTGGTAAATAAATTTCATACTATTTTTAGCTACAACCAAAAACGAGGTTGTAAAAACCTATTCGGTAATTTTTTACAAACTACTTAAGCTATTATACTAAACAGTGCATCACATTACTTAGAGAAAACAGTGATAGAACTATTATGATAGTGCATTGTCATTTACAGAAGATAGCAAAGGTAACATATAATAAAAAATTTAAGATTTAAGGTTCAATATAGTGGAAGTTATTGGATAAATCAGTGTAATGGCCTGTTGTATTACAGTAATATTAAACAGATAATGGGCACACCTTTAAAATAATTATTATAAGCAATACGTAATCGGAAAGCAAAAAAAATAAGACACTGCAGCGATATGTATTGAATGATACAGTCAAGGTGGTTAGATGGTCCCTTGAAATCATAAAACAAACTATCATAAAGAATAATAAAAATGGTATTAGAAAAATCAGCAATAAGGAGACTTAGAAAACAAATATGAAACAGAAATTTCATATTGGCTTATTGTTCTTTAGTATATTCAAATTTTTATCCTAGATTTCTTGTAATTTGAGTCATTGTTTTATAATTCGTTCCAAATTTGCTTATTCGTATAATTTCAATATGTTCGTGCTTGTATCTTTATAATATTCCAACTTAACGTAATTATCTTTCTTTATATCACTATAAATAGTTTTCTTTGTAAAATTTTAAAACAAGGTACAACAGAAAATTTTATAGTTACTTGATATTTATTTATAAAGCAGTTGACTATACTATGTATCCTTACCATGTGTGTTAAATTAGATATAGCCGATTTGGTTTCTTTTCGAAAATTAAGCTTGGTCTCCATGGGATTCCATTGGTTTCGAAAACTCTGCACCAAAAACTACTTGTTCTGGAAAACGTTCTCAGCTAAGATTCCCATAAATATTTTAAATATTGGTTTATGGGGATAAAGTTGCACACAGAAGCTGAAGAGGGGTAATTTTAAATATTATAATTAAGACATTGCTATCTGTGTCTCATTTCTTTTCTAGTCAGGAATATGTTTTAAAATTACATGAATAAGTTATATTGTAAACATTAAATAGAAAGTAAACACAAATTTATTGCAAGTGTTATTTAATTTAACATAAAATATTACATCATAAACAAGTTTAAAGTTCCTCTTTTACAGTGGCTTCACTTTTAAGATGTTTAATAGTATTTTCATTAACGTGGCAATTGCTAGCAATTCACTTTTATTGCACCTATATAACTACTATAAATTTATACCTGAAAGCAGTTTTATAGCATTATCAATTTGATTGAAAATAGCCAATGGAATGCCAAAGTTCGTTAGTCTTTCTGTAAGTAAATAAACTATAAAATTATTATTTTAAGTAATTCATAATCCATAAATGAACTTCATTACTTTTAAGCGAAAAAACAAATAGCAGAGAGAGCAAAAA
Organism: Sinelater perroti; assembly: GCA_036346155.1. NCBI lineage: Eukaryota > Metazoa > Arthropoda > Insecta > Coleoptera > Elateridae > Sinelater > Sinelater perroti. The sequence goes on from JARFIY010000005.1 coordinate 742,186, forward strand.
TTTTAAAATTTTAAAAAGCCTTCAAACGCAGTTTCCTTATGTTTACAGTAGCTATATAAAAATGACTGTCTTGTTTGAAATATAAATAATATCTTCGCTGTCCGATTTGTAGATTTTCTTTTCCTATTTTCCTATCCAGACACATATTATATATTCTTTCTAGAAATTCTACAGGTCCTACGACATAGGTCCACTTCCATAGCGGTTAACCGTTGATTAACATTCTTTTTACGCACACATCCGTGATTCCATTCCATACTTTTAACTATTATGTTATAGATGTTTATTTTGCTTCTTTTTTCCTTTTATCCCACCAAATATTAGTCTACTTATTGCTCTTCTTTCTTGTGTTACTTTTTCCTTGTTTTCTAATTTGTCACTACCATCTCTATCTATTCTAACGCCAAGATATTCATAACTTTTACAATCCTCTGGGTTGTTTTCTTCGCCTAAATCTAAGCCAAGCCTTTTTATCCGGTACACAAATATTTCGTTTTCATGAGGTTTACTTTTATCCAGCGTAGTCATATTTTTCTTCTCATATATTTCAGGTCATCCTTGTCGAGTATATATATTAGGTTATTTGAAGGCACACTCATTCCTGAACATTTCTTTTTCCAGAATGTTAATGTGCGTTCTAGATAGATTTTGAGCAGTGTGGGCTACACACAGCATTCTTGTTTAAGGCCTTTAATTGTGTGAAATACTTTCGTTATTTATTTCCAATATTTATTTTTTCCTTGTGGTATAATTCTTGTGTAGCTTTAATTAGAACGTGGCTTAGGTTTGATCGTCAACGTATGCCTTGAAAGATTTATAAATAGTAGGTGTAGACTTCTACTCGTATTTACTTTTCTTCTATTTATTTTAGACTAAATAGATAATCTACATATGAGCGGCTAGCTTCGAATCCATATTGTTCATCTGTTTTTTTTATCATTGCACTCTCATCTGATTAAGTGTTTTATACATTGTTATATAGTTTAACCAAATGTTACTGTAAAGTAATTCCTCTATAATTTCCACATATTGTGGATATTTTTATTTATAGAAGTTACGTATTCAATTTTCCATTCGTCTGATGTTCTTTGTTCAGTGATATATTTATTAAATAGGTCTAATATGATTTATTTTAATTTTTCAGATTCCCGGATTATATTTCCTGATCTGCTCCCTAATGGCTACATTTGCATTATTTGTTGTTTCTGTTATTTAATCCTCCGTTGTCTTCGTATTGCATGCCGTTTACCTATAACGGCTCTCTGTAATATCCTTTCCATTTCCCCGTTATTAGCCTTATATTATATTCTATTGTCTTTTTATGCTGTCGATAAACTTCCAACTGCGTAACGTATACTCCCTAGATACGTTTGAATTTCATTGCTTTCTATCAAATGATCCTCTTTTCTGTTATTTTTGATTTGTTGACTGTGTTTCATATTTTTACATATTCTTGTTTGTCTTCATTTGAATTTATACGTTTCCATTTTAAGTATGTCCCTTTTTTCTCTTTTACTTCGCCTTCTACTTCTACTAATACTCCCCTGCTTATAAAAACAGAAAGTTTTACTATACGATAGTTTCTTCCCACATAGTCAAAATAAAAAAAGATTTAATTTACATTTTAAAATTATTGTACCATTTTTCCAATGCAGTGCAAGAAACGTTTATGCATTATTGATAGTAATAGTCATGCTTCAAGATATTTTTTGACGTACATTTTATTGTGGATTGTGGCACAACTGAAATATGGGTTTATTTTTTTCTACACTTGCAAATAGTTTGTCATTTGAGATACGGAAATTTTAACACATTGGCATGCATATTTTGTTTATATTTCCCTCCGTTACTACGTATTTCACGTTCATTAAAATTTTGTTACGAATTTTGAAGAAGCTTACCTGACCATTTGCTAGTCCTTCTTAATGTTCGGACATTCCAGTGGCTTTTTGAACCTTATACGACTAAAGCTAAATTTGTTGCACTAACAATTGAGCCATTGATTCTTCTAAGAACTTTGGATTTTTTTTGAATTCCATTTTCTGTTGATAGTTATAATTTCCTTGTACCGTTATACAATATCTTGCAATATTGTTCTGTGCTATCTTACTTGTTTCACTAATGTCAAAATGAAATTCTCTAGAATATATTCTCTGATTAACTTGCGCTTTTGTTGTCCAATAATTAAAAAAGCAAACTACTAAAAAAGTTACGAGTAGTTCGCAGTTGACTGTTTCCTAAGTAATCAAACCATATATGACAGCTGAAGCGTTAGATATTTTTTAAATCTCAAAATTCTTATGTCGAATTTGGATAGAGCATATGAGATTATTAAAAGATAATTTTGTTTTTTGATACAGCAATAAAGAGTTTCTAAAATAGTGAATAAAAACTTAAAACGTCACTACGTAATTGTTTAACTATTTTAAATAACTATTCTAACTCATGAACTTAACTTCGTTTTGGCTATGCAGCTTATTCATTTTCAATTGGTTATTAAGGCGCGTGTCTCACATTTTTATTAGTTTTTATAAAAATAGGTTTAATTTTCAAATATCCTGCAGCACCAAATTTTTAGTTATTAATTGCAATGCTCACATTTAAAAGTCAAAGGACATCCAGTCTGTTAAACATTAAGGGCGCTGCTAATTCTTTGTGCGCCTACAACAAAGTTTAATATACTTTTAAATAAAGCAGACTACTTGCATTAATGAGTTGATATAAGCCCAATGCACAAAAGCAGCTCTACTCAAACTCCATTAGCAAGATTTTTAACATAATGCGTCTTGGGTCCAAAAAGTCAAATGTGTAACCGGATAACGTCATTCAGTATTAGACAAACAGTAAAGCAGACGCGCAGACTGCACATATCTTTTTCAACAAGCTCTCTGGCGTAAAAAAGCTAGTAGATCATTTTTTATCTTAACGTTAATAGTGGCATTTGCAGACTGACACTGCCCATAAACAAATGTCGCTCTTACCAGTTTAAACTTCCATTAAAGCAAATTCGGTAGTTCAGGAATGAAGTTTTGAAGTTCAAGTTCCAAAGTTTATAGTTCAATATTCTGCTTTAACGTTACTGTGGCAAGACAAAATAGCACTTCCATCAATGTCGTTTATAATTAATTAGAAACGTAAAAGTGTGTTGTTTACGTAATTCCAACATTCTTATTGCATCATCAAATTAAAAGTTGCAATTAAAAAAGTTATTTTCTTTATCTAAAACCATTTTCATTCTTAATTAAATGTTTTCAATTTTAAATTAATAAAATTGTATTATCTGCTGTATGTTCATACAAGGAATCTTTGAGATTATTTATTTTATCATAAATTAAAATATTATTTTCGGCTTAAAAAATATAATGAAAATTAAAGTTATAGGTACGACAATTATAAATAAAAATACCTTAATAATCTTCCTCGACTGTTTTTATAAGTAGTCAGCATTTTGTCAAGATCTTCGAAAAAAATAGCACAATTACGATTCTTACGCAGAACACGATTAATATTTGGTTTCCTTTTATAAGGTATAGATATAAAATTGACCAAAAATTTGTGATAAATACCAATTTTGTTCCTGTTTTTTCATGCTATTTTGAGTTGATAATTGAAATAAACATATTTAAATCACTTTTCAGGATAACTGACACTTATTGTAAGATTATAAACAGTAAGTTTCGGGGTTTTTTTTTTGGAAAGATCTGACCGCAAGAGAACGCGCCAAAGCAATTTGCGCAGTTGAAAGTTCAACGAACAGTGTTCATGAGCTTCAACGAAGAACATTTTGATCTTGAAAGCTATCCTTGTTCTGATTGACCATCCAAGTTGAAGTTCTTGGAGTTTCGTCCTATCAAATTGTGTTTGCAATAACTTTTACAACAATTTTATAATTGTTTATCTATCTTTTACATTTTTGAGTGATTCTAATATTTAAAAAATAAAAAATTATCAGAAAATAATTGTAAGCTACCAAAAATTCACAGAAATATTAAAAAACTGTTTTTAAACGAAATTTTAGCGTAAGAAATGTTCTCAAATATTTCTCCAAAACTGACCAAAAAGGAAACGAACAAATACTTGAACTAAAGTTCTGTTAAAATACCGAATATGAGCCAAACTTTCTAGAAAAAGTAACTACTAGAAAAAAGTGCAATGATACAGTCCCTGTTCAATAAAAATAAGGAATTCAAAGATAAATAGGTAAAAATTCACAGTTCTTTATGACAAAAAAATCATTTAGATCAATTAAATGCTTGTAGATCAAACAATTAACAAGGTTCATTATCTGGAGGTCTTGAGCAGCTTCACAAACAAGTGAGAAAAAGAAGGGCGCAACTGTGGAACGCATGGTTTATGAAATAATTTTACCAAAGTTTAGTTCATGCTATAGTTGTACACAAGAGGTTCAACTGTATCCAAAATACTGACTTTATTAATTTGACTATTTCTTATGAAATTATTCAGCAACGTTTTAAGGCAGAAATTGTTAACGACCTGTACGAATAGTGTTTAAATAATCAAAAATAGTATTCATATTCCCAAAATAGGATGTTATTGTTTGTTTTCTTTTTTGAGTCAAGTAGTATACACTGCTATTCAAATTCAATGAAACTTATTAAAAATGTGTATTAATAGTGCGATAGTTATGAACCAACAGTAGAGCCTTCACAATGAACAAACTGGTTTAACAATGCTACTACACAAGTGGTTATAAGAAGTCGTACACTTCGCATATTGTATTCGTACAGTTGGTGACGCTGTAGGTCAGTGATTGATTGTGGAAAAGATAGTTGGTTATCCTTTATTTTAGGGGAAGTGGCGGAAGGTGGTGTTTTTTTAGTGTGATGCGACTTCACTTGTGGGTTGAGTCAAATGAGACCAGTCTTCTTAGCATGCCCTGCTCGATTCTGATGGGTTGTCTCCCCGCGTGGCAGAAGTCACATGATATTTTCTTATAAAAAAAGAACATTTAGCGTTTCGGATTAACAGGGCGGTCACATGAGCAAAAGCAGCAAGATCAGCACTCGGTTTCCTCTTCCTCTCCGGAAGCCGATTAAAAATTAAAACAAACTGTTTTTGTACAAGACCATCGTCCGTCCTATTATGACATATGCAGCTGCAGTTTGGAGCCCATCTACAGACTCAAGTAAGCTCCAGGTAGTTCAGAATCGAGCCTTACCATCCGCGTTTAATGCGCCCGTAGTTCATGAGGAACTATACCCTTCATCGAGACGCCAACATTCCCACGATCCAAGAGTCTTTCAGTCCTTCAAGCGAGCATCAAAAGCCACAGACAATCTATCATTCATGACATTTACAATTATGAGGTCGACAGAGACGCCCAAAGATCATGCTATTTTTCAATATGAATAAATTACATTTGGCATTCGAAGCTGTTGTTGACTCTTGAGATTGATAGTATTGAGTAGACGGTGAACCAAGGCCTACTCCACGAGTCCATCGACAAATCGTCCAACTCTCCGTGGACCAATTAGCATCATCTGTAAGGTGAGGGCGGGTGTAGTCTGTTTGAGTGCATCAAAAGCGGCTACACTAGAAACTGATCTTTGGTTCAGGGCACTTGGTTGGAAGACGCCCGCATTAAACCACACCAAGTGGCCTAGATCATGTATGGCTTTGTAGTTAAATGGGATCATGAACGTATCCATCCGAGTCTATCGACCTCAAGCTGCTACCAGAGAAGTGTCGTGATCAAAGTTCTTTCATCATTTCAGCTTGGTAGGTAAATAAAAATCCGTCACTTTGGTTTTGTAATCGCTGTATTACAGGTATCATTGCTGTGCAAAATAATTGTCGATTATTTTTTCGCTCGCTAAGAAACTGGGCGATCCTGGCAAAATCGTCCGAACTGACGAGGCGATCATCCGACTCTCCGCATGAACGACTACGGCCGTGAAGATGTGGTAATGGTCGTTAGTGCCAAAGATTCCGATACTTTGTGTCCTTCTTTAGTATCATTTCCTCTAAGAAGGTTGGTTATCATCACGGCTATTCATATTTTTGATGTTGCAGATCTCAACAGTTCAATGAAATTACAGTTATACCAGTTTCTCAGGTTACTTAACCAGCAGATGCGTCTTCTTCCTTGTATAATATTTTGTAGAATTTCATATCTCCCCCCTCGTACTATATGGCCCAGATATTCCAATTTTCTACCGAATTTATTGTCAGCATTCTTCGATAAATTCTAATCTCGAATGCTGCTAGCCTGTCACTGATATGTTTTTTCCTCATCCAAGTCCCTATTCCATAAAATACTATTGAAAATATATAACATCTCAGTATTCTGATTCCAAGTTGTAGATCCAGGTCTCTGCTGTATCATACATTCTTCGTTTTATTAACTTTCGAAAGCCTATAAGGCGCAGACAAAATTAATGCGATCATGATCTTGTCTGTCTGTCTGTGTGTGTATATGTGTATGTCGACACGATATGTCTGGAACTACTTGACCGATGCACTTCATATTTGGTCAGTAGATTCCTTAGCTCGAGATCTTCCTCGGTCATTTCAAACATGTAGCTTTCATTTGACCCGAAATAGAGAGTCACAAGGTCACATGCACGACTACTTACCTTTCCGGATTTTACATTCGTCTCGTTAAATATTGCCCTGCCTTGTCCAATAATTGCCTTAACTTCCTCTGTATTTATTGTTTTCACTGACAATTATGTTCAGAAATCCAAAAATGTGTTACTTGGAACAGAAATGCACATCGATTTCTGGAGAAGATATGACCGACTTCCTGAATTTGGTTATATCCACAGTATTATTGAAAATCGGTTAGTTGGTAAAAGTAATCGGATTCGATTTTAAATCTTTAATCAATTTCTTCTCACAGCTTCAAATAGCTCGTATACTCGACGGATCGGAGCAACAAAGTGCCCTGCGAAAATGATTTTGCAAACATCACGGTGCCAGAGAGAAGCTCGCCGATTACTTGGTGAAGCACCTCTGGCTCTGTGCGCGTCGCAAGATGGGCAAGGAAGGTTACACTTGATGCTGGTCGTCGCCAGCACAAAGACCACTGTCGTTAAGCTGTGCTTTGGAGCTTAAACCGACCTTTTGAAAGCGTGGCTTCTGAAGGGCTAGGACAGCGAAAGGCGGTGCTCCCTGGAAACGCTTTAGAGTGGCTAAATGACCGGTAGTTAACTTAAATTCAAATAAAATTCCAGTCGTGAGTGTACATCAGGTGTCATTTTAAAATACGAAGTTAAGCTCTCGCGCAAAGTTAGGATTAGCTTGTTTCATTTCATTCAGATTAGATTAGCAAACGTCAAAATATTATTTTCTGTCGTAACTAACTCAATGGGTTTAGATTTTACATGGAGACCTTTTTTTAGCAAGCCTACGGAAATCCATGTTAAGTTTATATAGTCATATGAAATACATTACTAATGGTTTTTATATGGGAAAATACAAGTCGCGTAATTTTTGGCCCAAAAGCTTCCTAAAGTTGGGACCAGTGTCGTTCACTCACCTGGAGGAGTGAAGTCGAATGACACCAAAAACGTCACATTTCGTTAGTTCCACTAAAGTAAAAGGCTATCGAATAGTCTCTGGTCAATCGTTATATCTTTGGGTCAGCGATTTATTACTAGTAGAGCCTTAAACAACATTCCGTGAATGTGTATAGCTTTTGGTCTATTTTTTCTCAAAATGTATATCTTTATGATCTACTTTTTCCAAAAATTAGTTATATTACTTTGCAAGCATAATTAAAATAGAAAATCGCAGATTAGGATTATTAGCCAATTGTGATGCAATAAGGGTGCAATCGCAATCGGCACAAGTGATATATATTTTAACAGATGACAGTTTAAACTTCATTTGATTTGGTCACGTCCTTCACTTCTTACATTTAGTTGAAAATGGAAGAGCAAACTGTGTATTTTCGGCATATTTTGCTTTTTTACTTTCACGCAGGAAATAACGCAAGACAGGCTTGTTAAAAATTGCGTAAAGTTTACTGGGACAATGCCCTACAAGAGCGTCAGTGTCAGAAATGCCTCGCTAATTTTCGTGCTGATTTTGACGTCAACGATGGTCCTCGCAGCCGAAGACCCGTTGAAGTTAATGTTGATAAATAAAGGCACTGATTGAAGCAACCTCACGTTCGACCACTCGTGACATCGCAAAGGCACTAAGCCTTTATCATTCAACCGTCCACCACCATCTCGGGAAGCTAGGATTCACTAGCAAGCGCAATATATGGGTTCCGCATGAACTTATAGTAGTCCATTCCACTAACCGCATCAATATCGCTGATACTCATCTCAATCGCAACAAAATCGACCCGTTTTTGAAACGCCTCGTGACCGACGATGAAAAATGGATTGTTTACAACAATATGAAGCCAGCGTGATTCCGTGGTTGAGGGGCGGGCTGCGATGCTGGCGGACCCGGGTTCAATTCTCGGTGCTCTCCAACCCTGGCGGGTGGCCTACTCAGTTACTAAAAATAATTGAATACCTGCGTTCGCTCGAACAAGGGGTAATAATGGCGGTCGTCTAAGGCGCGGTGCTTGCCACACACATCGCCCCGCATCAGAGATGGTGCGCGATAACCGGGCAAAAAGAGCGAACATATGGGAGGCTTAACCTCTCAATTCGCAGGACATGCTCCCACGCGGGACGTTAGTAGCATTAACATTATTATTACAATAATATTCAACATCAACTATCATGCAGAAAAAAGGAGCGAGACAAAACAACAGCCAGAGCCGATCTTTACCAAAAAAAGTTATGTTCTCAATATGCTAGGACTACAAGGGTGTGCTATTTTTTGAGCTTCTACCGCGGAATCAAACAATATATTCTGTTGTGTACTGGATGATTTGAATACATCTCTCACGACCAGTACTCGTCAATCGTAAAGGCATGATGTTCCATCCTGACAATACGAGACCACACACAAGTTTGGTGTCTCGCCATAAGTTGCTACAGTGTGGATGGGAAGTTTTGGCCATCCTTACTCACCGGACCTTGCCTCATCAGATTACGATTAGTTTAGTTTTTTGGAAAATAATTTGAATTGTAGGTTTTCGATTCTGATGAGGCTATCAAAGAGCATCTCACCCAGTTCTTCCCAGAAAGATGGCAAAAGGTCATAAATCAATACATTATTGATTGAACTTTGTCATGTTATTAATAATTATTATTAGATATTCTGCAACAACGTCGTTTCTTGTCTAACGAGTTACTGTTTTTTTGTGTTCATCACTGACATATAACTTCAATATTTTTATAGCAAGAGGCGAATTAGATTTAAAAAGATGGAGAAATCTCTTTTTGATGCCAACTCTATTCCACAAGTTCTTTTTTGAATTATTTATCATGTATAGCCAGTCCTTTAATGTGTCTTGTACGTTAACATTTTATGGTTTACTACACCTCAGAAGGCCTTCGAATATCACCAGTTGTGACATGTTTGAACTGCTATTTACAGGTCCTCACATAAAAAAATGGGATAAATAATGTAGACCTTTGTGATGGCTTTGTTTACATTATCAAGCAAGATGAAGTTCTTCAAAATACAATCCACTAAGTTGGTACTTACCTTAAACTACTATCATTTTTTTCTTTCTGTCTCTTTTTGATGTTAGAATGTATTCATTCATTAGAAATTGTAAAGAGGGTAAAGATATTGCCTCGCCAAAATTTTTCTATCGTGTATTATCTATATTAAATCTGAATCTCTTTATTGTTTTTTCTTTTTGTTTCTTACACCGGAAATAGTTTAATAAGTAATATTTCCCAAAGGTATTGTATTTGAGTAAGTTTGAATATTTATTGGTAAAGAAAACAAACCTATTAAGTATATGTTGTTACACACAATATGCCTTGTGAGGTATTCATTGTATTTAAAGTTTTACCTGTGTAAAATAGCTTCTTAATACTAATAATAGTACAATGAGTAAATAAAATACCAGCTTCATAACAGAAGAGTTAGCAAGCCGTTATGTTTAACCACATGACGATAACGTAATGTCTGTCTGCTACTACTGTTTTATGTGATTATTTCTCTTGTAAATTTAAGCATTATGTGTAACAAGAAAACATGTTTACTGTAAAAAATCTGTTAGTTTTAATTGCAATATTTTTAACCTTTGACATTACGAGCAAGTGCAGCGAAGCTAATTTACTTTATTACACGCACAGAACTCGTTCGCGCATCAAGTACATTTCCGCAAAAATGCAAAAACCAGACGGGCTGGTCAACTACCTGAAGGCTATGAAGGCATCTCCGAGCTCTCCCCCGACGATGTGCACTCCCCCCTCGGGAATGCTCAAGCCGCTGAAGAACTGCCGAATGTCGAGCGCGTTGGCGGACCAGGGGAGGTTCTGCAGCCGTATTATGATGCTCATGTTTGCCTACAGGCCTAGAAAGTCAGAGAAATCGTTTCAGAGCAGCGAATCGCAGATTCGGCGACAAATTTATTCTACGTTAGATAATGTCACGTCGACGTCAAGCGCGATGTTTTGACGCGCAAGAGCTTCCAGGATCAGTTCGTGTGCTCTCAAAGCACGCGGAGGTGGCGATGATGGGAGGATTAACGCCTACTATTTTTACTCGAGCCTGCCGTAAAGCCTTTAGATGGCTTCGTGATGTTTTATTTATGCTGGTAGCCTTGCGGATAGAAAAACAGCAGCAGCAAAAGTAACAAGCAGGGCCGCATTTTTTTCTATAAGCAGCTTATATTTATCTAAAGCAAATGTTCAATATAGAAAGCGTCCGTCTAGTTTTTTTAAGTGCTTAACTCTTAATGATGCGACGTGACATAATTGATTGCGATAGTAAAATGTACATATAAATATTTAAATAGAGTTACTATATCTATAAATTTTAAGAGCTTATAGTAAAACGCGATTAACCTAAATAAAGCTGTGTAAACGGCGATGTCCTTTGGTGCAGTTGTGGCGAAGGTGAATTCGTATCCTCAGCCTATTTCTAGTTTTACAAAGCAAAAACAATGAGCATTTAAAGTAGATTTAGATTTCACGTATACTTTGTTTGGTAGTAAAAATGTTAATGTCTCAGTTACACTCCGTGGTTGCACTTAATCCATGAGATTTCACAATATTACATTTATAAAACTTTTTAACACATTAATATATGTAGAGTGGAACTGAAGTATTCTTAAGTTTATTTATATTTTTTAAAAACCCAAGTACCTCAAAGTACCAAAGTACCTCAATTAAAAGTGAAGATTCAACTTTAAAAACGTACATTAATTAAATTTTTTTCATTTTGCCTTGCTTTGCAAAAACAACGCTTTACAATTTCTGCAAGAAACAGTTTCCCAGTGAAAAAAGTATCTTTTAGTACGCAGTTCTTATTAGCCTTATTATTTCATTTTATAAACTCCTTGTTAAACTTCCAGGCATGCATTTAATAATTGGGCATTTTTATTACGAGTCCAATTATGTGTTGCAATTGTAAGAGCTAGAGCAAGAACAAAAATATCGTACATCTAACAGTCCTACCCATTTAGTCGGCGATATACTCAAAATAATAACACTGATGTCTCTCACAGCCATATATGTATGCTGCCAAAACTTGGAAGATGAAATTAATTAAAAAAACTAATGGTGGAAAGAAAAATAAACGGGAAACGTCCAAGAGGAAGAAAGAGATAAAATAAAACCACTTATATGGATAACTACAACTCACGTCATCGAAACAATGCTACCAAATTCCTGTTAGAGTAGCAAGATTTATAGGAGAAGGAGGAAGAGGAGGAGAGGGGTAGGGGAAGAGGGAGAGAGGGAAAGAGGGGAGAAAGAGAAAATGGGAGAGGTAGAGGGAAGAATGAAAGGAAGGTGGGGAGAATGGGAGAAAGAGGGAAAAGAAGTGGGGTTAGAAATTCAAAACGTTAAATATATAAAATTAATCCACAGGGCCGCAATGGGGCAGCTTAGTTAACTAATTTCCTTATAAATAATTCTGAAGTGACAGTATATGGTGAATTAGTTTAATAAATCAGATCGTATGCAACAAAACGGGATTCGAATATGGATAATTTGGCAAAAAAATGTTATAATTATAATACAGGAGCACTTTTGTAAATAACAAATATATATTATAACAATTTCAATTTACTTTACTAAATTTCGACTACTTGAACATAAATTATCAGATTTATTTATTAGAAAAATTTATCCAAAATATATAAAATTGTAACTTAAAAACCGGTTTATAACAAATTTTATTCTTCATTTTCAACGTCTTTTATAAAAAAAAAAAAAAAAACTAATCACGTAGCGTTCGAAAATTGTTAAATAAGTTTTAGAAAAATTAAAACAATTTTATGGCACTTTCTATGTTCACTTTTATTAATTTATCCAAAAGGGAATAAATACGACACATTAGAGTAATTGTAATGTTACTGATTATACTTTAAACTGTAATTGCGTATTTTCTTGCAACTTTACAAAACTTTAACGGAACTGTTCCTTGCTTATACCAAAAGGTATTTAGCTCCATTTTCTACTGTCTATGATAGTCCATTTCAAAAATAGTTTGCTGTACATCTTCGTGTAATTTTTTAGTTCTCTCAGCTCAAATTTGCATCTCGTTACAGCGTCAGTAGATGCCATGAGGTGAGTAAAAAACTAGGCATTACAAATTGGGTATAGAACTTGGTAGTATAATTGGCGTCATGATGAAAATAGATTCTGTGACCACAGACTGAAATATGGCGAATTAATGCTGGATTGTTTACAAACATCCTCTGGAATGACGAGGCCGTATTCTATGTCGGTAATTTCGCGAATCGCCATAACTGCTATTACTGGACAGTTGAGATATGCAAACTCGACCAAAAGTGGTCGTATGGTGTAGAATTACAAGATTAAACAGCCCATATCTTGTACGTGACACTATGAATGTAGGTCGCTGTACTCGGACGATTGAAGATTACGTGTTCCATGGTATCTGGTTGACATTATTTTTATGCAGGATAGTGCACCATACTGTTTTGCCCTTGCTGTGCGAGATTGGTCCAGCATTTTCCAGGACGTTGGCAGAGACGACGCAAACATCGTGGATGACTTCCAAGAAGTTCAGATCTCGCTCTATATGAATTTTATCTGTAGAGCTACAGAAAGGTGGTGCCCAGAATAAAGCCTTGAACACTGGAAAACTTAGAAGCACGGCTTCAGGAATTCTTAGCAATATCCAAAACGACTTCCTCCAGAACTGCATTTCTTTCCCGGCCATTTGAGGGAACTAGTTAACGATACCTACGCCTACTTTGAAATTTAAAAATTTGCTTTTATTTTCCTATGCAATGAAGTACAATTATTAAGTGGCGAAGCGAACCCTTGTTTGCTAGTGATTTTGAAACTGATTGATCAAAGGTCAGCGTTAGTGCTTCGCCACTTTGCTATGCGTTGCAAGCTTTGCAGGTTTATTATGATTCTTTTAAATCGGTCTTACTTATAATAATAATATATTTTAAAAATGTTCTTCGAGTCATTGGCGATTATAAATAAACTTTAAATTAGAATATTATTGCACAATAATCACTCGATTTGTTAATATTGACCAAAAATGTAGCTCATAATCGATTAATTAATAATGAAGATATCCGTGTTTTATAGAAAAACTACGTAATAAAATGATTATGGGTTTCAATGTTCGAAAACTTATTCATATACAATGCAACGAGAAAATTTCCAGATCTGACATCAAAGCCTCTCCGAGACGTCAACGACTTTTATGTTTACATTATTCTGCATTTTTGAGAATCATAAAAGGTATACAAGATACTAAAAATAATTTTTGGTTTAAAATACTGCTTTTATTGCATACACTATGTTAGGCTGTTGCGCGGGAAAGGTTAGTAGTTGCACCTAACATATTTCAGCCTGAAACATAAAAAATAAGCAGCGGCGATACGATACGGACGTCAGTTAACGGCGTGGGCTATTAAATACCCCTTAATTAGTTTACGCTCCGAGTTTGATTTGCAAAACAACGCAGGTCAATGAACCTGCAGACAGAAAATGCGCAAAAGCCAAAATCCCACATGTCCTCAACATATAAATTTTGGCCGACTTACTAGGCCAATAAAATCAAATTCTTATTACAGTGAGTCAACGGTCCTCAGATTTGTCCTACTAATATCAGATTATTCACACGCCTATTAATATACACCTAGCTGCCCAGACTTCTAATTTTATAGTTGAAAGTAGTGGAAAATAAAGTGACACATCAAGTTGTAGGAAGCATCGCCGTATAAACAATTTTGAAACTACATATGCTTAAGTAGTACATGTGTCTTATAAAAATGTTATTAATGTTTATTATGCTAAATTACTTTTAGGCAAGAAAAGCAATGCAAGAAGTAATTTATTATACAAAAATTAAAATCTTCGGTCAGTTTGTGCCACATAATAATTAGATTTAATATAATAATTCATTTTTTTTTTACTCTACTATACAACTAACGTATGTGTACAATCAAAATTCATATTTTCGAAATTATCTTTAATATTTTGTCGAAGTTAGATTTTTAAAGTAAATCTAGTTCAGTTGTATCTTGAGAAGATCAGAAAACCCATAGCTTGTAACAATAGAAAAGCTAACCGTTGGATGAAAAAATGCTTATGCAATGACGGTTGTTCTATTTCCTCTTCTAATTTCACTTATTTTCACTGTATCTTTCAATAGAGTATTTAATATCACTCTTGTTTAGGTCACTTTTAGTATACCAAGTTTTTTATTTGGCGACCACGTTTGTGATCTGTAGATGATTTCTGATAGCAAGCATGCGTTAAAAACTTTTGTCTTTAGGGTGTAAGAAACTTACTAGGCATTAAATTGATTTTTTCGCAGTTGATATGCAATCCTACTTTTTTTACTCTTTTGCTTTAATTTTTTAGTCATCCTTCCTAACGCTGTGCTACTTCGGGAAAAAGGACAAAGTCTGTAAATCGCGAGCTTGTTCACCTTTTGTTTCCCATTTGTATTCTAGCAATTTTGCTATTTCGATTTTTAAAAAGTTTGGGGTTAAGAAACCTCCTTGTTGAACGTCACGTTGTCGTTCAAAGCTTTTCATAATTATGAACTCTTAAAGGTTTCCTTCTCTATAGGACTAATTAACTAAAAAAGTAAGTTTTTGTTTTTGAGTTGAGGGGGAGTGAAAGCCGATTTTCTAATCTAAAGATACTATATTACTCAAATATGAACGTCAAGTTCTTCTCATTAAATTTGAGCACTAAAAAATGTTTCTGGTTTCAGATATTCAGGTGATCAAAGTTCCCTAAAAAATCGTTCACCTTTTTTGAAACAATGTGCATGTTTGTATATATAGATTCACTCGCGGACACGCACACTTTCTCTCTTTGTGTACATAATTAAAAGATTTTAATAAAACAAATATAATATACACACCTCAATTTATAGTAACGGGTTTTCCAATAATAATGATCGAAGTCTAAAAAGAAATAAAATAGGAAAGGCTTAAAACGTAATTGAAATTCTTGATTTATTATAAAGTAAATTAGCTAACTTTATATTTTGAACAGCACGTCTTTTAAATGCTCGTAGTTCGGTTGACACTGGTGTATTCAAGAATTCTAATAACATAAACTGTATTCTATAAATGGTATATTATATGTGTCTTTCCAAATCGTCCAACGTTTGCGGTTTGTTCCTGTAAAGCTGCGCTTTTAACATAATCTCAAAGAAGATAAGCCAGTTAAATCACAAAATCCTGGGCCCGATTCGTTGAATTATCGATTAACTAAACTATTCCGTCGATGAGTTGAAGTATGTGATGGAAGCGCCGTCCTGTTAGAATCACATCCGATTTAAGTTCATGTCATCCAAATGCGGCTACAAGAATTGATTATCATCGACCGATAGTGCTCATCATTTACTGCAACGGCGTTTACTTTACCATTAAAAGGATCAACAATGCTTTTGTGCTATAAACCGCATCACATCAGTTGGTTTTTGTGAATGTGAAGTTGTTTTTGCAATTACTTTTGCGTTGCATTCGCCTCAAAACCAGCAGATTTGTTTATTGACAGAGATCCTCAACCAGAAGTAGACTTTATCGAAAAGACAATTTTGGCTGAAAATTGTAGTTTCCAGTTGCTCTGCCCAATCGGAGTTCTTACATGGATGTAAACGCAAGTCTAACCAACAAGTTGTTGTTTGCGAAATTCACTATTGCTCAGCCCGGCCGCAAAATCGACAAACCTGAATATTCATGAACAATAGCTCCGAATTTCTTCCACTTTGTTGTAAATGTACGTTAAAAACTTTCCACAATTCGACAAATTGCAAGCCCAGAAGGACAATTATTACGACTGTAATTTACGTAATTTATTTTTTAATGTTTTTCAAATTTCTGATGTTTCAAACTTGGTGCATTCAAAGTTCTATCATTCTTATTAGAAAATCCGTTACTACACCACCTCAAGTTGATCCACAACATTTGTCAAGACAGAAATTAAGAGTTTATATTAAATTTAGTTTATATTAAAATTAGTACTTAGTGTGTCATTTGCGCTTACTTAAATTCACTCCCAAAGTTATGATAATTTAGGATGACAAAAAAATACCTTTGACATTTCATCTGCGGGTTTAATTGAAGTTGTAGTACAAAGTAAACCGTACAGAGCATAACCATTGTTTTCGGAAAAATGTTATGCTGAAATGGTACTGCCACTTCAAAATGGACAATGAAAGGAAAAGTCCAAAAGTTGAAAGTATTTCACATGAGCTTAAGGGCTGGGTACGAAATCAGTGATTCTATTATTTTAACATAATATAGAAATCAGGCACAAGTTCTTAAATGGTGTTTCTTAAAAATATTAAGTGTAACTGTTATTATTGCTGTAGTATCAATTGTGAGGATATTGTAGATATCCCAATTGAAGTGTTATTGATAAACACATGAGAATATATTCTACAACGAAATAAATCACTAAAAAGTGAGATGAGAATATTTGATGGTTAATGAACGAAAAATAGGAAGATCAGCTGTTTAAGTCAAGAAATAAGAAAGAATAATTTAGCAGTCGTTCAAAAACGAAACAATCCCCCTAGTTTGGTATAGAAAGAAAAAAAATTGTAAAATGCGATAAAAAGCAACTATGCCGTTAGTTATTGATGCCAACAGAAAAACGCCCTTTTTTAACTAAAGATTTTAAACTTTCGAATGTGCAAAAACTTCGACCAATAGAAAATGAGTGAGCTTTAATTAAAAACTTCAAAACCTTAGAAAGTAATTGCATACCATGTCCGATTTTAAAATATCTTGGACGGAGCCACTAACGCCATATAAGAAAAAAAAATTTGAATTTAATGAAGAGGATAAAACTACAAAATAGTTATTTTTCTAGGCATAACTTTTAAAGTATTTTAGATAACAATTAAGTACTTACAGATAAAATATATTTTATACCAAAAAGTTTAAGGGCTTATTGTGCCTACTGACATGTCACTTTAAATACTACAACGTCATATAAGTCCATGAGTTTCAAGCGAGCCTCGAACTCGCCCGCGCGCTGGGTTCCCGTACAAAGAAGCATTCGCTCGTAACCAGTCGACTACAGCAGCCACTCAAGTTTAAAATTACTCTATTATTTTTGGTACTTTTGGAGGTCAATTGTTTTGTGTAGTGCTTAAGCTCAGTGTCCCCCCTCTCTTTAATTATAACAAGCAGTAAAATAGTTTTTAATTAAGTAAAGCTGGATCTTTACTCTCGCAAGAAAATGCTCCTAATTTTATGGAAAATTAACGAAACAGTCCACTTGTAGTTGATAAATAGAAATTAAAGTACCACAGCTGACATCCTATCACAACTTTGACGGCTAATAGAAGCAATCCGCTCGAAATATCCACAATATGAACTAACTCCGCGATACTATTTCAATTTTTATTTCTAAAAATTACCAATTTTAAGATTCCTCTACATCTACTGTACATTTCTATTTTTCTCAAGTTACATTCAATAAAAATAGAAAGTAGCAACTTACTTTCCTGTTTTTCAAAAGAGAAGGCTTTCTATAAACTGTGAAATCTATAACTTGACGGTTGTTATTATAAAGTAATAAATAATATAGAAAATATACATAACTAATCTATACTGAATATTACTAAAATAAATTACAACTAACTTAAATTCCAAATATATGTTGCCTAATCTCTATACTTTAAATTTCAGTAAAAAGCGAATTAGGAACAATGAATAAATTATGAAACTAATAAATTCTATCACTGTACAACGCCGCATATATATATATAGATCCTATTTATAGGTCAGCAATAATTGCGCCGTAACTTTTCATGCTCGATAAAACTACGGTCATCCGATAATCGATACTATTTTAGTAGCGCTGAATATTAATTATAAAGGTCGTTCGACGAGGTCGCTTTACAAAGGCAACGGTTGGTTGATAGACGGATTAAGACATCCATAAAAAACGTGTCTAATTAGAAATTAAAATTTCTTTGCAAAAAGCATGCAAGATTTTAAATAAATTATAATTAAAATGTATATTCAATAAACACATGGGCTACATTTATTATTCTTCTAGATTTGACTGCGACAGTCACTCAACGATCGATAAGACTACATAATTGATTGTTAAAGCTTAATAAGTTTTCGAATCAATTGTAAGTTTAGAAAGTTTTCTCAGTCAAATAGTAGATGATTATGTGCATGTATATTTTAGTTGCATTTGAATTGCGAATATGCTAGTATTTGTGATCAATACCACACGACTAAATTTTTTATTTATTACACACTAAAATTTCATGCAGCAAAGCTTCAGCAACTATTCTGAAGAGAATATCTAATGGGTAGTTTTTTGCATCTCCTTCAAAAATTGCAATGAAGGTGGAATTGGATAGTATTTTAAAGAAGACAAAAAATTTGACTTGATGAGTTCGAAAGTCAAAGGTAAGACAAAATTCTTGCAATTCAAAGGTGATGACCCTCAAAATGAACCTTGAACTTCCTAATCTTTAAAAATTGCGTGCTCCGCAGGGTCGCGTGGAGCTTGTATGAAATCCGTACCGGTTATGTACATGAATAATTTTTTTTATTTCTCAGCGAATAAGAATCGCCCGTTTTGATTGATTTCTTGGTTGGACTTGCATTACATAGGTGAGCAAATTACCTTCGATAGGACCTTGAATTCAGCAGTGGTTATCACCACAAAACTGAAAACGACGAAATTATAAAATATTCTGTAGGTCGCACCTCTTCATGCCTTAGAGGCTCTCTAGGCGTTAAATGGAATATGGTACGTTGGAGATCATTTTAAATTATCACTCTCGAATTAAGAAAAATAAAGTTACCTTTTTTCTACGCTGTGCAAGTTCTCTTTATAGGGCCCAGTACTCGATACTAATTGACCAGTATTGAGTTAGGCTTAACGCAAGGTTGATTTCATAACATAAAGTACGTTAAGACCAAAGTTGTGCAAAGTCCATTCATGAGCGAGTCACTTCATATACAGTAGGTATTTAGAACACTTTTAATTTTGCAGTTTTTGAATTACCCACGACTTGTTTTAGAAACAACTTTTTAGTTTCCATGCCCTGGTAGTTTTGCTACGAGAGAAATAATTCGTTTCAAAAACGGACGTAATATATCTAAAAGATAGTAGATTTCTACAACAGAGGTGGTTGACCCGACCTATGTCTAAAAAGTTCAGAGGTCAATTTGAAAGTTCAAAAAACTCCGTTTCACTTTTCATCTAATTTTTGTGCTCCTTAGATTAGATTAGGTGAAATAGGTCACATAGACTTTTATACATTGTCTTTTACATGTATAAAAGATAATAAAAATAATGATTTGCTGATATCAGTAATAGTCTATTTTTATTTCTAGTAATTTACAGTGTGACAAAATAGCACCATGAGCAAAATAATTTTACTATTTTATCTGCTAATTACTAGTATGTAATATAAAGTAAAATACGGTTAAAATGATATACTGGTTGCAAATTAATGTTTAAAGTAATAGTATCTCTGTATAATTTCCATAATAGTAACGAAATTATGGTACAGGATACGGCATATAAAGTATGTATATTAAAATTATTTATTCAAAAGTAAAAATGGACTGATTATTTTATATGTTTTAAAAGGCCATTACGTAATACGCATATAACTTAACAGAAATTTGATAATCTCATTTGTACTTATTTAGTTTTATAAATAAACAAAATTTAGTTTTAGAGAGCCAATAAACAAAAGTTATGTAGCATTCTAGATAATCTGTGACTATAGTGGACAGAAGAGTGTAATGGATAGGTTACCAGAGCGACGTTTTTTCAGTAGAATCAGAAATATTCGTAATTAAGGAAATGTATTTAATATATGCCAAAACATTACTTAGAAGTTAGTATATTCTTGCTTACCTTAGTTGCGATAGATTTTATTCATTCGAATAGAATAATCAAGCGAACATCCTATTGGTGCTTATAAAGAGGAAAATAGGGTGGCTTAAAAGGGCAACGATCCCAAGATGTTTAGAAAATGTATTAGAGTTACAAAAAATATTGCATTAGTAGTTTAGTGTATAGTTTGGACATTACTTTAACAATATTGTCCAAACACTTCAAAACATCTTTCTAAAATTATACCATTGTATCATTAATGGATACAGCACTTGAATTTCCTTATAATAAACGTCTTAATAACGATGGATGCTACACAAAAACTTATGCTTAAAATATGCAGATTTTAAAGAACATGTTTTTTTTGCTCATTATTCAGGTTTCTCGCTGCTTCATTATTCTGATGTTTTTAGTTTGTTGTAGTACGGCTACAGTAATTGTGCACCAATCTTTCAGGCTGGTTTCAAATATTGCCTTTGATT
This sequence comes from Sinelater perroti, assembly GCA_036346155.1. Taxonomy (NCBI): domain Eukaryota; kingdom Metazoa; phylum Arthropoda; class Insecta; order Coleoptera; family Elateridae; genus Sinelater; species Sinelater perroti. The sequence goes on from JARFIY010000005.1 coordinate 763,058, forward strand.
GATATTTCAAGAATAATGATTGTGTAATGTAGATAGTTCCATTTAAACCGCTATAGTCCACTTTGAACAACTACATAAATGTTAACAGAAGACAAACTGATGACCTTTCTAAAAATAATACACGTAATAATATACGTAAGCTTTTAGTATTTTACCACAAATATAAGGCATACTAAAAAAAAAAACGTAGGATTTAGCACAGTTGACAGCGTTCCACTTGGCGACATTTTGTAGTAAGCAAATGGGATTAGCCGCTATTCGACGGAGGAGCAAGCACAAGCACAGAAAAGGTTTTATCGATATTGCGCGACATTTTCGGAGGAAAAAATGCACCAATGAAATAATTGTGAAAAGACTAATTAAAAAATTTGAACAAACAGGTTCGGTTGCAAACAAAAAAATATATATATATATATATATATATGACAGGCCGGTCTCGTACTGGTCATTCGGCTGAAAACATTGCTGCTGATATACATACAGCGGATTTTAATAAAATTTTTGAAACGCCATCGACTTATTAAAACTGCGAAGTGGAGACTTAAAATTTATATTACGAAAATAATAACAATTCCTGAATTAAAAGCAAAAATTCGAAGAGTTATTGACGAAATGGAGCCATAGTTATGCCGAAAAATAATTGAGAATTTTGTCCGAAGAATTCGAGTGTAAAATGAGCCGCGAAGGACATTTATCAAATACCATATTCCGCATTTAATGTTACAACTTTTTCAACTAATAAACAAAATGTTTCTTCTAAAAGTAAATCCCGAATATCTTTTGGGACACCCTTTATGATCACTTTGGAAGAGTTTTTAAAATCGAGCAACAATTACCCCATGCTAAGACGTTTAGTGAAATTATATCAAACTAACTTAATAATGACAGCTTTAGGACAAACATTTTGATTACTAAAAGTATATGGTTCCTTTTATATTATAGTGATATTTCAGTATTGTCCAAATAGCAGCTTCAACATCTTTTTTTGATCTGTAATCTCAATGTCACTTTTAATGTTTTCGTTTATTTTATGTGGCAAAAATTTTTCTATTTCATTTAGTTTTACCAAAACGTTAAGTTATCGTATCGATATGGTATACTTACGTCAAAAATTGTTTTACAGCATCATAGATCACGTAGCGAATCTATTTTACTATAACATACGAAAGAAGTTAAATCAGTCACATTAAACTAATCGAATGAAGTATCTCAACGGACAAAACAAGCACAAACCGTGCTTCGTATTGCCGAAACAAAATATTGCAAAATAACAGTGTTAAGATTCTTTTCGACACACTGGTTTAGCATTCAAATGGAAATCAATCGATAGACCTCGTGGAGGAGTGAGGCAGACCGTTGCCACATCGCCACAAGGTTCCCCCGATAAGCATAGCATGTTGTCGCCTTGGAAGTATCTGACCGGAGCGTTCGGAGAATTCTACCCTGAGATCTCGTATTCCATCCATGCAAACTACGACTGGTACGCTAATTGCGTGGTGCTCAATAGCGACAAAGCTCCTTTTCGTTCACCAGACTGCTTCAATAAGCAGAATTTTCGATATTGGGCCCCACAAAATCTTCAACAAATGACCTCTCCACAGTCAGTAGGTAACTGTTTGGTGTGCGGTTACCGAATTTAGTATTATAGGGCAGGTATTTTTTGAGGATGCAGGACGTGCGATAACTTAGATCTACCCACTATATTGCAATATTACCCAATTTTCTTGTAGCCCACATAAACGAACATAGAAATTCATCACTGTAGTTCCAACAAAATGATACTACCGCACAGACAGCGAGAATTTCTTGAAAAGTTCAAACAACGTGACATCCTATCGCCGGCTAGGTTACCACATCTGCCCCCTTGCAATTTCTTTCTATGGAAACACCTGAAAGCTGAAGTATTTCAACGCAAGCTGTGAACTATAAGAATTATAAGATGCTATTTGCATCCCGATCGTAGCAGTACCAGTGGAAATGAGTCGCCAAGCAACGCGGAACTCTAAGGCGAAGTTGCAGGAGCATTTGGACGATATCATCTTTCAAACTGGTCGGTGACAAACATTGTTCTGTGTGATGGTACAATAAAATATTGAACATAATTTATGTTATATTTATTGTTGTTTCGAAAAAGGAAATCATTCTACACAACCCTGTATAACATGTAACTGCAAGTTTTTCAACTAATAACCATCTTGAATAGACTGAATCTTCAACTGTGAATATTACCAATATAAAAAAAAGTATCACATTAATCCAATATTGTGTTTTTATCAAAGAAGTTGATGTCAAACATTCCTTGAAGTACATAGTGAACGGCGGAAACTGATGTATGCTTAACGAACTACATCGTAATATAATATATCTATTGGTTAGGTTTCGTTTTTGCTTCTGTGTTTTGCAAAGTTTCCGCTGGCATAAAATTTAAATTTTAAATTCTTAATCTTACCTTACTCCCTGCTGTGGCACATTGTTCATCTTTTATAGTTTTTGGTCGTTCGTCGGCATTACTACAGTCCGAGCAAAGTGCTACTGATGCATTCGAATAATTCGCGAAGTTGGAGGTTAAGAAGTAATATGAGATCATCTGGCCTAAAAGTAACCAAAAATTATCGCACGGGTTGATTTATATGTTTCGATGGATAATAAGCCGTCTTCCATAACCTACAGAAAATCAACAGACGATGCAGAAAAGTGCCTCACTTGAAGATAAGAACAAGTTAAATATCTGGTTAACAGGTTCAGAAAATTGTTCGACAATTCTCAGAATCTTTGATACTGCCACTAAAAGAAAACTTAAGAGTTTTTAGGCTAAAGTTATGCGTCTGGTGGAATTACGAAGTTGTAATTTACTTTCCGTTGGTTCCCGAAGGGTGAGCCATCACCCCTGAATATTATATTCTAGTATGGTACAAAAGGCATAGAAAATCATACCATACAACAGTGGTATATATTTTCACTTCACATTTTTCTATCTTAATTAAGGTTAGTATTTTGAAGCGGTAAACAACTCCCTAAATTTTAGGAAACTATGTAAATGTACTCCCTCAGACATAAAAAGAATAGTATTCTTTTAGACAGACATTCTTTACTTAGGACAAATTTTTGGACGAGAGACATCCAGAAAACTGCTTAAGGATTAAACTGGGTGGTTACTTAATTAGCACAACTACGGAATATATATAAAAGCGACGTAAAGCAAGTTTTTGCAAAATAATCCAAAAGTACAGTACACTTCGAATGCTTATCCAAGAATTCAAGTTTTCTCCATGTCTAAGAAAACACATTTCCAGTTGCAGTTCCATCAGTATACATAGATTTCGCTATTGTCGAAAAAAACAATATACAAGAATTTCACAAACTTTTGGTTTAAAGTGTAAAGTTTTTCTTTCTAAAAGTGCAGGAATAATTACAGTTTTATAGAAAAATACCTATACATCTCAGATACCTGCAATAATAAAGTGACCAAATGAAAAATTAGCGAGTAATACTAACTTTTGTATTAATAGTCATACATACTTTAACAATAAACATGAATAAACACAACCTGTAGTTCTTGTGATGTTTAAAGTATGTTTCTCTTTATATTTCGAACTGCCCATAGAGTTTAGTAAAATAGACATGTATATAATATAAATTTATTTAACGTTTTCATCAATTGGGATCTGTTAAGAGGAAAAATCAATATTATATGATAAATGCCACCATAACTACTTTACGATTTATTAAGTTTAATATTACTTTCAATACATCGATTACCTTCTTCTTTTTATTGAACTGAAATTATTAAAACAATCTATGGCTTTTACTAATGGCGGCAGCAAACGTCCGATTTCTTCTTCAACTGGATGAAAAAACTTATTCAGCGTTGACATACATATGTCAACAGGAACGATTTCGTAATAATAACATCCCTCACAGGGACATTCTAAGATAGTACACCTTAGAGTTATCGCTAAAGGGTCAAGACTTTTCAAAGCACCCTCGTTATAAGAATAATGCATATTAATTTTTATATAAAAATTAAAAAATCTAAAACTACTTACAAATGAATACTGCAAAACTTCTTTAAGAATCAAACAATATTTTTACTTGAGCATATCCATATAAGAATTCCTTTTTAAATAAATTATGAATGTACTTTAAAGAGGAAATATGCCGAACACTATCACAGTTACAAATTTGTTTTATGAATATTAGTCCAAAAACTAAAAGTGTTCAAACTAATAAGCTACACTAAAAACAATTTGAATAGTTTCTATTTTATTGTTTTTTAATTTTTATTATTAACTTTTCATATCAAAAAAATTTCGTAACTGATGAAATTGTAAATATCTATTATTACGATTAGTACAGTTGTAAATTTACTAAATAGAGTAGCTAATAAAAGCTTGCGCCAAACGAACGATTTGTTTTCTCTGCATTTGCATACTAATAAGGGAAATTAGAAAATTAAAGATTATTTTTTAAAAAACATCAATTTGAGAAACAAAACAAATTAAGTATTTTTCTAGTGGGTTGTTGGATTGTATGTTAAGACTATTTCTAATAATAAAAATTACCTGATGTTAAATATATTGTAATTTCTTCTGCTTCTTATTACCTTCTTTTAAAATTACAATTCAACATGTTATATTCATTTAAGGGATGCGTTAGAAAACCTCTATTGACTTCAAGAATTAATAACAAAATACTGTTTCAAGATATTTTGAATTTTAATCTAATTATTAAAAAAATCGTTTTATCATATGGTTTTAGAAACAATTATGGTCGACGCGTGTCTGAAGCAGATTTCTGAATTTCGTAATGACACGGCGAGTTATTTCAGGTAAAATAATAGCGCTTTTGTAGAGAATAATAACTTAAAAAATCGATAAAGTTTGGTCGATAAGTATAAACGTAGATTGTCAGATATTCCTAGAAAAAAGTCGCAAGAAGTGAAATTGGGCGAATGCTCCTAGAAGCATTTCTCTTAACAAATTGGGGATGGGGCAATTTAAAACGTTTAAATGCATGTTGCTAGGGTGTAAACCATTTAAATAAACTTTTACACTGCGTTTCCTTATAAATTTATGACAAATTCGCTATTTTTGTAAACGGAAACTCTGGAAACATTCCCCCTTGTGAAGTAGCACTAAACAGAACTTGCAGATGTACCGAGTTTTACTTCTTTTTTGTGGACAGCAGAAACATGGCACCTTCTGACAGAAAATTTTCTTTCACCCCGATCAGTCCCAACAATTTTCTTTAGCACGTTTGTGCTATCACTTAAAAGGCTCCCGGGGGAGGGGGTCCTCATGAAGCACATGAGGAGTTTAGGTCGATTCTCCTGGGCGTGCTACATCTGTGTCTGTCTTCATCTTATTTGTAGCCCAGTATTTTGTTATTTGTAGAGGAAGAAATTCTGTTTATTTCATATTTGAGTGCATAATTTATAAGCCAAAATATAACTTTCTTATCCATTACACTGTTTTTCTTAAAAGAGAATAGTAAACAGATATGATCTGCTCTATCAACAATGATCATATACTGAGAAATGCAAATAAGTTTTCTCTTTACTTCTTTATTTCTCCGTGGAACATCAACCATTGTTAAATCGTGAATTCTGGAAACCACGTTGACAACACAAGTATCCCTCCAAGATTTCAGAACAATTTCGTTTTTATTTTTGCATGAAGACCTGTTCACTCTGATTATCCCACATATTCGAACTTCTCTTGAAAGGAGACTTTCAGCAATTGTCAAATGACTGTAATAGTTGTCTTGGTAGACATGGTAATTTTGATCAAGTAAGGTTTAAAAATGTGAAAATAGTTTTTGTATTTTTTTTCTTAACCAACATACATTTCTAAATTCAGGGTATAGCCAGCCTGGGTGCTTTCAATGACTATAGGAACAAGTAAGCTATATTTTGTTAAGTTTCCCCGACTTCGTATACGAAGCCCACCCTTCTAAGAAGTCACTGCTTCATCTAAAGAAAGCTGTCGATTTTGCTTATAGTTTAAATTGTTTAAGGAAGAAATCCAAATAAGAGTTAAATTTTGAAAAATCTGTCAGTTGATTGTTGCAAAAGTCAATTGTTATTGAAATGTAAACTCCACCAAATTTATTATGGCTCATAAGCTTTCTGAAAATGAAATATTTAAAAATGAATCCGTTAGTTTATCTTCGTCTTATTAGAATAATTATTGAAATATCTTTTATTGATTTTTGCTACAGTAACATCTGACCATTTCAACCCTCGAGTCAGAAGCATACATTTGATTTTGTAAGCAATGTAGATAGATTCGTTTTCTCCCACAACATATAGAATCTGTTTCCACGAAAGTATCCTATTATTTGTGACACTTTCATCGAGTTGAGGGAATTTGTTTCATCTCTGGGTTTCCGGTAAATGGCCTTAAATTTGGCGTTTGGTTCTATCCATGTGGAAATTGTTAAACTTAGTGTGCCATCATCGTAGTCACTTTCGTTTGCGCTTCAGTGTCACTAACTCGATAAACGTTGGACAATTTTGTCTCGCCTATTTCTCTTAATATAAGAGTCACTGTCACTATCAGCGTTATCAGGAACATTAGATAATGTGACTGCCAACAATTCCGGTTATATTTCATTTTCTAAAAAGATTTTTCCAGTAAGACTTACATATTTTCGTCATGGGTGTAAAGTTATCGAAATAAATGCTCATTAAATTCAGACGAGAGCAGAGAAGTAGAGAAAAATGCAGAACTGTTGTCTATAGTTATCACACATCATTAACTCGCAGCGAGGTCACGTTTTTATAAACATTCATCAGCAGGACTATTCGGAGAAAGGCCCTATGTATTGCGCAGTTAAGTGTATAGTGCGTGGAAACCAAGAGCGTGTTAAAAAGGCATATTTGCATCATTTACCTTGCATAATTGTAATGTACAGACGCGAATCTGCATCACCGGCCCATAATGTGTTAAAAATTACGATTTCTGAATTATTAGCCGTGGCTCCGTCATGTTGAAATTGCGCATCGATTGCATCAAGTTCTTTAAACTGTGGTTTTCAGGTCAACACAAGATTGGCAGTCAGTAGTACCGTGATGCCTTCCTCTTCCAAAAAGATACACGGTACTAAAATCCACAACGGTAAAACGTTTTTTATGAAGCACCCGCAGGTAAATGATTCCTCTCTTTTCGTATTACAAATTCTGTTCACACAAAAGAAAATTAGTCTCGTCACTATGCATTTTTTAGATCAGCTTATTAAATGTTGTCTTGGAGGCGCTCTGTCTGTAGCACCGAATCTTTGCAAAACCATCATACTAGACGGGCAAAATTGCAGATATTTGTGTGACACCTTCTTTAAACTCGTATAGGAACTCCGAAGGCAGAAACATACGCACAGCATACCTCAGAGATCGCATAAAGACCCTTTGCAGCTTACCTATTCAAGTATTCAATTATATAGCATTTTCTCTAAAAACGCACCTACAGGAAAATGATTTTATAGTTATAAATATCTTGAATAATGGCGAGATGACTTTTCATTCATTAGACAATTTTCTTTTTTTTTAAAATACTTCAATAGCAAATTCGAGATGTTTGCCTGACCACATGTTGATTGCAACATTTGGTGTAGAAAGTAATTAAAATTTTCTGCGTATAATTAATTTTTAATATCCAATTTTATATCGCTAAAATGTCTCAAGCAGCTTTTATTACAACTTTCTTACTAAAGTGTAAATGTCGCAAGAGATTAAAAATAATTTATTGGCTTCAACGTGTCTATGTTCGTCTAAACGATGTTGGTTTATTTGGACACTTGATTTTAATTTCACTAGAAACCATGCTTCGAAAGAGCAATTGTCAAACAATTCAAAAATTATCTGTCTGCTACAAACATCGCGCAGTGACCTTAATGCAATCAAAAAATTGAAAAATTTCGAAACATGATCCTGTGTGTATTTTAATCAAAATAAAGCAAAACTCGGATTACAGATGACTTTTGATGTGTTGGACAACACCTCAATATTGTCTGTTGTTCATCATTCTTCGTACTAATCATGTATATAAAGCAGCAAAAACACCGATACTAATTACTAGATTCGTATGTCAAGATTTTCATCGTCGAAAAGACGGCGAGAATAATCCACGATCCCTTACTTGACGAGAATCAAACCATCACAACTAGCAACTACTGTCTAGTTAAAACGGAGTGTTACAGCTTCGTTGATATGAAATGATATTTTAGTACGAGGTCTCCGATCACTCAAAAATTCCGTTTTAAGGTCCTTTTTATGACCCCAAAATTGTGTCAGCATGATCATCTTTTATCTACATGTTTTTAAATATTTCTTGTGGAGACATCAAATAATAACAGTTTATATTATACATATGTAAAAATATTAATTACGAAGGTGTTTTGAAAAGTCTTGATTCTTTGACTAATAGACCAGGTATACAAATAATCCATTTATTATTTATAAGCTTGGAATGTACTGTATTAAGGGGTGTCATTTGTCACCATCCTTTTTCGCGCACGCATACCAATGCCTAACTAGTTCTTCATTCCTTTGAAAAAGAAATCAGCACACATCAGTGACGTAGGGCGCTAACAGTACTGACCATTTACACAGGTGTTGACATAGACAGTACCTTTTCATTTATGAATGTCAATCAGCGCATAACTCTCAGTCGTTAAGGACTCAATAACAGCGCGTTGTATCTTGTGTCATGAGTGTTCATGTTACTTGCCATTTAGGTCATTACAGCAACGCTACCAGATGTCTCGATAGTCAGTAAGTTAAAGAATAATTATTATAATGTCCCTTAACATGCTCTTCGAAGCAATATCACCAGACCTATCAGCTAGGAAGAAAATGTTTGCATAATCTCCTCATATTAAACAAGACAGTAAGATTACTTCTCATTATGCAAAATAAGAAAATAAAAATAGCTGCATTTATTTACAGTTTATAAATTTTTGCCCGAAAAAGCTTTCAGTGTAGTTTCTTAAAACTGTTCAGAAATGTTTAGTACTTTATCGCACTTGAAGTGGTTATTCTACTCCTAGGATCCAAAGCACCGTGTTTTTTATTTTATAGGAATAATCACCCAAACACTCCGTCTATGTGTTCAAAATCCTTTTAGTCCTTCTGCCTTTATGTACTTTGATAGACAACTATTTGGCAACTAACTAGGGTGCATGGATGCGTGGTAATTTTTGTATCACACTGTACATTGTATTGTAATAAAATGTACAGGTATTGTGGCTACGGGAGGGGGGGGGGGGGTCGAGAATTTATTCCCCGAGTAATAAATATTTTCATACAACTATCACTCTTATAAATTTACTACTTACAATTACCAATTTTTTCAATAAAGCCTGTTGATATTTATGTTTAATACCTTTTTTACTAATTAGTGGTTCTGCGATCTTTCAATAGTGTTTTTTTTTAATTCGTTGAAATTATAAGTAATGCAATAGGTGGAAATTTAAAACCGACATATAAACTCCAACCGAAGTTAATCTCGTCGTATCCATCTCACAACACCCTTAATGTTACTCGATTTACACCAGTCTAGCGTAATGAATGCTTCCAATGTATTTCAGCGTTAAGTGTAATTTGCTACGCTTAAATAAATGAAAGCGAATGTGTTAAGTGTTGCGTTTATTTATCAATACAAGCTTATTTCATATATTGGCCGTCTTCTCTTCAAATTTCCTTCTACATCCACGTTCACCTAGTTTACACGGTAAAAAATTCAATACTATAACCCATAGTTACGTCTAGCTCTAACCTTTGTTGTTCTTGAGGTATATATCATAGAAAAGTGTCGTCTGTAACCCAAACCTTACACATAATTTTGTCCAACAGCAAACGACGCTGACGCATGTTGCGTATGCTTAACCGGCTAACCTTTTGTGGGAATTACAAGAAGGGCTTGCCATGGTACATCCACATTAGAGATAGTAGTCCATATCTTCAACATCATGTCTTCCTTCCAGTTTTCCATTAAAAAGTGGTAACTATCTTTCCATGATATCACCAGTTGCATTATCTTCCTAATCGTCACAAATTTCAGTTTAGTGTTTCTCGCTTTTGATAAATAAGGTACTCATCAACACAGTAAGCTCAGCATCACAGCGACAAAATTCTAAAATGGAAGATACTTTCTAGCCTGGTAATTGAGATATAAATGCACATATATTTTTAATGTATAATGCTTTTTGTGTGCATTACAAATACTCTATTATCATTCTAGAGACATTTGTTAGATATTTCAGCCCTGCTTACATAAACTTCAGTGTGTCAGCGGTAATATTCAAAATGTTCTTAGTCTACAGATTTAATCTGTCATTCTATAGAAGAGATTCCGTTATGTGAAGTCCGCTGAATGGAGTAACCATTCGGTGTCCTAAAATGCCAACGAAATATGCCTTATTGTTATATACAAATAAAATAAGTCATGCTTATGTTCATCTTAACAGTGAAGATTTTCCACTCTTAAAATTCGAATAATATACCTATTAACTTTTTCACACAAATGAAATACGACTTCGCTGATAAAAAGAAATGTAGAATGTATTTTCCCATAAGTCGTGATAATGTAGTACAGAAAGACTCCATTAGATAACAGTCGTCAGATGTTAAAGTTTACATTGCTGTTAGATAGTATATATGGTTTTACTTTTAGTTGCTTTAGTAATATACGCGAAACCGTAGATTGCGATATGACGAGTTCCTTGCTTCTGCTCACATGTAATTTTCTATGATTATACTGGAAAACTTCTTTAAAAAGGTTCACTTTGGCTTTTTGTTTTACATATGCGCCCTATTTCTATAAACTGTGCATACCACCTGCAAACAGTATCATCCGATGATGAATGCTTCTAAATTTTTTTGTGTAAATCCTGTGGTACAAGAAGAAAAGAGCAACTTTCTTGATATTTGGGGTTACAAAATCCTATCTACCTGCAATTGGTTTCTATATTGCCAAAATTGAATCATTGCGGCCAGATGACCGGCAAAAGGAGTAAACATTGAGAATTCAATATATTTTATAATTCAGAAAAGTTACCTCAATTTTTCTTTTAAGGAATTATGTCCTTTAAACGCATTTAACTAGATACCCTTTTCTTCTTTCAAAGCTTTTATTTAAAAAAAAAGCTATATGTAATATACTCTGTTATTCAAGTTATCCAAAGGTTTTTTCGGGACCTGAAAGCTCCAGAATTAATTGACTAGTTTAAAAAGATCACTTTAGACAATTTTCCTTAAATTTGGTTATTAAGATGCAAAATTAAACAAAAAATTTTGGAATGCCTTTGTTACATATAATAATGTTGCAGAATGTCCCGGTTATTTTTGAATAACTTTTTAGATCGGAACATCAAACTTAAAGTCGCGCTGTTAGAAAAATGACAAATTTTAGGCTTCCTTCGTCGACTTCCACTATGCCAAATAGCATTACACTTATTACTACAAATTCTTTTACCTCATATGATGCAATATTAAAGACTAGCCATTCCGATGTCTATAGATTTTCTTTAGTCATAGTCCTTTTGAAATCCAATCTATTTGCGACAATGGTCCTCCACGACGATTTTTGTCCAACCAGTTTTCAATTTCGGGAACAAATGGTAGACAAATGGAAACAACTGGACGCTAGATGTGAACTTTAGTTCAGTTATTGTTTACTTAGAGATGAGGCTTAAATGCGTGTGCACCAGTATAATAATTCTCAATCTTTGCAAAAGTACCATCTATTATTCTTAAATATTGCTATTCCCCTTTTCAAAGTAGATAATGAGGAGAATTTAAAAAACCCACGCCTTTTTTGGGCCCGATCCACCTCACACAGTCCACTGTTTGGTTTGCTGTTTCTCTTCCATACTCTTAAACACTTGAAAACAGTTGGCTGATATTCGTATACGAATTCGTTTTCGTTCTCAGGGCATACGCTCCATCCGTCTTATTATACATAAGTTTCTTCACATGTAATTTGTTATGCAAGATGAAGTGTCGGCAAAAACTATACGATAGAATGTAGATGATATCCGATCTGATTTTCGTGCCTTTAAGATGTGATCCCCCTTCGATGCTTGTTTTGTCGCACTAAAATTTGTTTACTCAAAGTAAAACGGTTTCACAAAAAGGTTATGAGTCATCACTCAATATAAGCAAAATCCTTTCTTGTATTTTTGCGTTGTTTTCCCGTCTAAAATGAATATAACAGAAGTATGCGACGAGTTCCAATTTTATCCATTTCATCCACTCTACATGCTTGTGTTTAAGGAACTATAAAAACTAATTGTTGTCAAAATGCTTTGCAACCAAAAAATATTCATCTATAAGAAAACTTTATAATCACATGTACAGTTACTACTGTAGCTCCCTATAAATATGCGAACCACCAAGTTATTTATCAAATCATCTGCATAGTAAGAAAAAACAACGTGAAGTTTTCCTTTAAAAACTCGAAATTATCGTAAATTTATTTTATGTAATACGCTTTAAAAGATCATTATATTCGCTGTAAACAAATTTAATAGCTACGCGTTTTGACATCATTAAAAACGTGTGTTCAAGTGCAATGTTGAAATAAACTTTCAATATGTTTTTGACGTACAGTACCGATTATTCCCAATCAGTGTTTTCATTTGATCACAGATAAAATCAATAAGAAAATAATGTTCAAATACATGGCATTCTTCTTTATAACACGTTAAGGAGGACTATAGACAACTGGATTTAAAAACTTTGCAGAGTCAAGATGGGATTTCACTTCCTATATTCCAAACAACATGGAATAATTATAAATTTAAACATTCTCAAACACATAAAGAACTAACACTCGGAAATGATCTAGAGGCAATTTTGATAGAGGAACCAACATTATAAGAAACAATAGAAACTATAAAAGCAAACATGAAAAAGGCACCTGGTAAAAAAAGAATAAATATTGAATTAATAAAATATGGTGGAAATTCGTTACAAATATAAATATATATATATATATATATATATATATATATATATATATATATATATATATATATATATATATATATTTTCTGTTGACACAAAAGAAGAAAAACGCCAGAAGACCTTAAGGTTAGATATGTATGTGAATAAAACGAAGCGGACCAACAGAAATGTAAGAATTAGCGAAGGATCACTCTATTAAACACCAAATACAAGCTACACTAATACAGAATAGAGTAAGGGACATAATATAGATGTAATAAATCAAAAATATCCATATGGTTTCATAAATGGACGATAAAAACAATCGATACAATTCATGCATTAAAGCAAATATTAGAAAAGACACTAGAGTAGGAAATAGATGTAGAAATGTTACTTACAGATTTCGAACCCTTTGCCTTTCACTGCAGCAGAATAGAAGTTAGAATAGCCAGAAAATAAGCAGCAATACCAGTACAATTAAGAAGACTCCTACAAATTACACTCGACTTGACATAAATCAAATGTCAACAGATAGACAGGAAAAACGAAAGAATTTAAAATAAATAAAGGAATTAAACAACGAAACTACTCATCTGCAATACTTTTCAATATGGCTTTCGAGGATATAACTAAGAAATAAATAAAAGTTCTACAAGAACAAAAAGGGGGGAGGGGCACTTACATAATAACAATTGGACAAATCTCCTTACAAGGTCTTTATCCCAATTACGTGAATTATTTAACTTGCATAATTTAACGTGCGTTTTAAAAATTTTTATTATTTATAAACTTGATTATGTGCATGATTAAATTTAGATTTCATTTAACAGCACACACATGCACGTACGCACGACCATGTCCCCACACGGGACGTTAGAGCCTTGCTATTACACATTCACTTACACTTGCGCGCGCGTTACGTACATACTTTCATGCTCATAACACACATAAGTAAGCAATCACCCCCACCCTCCGTTCCGAAATAAATATTTTAACAAAACGAGTGCTTTATTACCCGCTCTCAAACGAAAATTTTCTAACGCTTGCGGTTCCGGAAATATAATACCTCGGCCGCGCCTGCCGCCAAGCCAGAATTTGTCATTCGGAGGCGTTCAGGTCGGCACGGAAAGGCACGAACAATTGACAGCAATAGTTGAACTTTGACCTGTGTGACAGCAGCAGCACTCATAATTTTTTTTATATATATAACGAGGTCTGGCAGCGGCCCCCCCGGAGAGCTTGTCCAACTCCGACATGCTTGAGTCCCTTCGCATAGTAGTTTTTAAAAATAAATAAAAACACGATTAAAAAGCTCTGTTTGACATAATTGACGTACGCCGTTGCCATGACAACGCATTTACGTAAACCCAGTTGGAGTTGAACTATGACCTTTGACCTTTGACCATTGACCTGTGTGACAGCACTCATAATTTTTTTTATGTATAAGTGCTTTATTACCCGCTCTCAAACGAAAATTTTCCATCGCTTGCGGTTCCGGTCGCGCCTGCCACCGGACCGAAATTTGTCCTTCGGAGGCGCTCGGGTCGGCACGGAAAGGCACGAACGATTTGACCTTTGACCTGTGTGACAGCAGCAGCAGCACTCATAATTTTTTTTATATATATAATTAATGCCCACGTCTGTTTTGTTGATTTACGATGGACACACCTTACTTTGCATTTCGTTTACTAGAAACCAAGATAAGATGCAGCAAGTGACAGTACATATCAGTAGACAATAAATAAAAAACAAAAACCAGCATTAAGTTCTGTTTTAAAAACGGGAGAAGTGCTCTGGGAATGCTCTACATGTATAAAATCGTTTGTGAAGATATCTATCTATCACAAACACAAGTTTTTGGTGGCATCGAGATGGAAAAGAGGATGTGGATGATGATAAACGTTCAGACCGATTTTGAAACGATGGGCGAAAAAATGTTGAAAACTATGCAATTTCGTAAAAATTTTGAAAAATTCTTCAGTGTAGTTCACGGAAACGGAACTTGGAATACTCAAAATAATAATTCATCGCATTTTAACTCAAACAGTTTGGCCCGTGGGAGCTAAATTCAAAATTTGTTCCACATCGATTGAGGGATGACTAAAAATTGTACAGAATTTGACGTTGTAAAGACATTAGAAAAGTTCAAAAGGACAATTGTAATTGGTGAAACGTGATGTTTCGAATACGATCCAAAAACTAAACATCAAGGTGGCGGTCACCAGATGAAGGTCTAGTTTGAAGAAGTCAAAAATCAAAATAATGCTCATTATTTTCCAGTTCCAATGGTCTTAACCACAAATAACAGCTTCCAAGAGATACAATTGTTAATCCTGAGTATTACCTTAGTATATTTAAGCGTTTCGTATGCAGTACTCGTCATGTTTACCCTTTTTACCAAGAACCAGGAATTAGTGATTGTTTCACCATGATGCGTCCGTCGGTTATGATTGATTTTTTGACCAAAAATTTTGTTCGCTTCAGCATCCCTACATTTACCCTATTTGACACACCGTGACTATTTGCTATTCCCTAAGGATCGCATTTGGCGATAAAAAAACCCATCTTGCATTAATTGATGGCCAACTGCGAGCAATCAACACCATTCAAATCAACGACATACGAAAGTCGTTTGATGCACTTCCTGAACATGCAAATATATCAAGTAAATGAAAGGCTTGTTGTGAAGATTTCTTAATTATTATTTTTTGAATGCCACTTTTTATTTTTTGAACACGTAAAAATTGCGTTTGTGTGTTTATGTGTAAGTGAGAGGGGATGAGAGGAGAGGGAAGAGGGAGAGAGGCGGATGAGAAAGAGGAGATGAAAAGGAGAGGAAGGTTAGAGAAAGGGGGGCGAGAAAGAATGAAACAGAGGGGGGATGAGAAAGATGAAGAGGGAGAAAAGGGAGAGGGGAGAAGAGAGGAGAGAGAGGAAGGGAGGTAGAGAGGGAGTGAGGAAGGGCGGGAGAGAGGGAGGGAGGTAGAGAGATAGAGAGGGGGGAGAGAGATAAAGAGAGGGAGAGAGGGGGTAGAGATAGAGAAGAGAGAGAAGGCGGGGGGTATGGATAGATATATACACACACGCACAAGTGCGTGCGCTTGGACATACATAGACAGAAAGAAAGAGAAATGAGGAGAGAAAGAGAAAGAAAGATAAAAATGTGGCGGAAAGAAAAGTGAAGAAGTAGAGAAAGGAAGAGAGGAGAAAGAAATAGAGCGAGGAAAAGAGAGGGGAGAGAGAGAGCGAGAGGAAAAATGAGAGCGAAAGAGAAAAATAAGGAGAGGGAAAATGAGAGTAAGGGAGAAAGGGAAAAAAGAGAAAGAGGGAGAGAGGGATGAGAGCAGAGAGGGGGGAAGAGAGAAGGGGGAGAAGAGATAGAATTTTTTTGAACGGAAATAGTTTTGAGTTCTGGAGGGCAAGAAACGAAAAATCACGGTGAAAATTCCTGTAAGTCATGATACATTGACTTTTACAATAAGTAGGATTTCTAGTTTTTCTATTAATTTTGTCATTAAAAATGCAGACTGTTTGTTTACTTAACAAATGTGAACTTTTAAAGGCAACACATAATTAAAAATGTGGCTATTAAATAATGATGCTGATATAACTTTCTGTATTTCTGTAGATTGTATTCATGAGTTGTTTCAGTGAGCTTGAATAGTAAAGATGTATAATGAATTAGAAGAGTTCTTAAAAGGGTTTGTTATACGTATGCAAAATCAATTCTCTGTGCAGATTCTAACTGTTTTTCTCAAGTTGAATGTGAAAACGATTGTAATTATGCGCTATAGTATGATTATAATGAAGACGATCCATAGGCCGTTATTCATATTTCCACATCGGCCAATTTAGTGATAATTATGAAATATCCATGAAATAATACAATATGCAATTTGTTACGCTTACGTTTTGTAACAACAGTATTATAAACAAGGCATAACTTAAAAAATAAAATAATAAATGTAATCTAATTTTATAACTCAACAGAAGAACAGAGTTTATAAATCGCAATTTAAAATAGTTTTTGTTGACAATTTGAAATCGTGCCATGAATTTGGTAAAAAAAACAATAAGCTAAAACGTTACATTTTTTCAGTATTCAATATGGTAGCTACTTAGACTTTTCAGTTGGTCTGTCTTCAAATAGAAGTTAAAACTTTTAGTCTATATAAAACACAACTTAGCTACGATTTTCATATTATTTTAAAAGTACATGAAATACAAAATCCTTAATGCATTATTAAGCACCGAGGTATGTTTGCCGGTCTCGGACCAAAAAGAAGTGAAGAGAAATAATGTACTCACTCGAAAACCAAAAGGAGTAGACGTCTAAAGATAATAGAGATACAAAAAGATTTGTAATCTCGTTTTTCATCAGAAGAAATTTATCGAGAATAATCTTCGAAGCAGTCAGGTCATTTGGTCAGCTAACTGTCTCTACATCAAATTACTCCTGAAACATAACAAACGCTATTTAAATAATATGAATATTCTATAATCCAAATATTCGTACAACACTACTTACAATTGGAAGTCTCGAATTAGGTCAAAAATGTATGTATGTATCAAAAGTAAATAACAAGATTTATATGCAACTATTCATGTTTTTAAATATATAAATCGATATGGATCAATTTTGTGCCTTTGCTGAGTGAACTGAAGAAATTGATTCATTTCATGCATCGATTATAATCTATTCATATGCAAGATAAACTCAAAATCGTTTATCTTATTGTGCTGATACTCGGTACAGCAAAATTTTTTTCACTTGAAAGTATGAACCAGTAATTGACCAGTGTTAATAAAATTTAATAAATAACAAATACAATAACGCTCAAAAGATACATTATAAAAAATTTAATTTTTAACATAAGTATACTCTATTATATGTTAACTTTGTTAAAGTTTAAAGCAAATAGTGAAAGATGTTATTAATTCTAAAGATTTCCCTGTTATAAAAATGCTTTTAGTTTCGAAAATTTAATAAGTGATATCGCATGTGGTGTCCAATTAATAGAAAAGGTACGTGTCACATATCTATAAAATCTGGTCACTTTTATTACCCTTATATCTTTGATCTTTTCCAGTGGGAATGAGATATCAAAAACTGTTTTCACTACACTTTTTGCCAATCTCAGCTTCCTATTTACTTTGTTCTATTGCTCATTTTTTTGTATGTTCCCGCGATCGTCATTTTTCTTATTTTATTAAGTACTATGCCAATATTATTACAAGTCTGCTCTATGAAATATATTTTAACTTATCTGACAAAGATGTAACGTTACAATCAAATCACAATCGATTAAAAAAACAACAAACTGTGAAGTTTGTAGTAACTTTTTAAAACCTTTCATTTCCTATTAAGCCGTTGTTGGACTGTAGAGTATCTCGTAAGAACCTTCATCAACATGGTCAAACACGTCGACCAAAACATCTACCATAAGTTTTGACCACTGTTTCCTTAGTTGAAATCATTTTCGGAAAGAGCTTGAAGAAATTTCACCTGAATTGGTTAAAGCTTTCTGCATCCCATTAGGTATAAAATTTCTAAAAATTGTCTACCCTTGACTGTTTGGTTGCTACAGGTATGGAGACCATATAAACAACTACATTGTCCTTAAAAATGATGTATTAATAATCGATCTATAACTAACTACTGAAAAAGGCACAAAATAGATATTGATCCATATTTAAGAACATGAACACCTTCACCAATTTATTTAATTTGTATTACGTCCAGTCAAATCGGTCTTTGCAAAGGTATGTACGATATCTGTTTATTTGCAAAATATATTTCCTGCTCTATTATGCACACGTAAAAAAACATACCTACCGCAAGTACTTTATAAATAATTTATAAGTAATCAAATAAGCAAAATTATATTCATACACAAAATAAAAATAATTAAACCTACCGAAATGGACGCCAATTGGACTATGAGCGCAAACGTATCCAACAGTGTAAATAAAAATCAATAAACCTAACGAATCACCAAAACAAAGTACGGGGCTGTTTGTTCTCCTGGATTTGCGTAAGAAACTGGTCAAATATATGTTTATTACAATTCAATAATATCAAGAGAAACAGTTAACCAAAATTCAAATCCTGGCGACCGTTATTATTTCTATCATTAAATACTAATTAATTCCAAAGTAATCGTATTTTGTAGAAATCTTCTATTTAAATATTGTTTTTCATGAATAATATTTCTAGTAAATACCAAGTAGAAAATTTAAATGAAGTCTATAATTAATACTTCGTTTTATTCAATTTTAGTATAAATATACTCATTAAAATATAAGGAGTATTAATTTCTGTAGATTCCGAAAATATGGAAAATTGTTTAGAATTTAATAAATAACGGTTAAACTAATCGAGAATATACAAATAGTTTATTTTAATTAAAACTGATATAATTGCTAGATGCCACTTTCAAAGGATATCTTCTACATCAGGTTTTACATTTTGTTGTAGTTACACTTTAAATAAATTGTTACCTAGAGTGATCCAAGTTGGATTTAAGGACCTCAAAATGTTTTTTTTCCTGAACAAATACAAAATATTGGAACAACCCAAATTTTACTGCAATTAGTACAAGTACAGGCTTAGCAGTTACTTAATATTTGTCGGCGAAATTTTTCCATAATGCTTTCCCATAAATGCAGCTTAATTTCAGCTATTACACGTCTGATATTCTCTTTTAGTCCTGGATACGTAGTAGGTAAACCCTCTTACTTCAAATAGTCCCAGAAGAAAATCTATGGGATTAAATCGCATGACCCCGCTGGGCAATCGATGTCACCCTTCTCAGAGATAACAATGAGAAAATTGGGTTTGACGTAAAGTGAGTACTTCACAAGCTGTGTGAAATGTAGCACCATCTTGTTCCGCATGTCGTTTGAGTTCAAAGTTGGTTTCATAAAAAAAAATTTTGTAGCATCTCCTGATAACGTACATACACCATTGAGATTAACAGTGTTGTCACCAAAAAACTGCGGGTCAATAATTCCTCCAGCTCACAATGCACACCAAACAGTAGTTTTGTAGATCTATTAGTTTTTCGTGAACAATATCTAGATTTTCATTACCCCCCTTAAAAATTATAAGGCTTGGCAGATGTCAGAAAAACGGACCGAGCGAACCAGCGCACAAAGCGCGCTTTCCGTAGTGCCCAATTGGTCGAGTTGGTAGTGGGTTTGCTTCGAGATGCGAGGTTTTTGGGTTTAATCTCTTTGGTGGTTGCCATCTTTTTGCAGTCTTTTGCAACATTGGCTACATTTAAATGGGGGAGAAGCTAGGGTTCGCATTTTTTACAAGGAGCGAAGCGCCTCAAGACACATCGCTCAAAAGCTTTACCATTTCACGCATAGAAGCATACTTTAACAAGGCCGCTAAGCGGCCTTTTGTTATATATCTATTTTGTCCACATTCATATTATTAAGGGGGTATTATAGTCTAGATACCCATTTGTAAGGTGATTTTTAGGAATTAATTGTACAAAAATGGTTCAATCTAGTGATCTCCAGTTTTGTGTTCATATTTAAAATAACAACTAAAATTTTTATCTTGCTTTTTATAGAAAACTGTGCGAGATATATATGAACACGCAGGTCATGTCGCGTTTCTATCGGGCGTAGTGATTGCTGCCGTCCTCGTCATCTGAAATAAACGATTCTTTTTTTATTTTATTCTGTAGACATGTAGTTATCGTTCGGACCTCTAATGAATAATTTGAAAAAAACTGACAAAATGGCGGCGCTTGAAAGAAAATATTCAGATTTTTACTAAAAAATTTCACTTATCACAGTCCGAAAAAAATAATAATTGTAAACATATATAAAAGTTAGAGGTTCGAACGATAGCCGAATATGTACACTATATGTGTAAAAAATTATAAGTTGATCGGCCTAGTAGTTTGTGAGAAAAATACATGCCCGACTTGAAAAATGTCGTTTCAAGAAAAACATGTTTAAAGTTTTCTTCTACTGACTCTAGATTTCTTCGTATTGCCAAGCCGGAGTAAATACTTAATTCATTTATAATAGCATCTGTCAATTTCCCTGTTCTTTTCCATCGATGGTTTTGTTTTTTTAGCATTGCATAGTCTCGTACCCATACGCATTCTTTTTTTTTTCAACGACATAATTTTCACTCTATACCAGAGCCTCCGAAACAAATTTAAATCTAAACGTTTATATCTCGGTCAATTTGACGAATTTCATTGTAATATTTTAGGGACACATTCTCAAGAGCCAAAACTCTAAGAAAATACCAAATAAAAATAATCGATTTTTTGGACCGGCTAGATTATAATACCCCTTAAGAGCACTAGAAAAAAATACTTCTAATCAACCGAAAAGGGACGATCTTTCAACAAAATAATGTATCTTGATTGCTACATTTAATTCTGCTATCATTTTTTGATTAAAAAAGGTCTCTATAAGAAAAACATACAAAATTATTAAATATACTTAAAAAAACAATCCAACGAAAAAGCATTTAATTTATTCCTTAAAGATGCAAAATGAAATGTTTAATAAAAATTTGCTAAAGAACAGAAAAAGATTTTTCCAAACGTTAGTCACATATTGCTTGTTATTTTCTAGCTATTAATTTTTTGTAATAATATTCTCAGTAATTTATCTACTTACAATTGAAAATGCTTTTCATTTAATTTATAATCAACTTATCATTTTCATATTTTTTTGTTGTTTCTTCGATGAAAGCATCTATCTCGTACTTTTCACTACCGTTTTCCTTTATGTTTGCCATACTTTTTGTCCTAATAAATTCTTCCTCCTCCCCCATGAAAACTGTTTCTATTCTAAATTTTATTTCCAAATTGCAATTTTCGTGTGTGTATATTTATTTATCTACTTACTTCACTTTCACCTTAATACATGTGATGTTTGTTATTGTCATCTTTAGTTAACAGTTTTATTTGGGTTAATTTTTAAATCTATCTGTCCACTTTAGTAACCTGATTTAATAATATTTGGAGGATTACAGATATTAAATCTGAACTATCTAAATTATTCTAATTCTTGGATTCGTGTATTTTTTATATCTTTCTATGAGAATTATTGTTTTATAATTTAAAAATGTTTTTCTTAATTACAATAAGCATATATAGTGTTTTAGCTACACAACAAATTATTAAGCTTATTTAAAGATATTTCCAAAACTGGTAAAATTAATTTAATTAAATGCCATTATCTAACAAATAACCACATTAAAAGATATTTAGTAAATGAAACTTATTTTCATTAGTATTACTGGTTTAAGGATATCGATAATTTGCAATTAGGACACCATTACATAAACTCTTAGAGCGGATAATGAAAATATTTCTAATTTACTTTAGAAAGTTCCCAAACATTCTAAGAAATCGGATTTCTCCTTTTAGCAGCAAACCGATAATTACTTTTTAAGGGTTTCTCCTTTACATGGTGCTTACACTCAATAAAAATTGAAATTGCAACATTTGAAACGCATAAATCTAGATATGTAATGTTCCACAGCCTAACGATTAGTATAAGCACTTAATCATATTTCTTAGCATTCGGATATATGGTTAGTAATAATAAATTCCTTAGCATATTTCCATTAATTTAATCATCAAGGCTACTTAATGATTATCGAAATAATAATTTAATTCATGATTACACAACGCATAACAATCTATCATCCCGTACTTTTTATATTAAATCATAAATAGAAACAGCTCTATTAAGAAACCGTGCAATTATCATAATTATAAAACACTTGTGATCGATACCTCGCACGTATTGTCGATGTGTTTACGTTCTAGTGTCTAAACAACTGTGATTTTTTTATTAAGGCGTTCTGCGTTTACTTACTCATTATAAACGCCTTCTCTAGTTCAAAAATGACACAAACGGTTAAAGGCGAAAAGTTAATAAAGAAAAGTAAATTTTAAAACTAATAACAACAGAACTTTCTTGACTGTGCAGTGAAATAAAATCAATTGAACGGTGTATTGCTCGCATATAGCGTTTGTCTTAACTTATACTTTCTTACTACATTTTTGATTAATATAAACATACGTTTGCGAATTGACAACTGTGCGTGTGCTAGGTGCTAACCTTTGAATTATACAGTTTGACATTTTTGACGGTATACGTACTCAGAACGTTTTGTTATACGAACGCTATTTGTCTTGTTTTCATTAAGATGAAAATTTCCTTTCATTCAGTAAATTGAATTAACTCGTGAATATTGAAAGCTGTGTGCGCGCTGGTTCCCGCAAATAAACAGTAGTAGACTGTGTGGGTTTTCCAAGATGAGCCAAGCTCAACCAAAGTCGTTCGCGGTAGAAGCACTTCGAAGTCAATAGTTGCCAGTTTTTTTTTGCAAAAACTGGACGTTGCAATCGTGGTTTACAAGATCATAAAATGATTTTATTATGAATAGTACACAACCATTTGTTTGCCAAAACTTTTCTTCACCACGAACTCACTGAGAACTCATACACATCGACGCAAACACTCAAAACGTCGAATTAATGGTTTATCCGCCGTATACTTCTGATTTGGTCTCCAACGATTTATTTTTATTCCCATACGTGAAGGACAAACTTCACGGACAACGATTTTCGACCAATGCTTCGGAGATACCTGATTCCAGGGTATAATATATTTACCATCAGGGAGAATATTTTGAAAAATAATAAAAAAGTTTTCAAAATTAAACATTTGATTTTGTTAGTTTTTCACAACAGATATCGAGCAGCCCACGTACTACCATGACTCCTATTACGTAGTATTCAATGAATCAGCTAAAATACAAATAAATATCACAGGTCGTCCTCAAATTATAAATTTAAATTTAAAATGAGAGATAATTAAGTTGTGAAATAAAAATAATGTATTTGTGACATGTTTACGATAATATAGCGTACGAAAAGTAGGTCAAGCTAAATGTAAATAAAATAAACCTGCAAAGCTTGCAACGCACAGCGAAGTGGCGAAGCAGTCTCCCAAATTTTTGAAATCGCGTTTCCGGGTTAATGGTCACGTAGTACTTCAAAATTTTATGTTTAAATTAATAAGTGTTATAAGACGAGTTGAATGATATGCTACATGTCCTAGGTTGCTATTTTGAAAATTTGAAATCGTAAAGGTCACTAACGCTGACCTTTGACCAATCAGTTTCAAAATCACTAGCAAACAAGCCTTTTTGGTCAGCTGTCGATTGGTGAAAACAGAATTTGGAAATTCCCAGCCGTTCTTGAGTTATTGCTCGGACGGACGGGCAGATAACATGTAGTTAGTGACTTCGCTTCGCTTCGCCACTTAATAATAAAAAGCCTTATATTTTCGTTTCAAGGACTATTTCAAAAAAATAAGATAACTTAAAAAATAATATATTTCCACATTTTCATTTGTACTTGTGCAATCATACTTTTTAAAATTACGGTTAAAATGAAATGTTTTTAAATATATTTAATAAAATCGGTTTTTTTCCTCTTCGCCATTAAAAATACATACTAACACAGGTTAACGTTCTTCAATAAATACCTTCAATTTGTTCTATGTTGGCTTTTATTTGTGTAACCTAATTATATCTGATTTTAGTTTCGCACTGATTCCATCTTGGATTTCCACGCATTAGAACTTATACCAATCGTTTAAATCTTCATCAATTTGATTGAAGATTTCAGAAAACGTATTCTATACAACTGATTGTGGATTGTACAGTCACCTTTATCAAATAATTTAAAATTTTAAAATTCAATTAAAAAAAATATTTCTTTAATTCTATTGGCCAACAAAGATTTCTTTCCTACATGTTGTCATATAAATATCATATATTTTCATTATTATCGCATCACATTAGAATTTCGAGAAATATTCAATAATAGTTTTTAATCTAAATATGTAATTCTTGTACTATGTTCGTTCATATTGTTTATTATATTTGTCTCGACATGTTTTTACGTCGCAACCCTAAACCAGGTTTCTTGTATTTTTAAACTAATGAGGTTTTAGAAATATTTAAATATGCTGGTATATAAAATAGAAAGATTATTGAAATTAAATTAAGTTCGTTTGTTGTCATATGTTACGTTTCATATTCGCAATGTCTCGCAAGTGCATAAATGATGCGAATAGTTTTTGTTATATTTGTGAAAAATAAACAATTCAGCAGCATAAGCGAAACACCGACAATAGAAAAGCGTATTACTATGACTTTGGCATTAAAATTAAAAATCTATGCAAATCTTGAGCCCCCAAAAATTGCTGTACTGTTGTGCTGTTATCCTAAGTAGTTGGTTGAATGGGAAGAACACTGCTATATTGTTTGTAGTTCCTATGATCTAGCGAGGAAAATCGGACCATACCATAGATTGTTGTTTTTGGTGGACCAGAACCTTTTGGCTTCTCGGAAAAAAACAAGAAGCAAATTGTGCATCTCAGTTTGCTTTTTACTACTCGACGGGTACCTCACTCAGAAACACTTCTCGGTTCAAGATATTTAACTGATTTAACAGAAGCACAAGATGATACGGACATGGAAGGAGTAACTACCCTTATATCTAGCAGTGATGTTTTTTACCACCTCGATAAGATAAACCTCATCTAATAATTCAATTGAAACGTTCTGGTGAAAGATTTACATTTATCAAAAACTTAAGTAAACATACTAGGAACAAGATTGCAAGGATGGAAGTTGTTAGCTTAATATGTGTATTTCCGCGTATTGCAATCGCCAAAAAGATTTATCACAATATTTCTCAACTGAGAAAGGTCTTTCTTTTTGCAATAACACTTGCGACTTAATAACATTAAACATAATATAGAAAAATAGTCTTTTCATTCTTCGAGGTAAGTAAGTCTAAAAGCTGTTTTTTACACATAGGAAATATATACCTTTCAATTTCTGTTCAATATGTTGTTCATATGAAAGAATCGCATTAAAACGTGGCAAATCAATTACATAAAGTATAAATTGTATAATAAGTTCGTATTGTCTTATTAAACAATGTCAAACAAGAAAGCAGCATATTTCGATTTAAAAAATGACCTAATGCGAGATGCAACATTTGAAGAGATCCTAAGCACCGCTCTCAAAAGCAGTAACACAAAACTTTAGGAAATCAAAAATCTGAAAAGTATAAAGACACTGTCGGTGAACATTTTGAATTATTAAGCATTCGATTTTTACATGAGCCTAAAGATATTTTTTGTTAGATTCACCCTTGGAATTTTTAGTCAGAATCTCGGCTCTGTTAGTGATGGAACATGGAGAACAGTTCCACCAAGATTGCTACTGTTAAGAAACCATACCAAAAGAAGTGGAGTAGCGAAATGCTTGCCAATTACTGCTAGACACTAATATCAGAAAGTTTCTCAATGTCTAAAAAGGAAATACAGAAAAGAAATTTAACTAATAAATTATTATATTTAAAACTAGCCGGCTCGGGTCGCCTTTGGCTCCCCTTCCCCGTCTAGCCATGCGGGATGCGTTTTCATTTAAGAAAGTGCACCCCTTAATAATATAAACCCGCAAATAACAAATTTCCTGAAACACGGGTTCTCTAATTTTAACCATAGATTATTCGTTCCAAATATCTTTAATAAATATATAGATGGAGAATTTCCTTCTGTTTAGAGAAATTAAATAATTATAGGAATCGAGAGATGATCTGTCACAATTTAGAAGGTTACAACAAACCCAGATACAGCTATTTATTTATTTTTTTGAAGTGAATAGGGGCAAAAATTTAGTGGCCGAAACCAAAACTTTGCGTCCACTTTAGGTCTCGAGATTTTCCGATCAAACTAATTTTTGGCGTCTGGGCTTAACTTATGGTCCTTAGTTGAATACTGAAAACGTTATGTCTTTATCTATCACAGATCAAAAATTGTAAGGCGCGACAAATGTCAAAAATGACAAAAATAGAAGCTTAACTTTTAACCCTCAGTTTAGCCCCTGCGGGGGGTCGGATCAAAAATTTCCGAAACACGGGTCCTTTCAATTTGGCCGAAGATCATTCCTGTCAAGTTTCACGCTTCTAATTCGAACCGTTTTCGAAAAAACCTAAAACTTTGGACCCCATTAGACCCCCTTGGGAGGCAAATTTCGAAAAATCCTTTCTTAGTACTCCCTACGCCATACAGAGAATAAAACGTTAAAGTTTTTCAAGGTTCTAAGTTCGGCGGTTTAGGCTGGGCGTTGATGAATCAGTGAGGGCTTTCTCTTTTATACGTATAAGATTTATAATTTTTTTTTTTTTCAAAACCTGACGTCCTAAATGTAAATTTCTATTAACCTTACAATTAGGACTATAAAGCAAAAAAATGTACGTAATAAACTAAAAAAAAGTTAAAACTTCTCCTGTATTGCTAAAACAATCGCTAGGCAGTGGTTTGGGACAACTATTTAATAAAACTCAAATATTTCCTTTGAAAACAAGGCAAAAATGAAAATGTATTGTGATTTATGTAATTAAGGGTGGAATAGGCCCATTTTTCATGTTTCAACAGAGAAAATGGTAGTTCTAATATCAGGTATAAACATCGTTTATTGTTTATTCGCCATAAACCATTTACTTTACGATGAATTGAATTAGACGGTTTTACAGAATAGACAACTACATGTAAACGCTGATTCTACCACAATAACTTTTTTGTAAGAAAACTTGAAAACTAGTTTTACTTGTGTTTATATCTTCTATCAGAATTTCATATTATGATTAATTGGTTGTACTGCGTTGCTTTTGAGATAATTCTTGATGTTTGACATCTAATTTGATGCAATTTCTTAGAGAATTTAGCTCTTCTTCACCCGGGACCTTAATCTGCTATTCCCCAAAAAAGGCCGAGTTTTTCAAGAAAATTGATCTTTTGTGTGTACTTTGTTTTATTATTTATAGGATTCCAAGTGAAAATTTTGTGGGAATGTTGTTTGTGGTGATGTCAGTACCTCTTCTATTCAGGCAGTGAAGACGTTTTTAGGCTTCTCTACATTAAAATGAGAAGCCTTATGTAGAGAATAATGTCGTCTGTCTGTCCGTCTTTTTATTTTTCAACTTTTGATCAAGGCAGCTTCCAAGCTGGATACCAGCTTCTATTTCTGTCATTTTTGACATCTGTCAAGTCTTATAATTTTTCAATTTGTGATAAATAGAGAAATAACGTATTCAACTAAGGACCATAAGGGACCTCTAGCCGGCGCGCGCGAGTTCGAGTCTCGCTCAACCCATGGGTGTGTGTGAATGTCCTAATTCAAGTTCAGGCGCCAAAAACCAAGCCTGATCGGAAAATCTCGAGACCGGTTTGACCGGAAGTGGCCGCAAATTTTTGTTTATGTATAGAAGCCCCGAACATCTGTGGAACCGGAGTTCCTCATCCGTACTTGTTTCTATTTCAATTGTTTCACGAATTGGTAGGTTGGGAAATGGAAGCAAGTTTTTGCATGGGAGAAATTAATTTTGTGTTGTTTCTTTGCGATGTTTGGCAAGTGTTGAACGGTGAGATTGCTCATATATTCGGATAGACATTTTGCCGGTTTGTTTAACCTATATATAGATTCTTTGGCAGTCTCCATATACTCCTTGGAATCCGTTAGGACAACCAATGTTTTCTTCTAGTTATTATGAAAATTATAATAATAATAAAGAAAATCTTGGGATTAGGAGTAATTTTTGTTAATATTTTTAATTATATGGGGTAAGTATTTTTTGGAATATCCACTTTGTAAGAGTGGTGTTAATAGTTTTAAGTTCTATTTTTCCATTTTGCATGTGGATGGATTTGGTAATGGGGGATTTTTGAAATCAAATGGATATGACAGGGTAATAAGATTTAGCACATTTTGTTATAAGTGTGTCTAGGAAGGAGGAATAGGATTAATATGTACAGCTTCCATAGTAAATTTGATGTGGTTTCGTTTCGTTTAGGTAGGAAAGAAAATTCGAAAAGCTAGATAACGAAAGTATTACAGACATATTGCATCCAATAGGTGGGTTTAATATGAAAAGAGACGAGGGTTTCTGTTTAGAAATCAATCATGAAAAGGTCCATTATGACAGGTGATAATGAGGAACCCATAAAAGCACAGTTAGTTTAGCTATAAAATTTATTTTGAAAGGTAAAAGTAGATATGTTGGATAAGCAACGGTTAATTCATCAGAGAATATCGTTCTTTATGTTGTAAGTTGGTTTTAACAAGTCCAACGCCTCAGGAGAAAGGAATTAGGATAATAATAAACAATACGATATCAAAGTTGACCCATATCATCCTTTTATAGTTTTAAACATTGCTAGGAAATGGTAGGAGAAATGGTCGTGAAATTTGTAAAATTGACACACCTAAATAAGAATACAAAACGTAACGACTATTAACAACAAATTGTACAAATTAATTAAATACTAATCTCATGAGAGCTTAGTAGAACCCCTTTGTTGAGTATAGTCCCAATCTAAGATGAAATAGCTATATAATGATTTAAATTAGTGTTCAATAATAAAACTAAGAGAAATGTATTACTTTCGATTTTACTTAAGAGATTTCAGAACAGACAAATATCAAATTGATATTGCTGAATAAATATGTCTATTGTATTTTAGGTATGTATCTTTAATTTTATCAAATAATATATGAGAACAAAATTATTAAGTACTAGAGCACTACATGGTATTAAAATAGTCCTCTAGGGTACGGAGGATAGTTAATGTCTTAACGAAATTATTAATTCCAAACCTGTCTCGATAATCTACCTTTTTTTGGGCCCTTACTGAAACGGTCAAACAGACTACTGGGCTATCTTCTCCTAAATCAAATGTTTTAAGAACAATAAACAAATCTTATTACTACATAAATTACTGTTTAAGTGAAATTACTTTCAAGATATGGGGCTACCATATTTTACATTTTAATACGCCGTTTTACTAAATAATGAGTTTCGTTCTTGTTGGTTCAGTATAACCGGTAATTCCGCAGTTCTCATTTATTGCAATATCAATTAGATATATGAAAAGAACAACTACGAAATGTATATAGTAGAAAATGCTTAATACTTCCTATTTAGTACAATTCCTAATTCGTTCCAATTTGTTTTCCTAAAAAATCATTTTCGTATTAACCATTGTTTTATATTTTGAAAGTGACTATACAATGATCAACTCTAGTTAGTACAGCTCATTTAGTAGCATTCCAACACAAATTATACAAAGATAACTATAGAGGCAAACTTCGGGAGGTAATTTTTCATAGAAAAAGGAACAAAAGCTCAAATAAAATGCATATTTACAATATACTCCTAAGTGGATGTGTATTGTGAAGTGCTCTTAAAATGGCTCGTCATTTATTTGACAAACAAGCAAAGATTCGCCTTAATGTATTCAGAAGAGCGCTCAGATTTACCAAAAAACCCACCATCATAGGCGACAACCAAGTAAAAAAATTGCATCAGTGTTTTGTCGTTCATGTGATATGATCATAAGAGTGATAAAACGAGTTCTACAGAATATTGACGATTATTCCAGCCCGAACTCAGAAAGTGACCAGCGTAGTAGTGCATATCAAGCAGCTATGTTGAATGCCCTATATGAAAATCGCTACCTTTTCCAATCACCTGTAGTGTGTACAGGGAGTAATGTGATCTGATTTGATTCCAAGAGAAAAGTTCTACTCATGTTGCTTTTTTTTGTATCAGGTCACTACCATTATAGGATTTCTGAACCAACTTTTGGTGTGGTTGCATTATTGAACTATCGACTCAATTATGGGTCAGCAACGGTTTAATGTCATTGGTTATGCTAAGATTATTAATGGCCACCTAATCACCCTTCCACAGTTGATCAAAGGCCCAACTAGTTACTGCTCTTGTTATGCAACTTCTATTTGTCAACGTTGTAAGGACAATCCGTATTAATTTTTTTCGAGACGTTACTTAATTTATATATTTCACAAATAGATTTTACAAGAGTAAAACCTCGACCTCTCTGGCTGATTCGGTTTATATATCTTCATAAAATTTAAAAAGCAGCTGGTGCAGGTTACTGATCCGATTTGAACTTTGAGATAATGTTATGATAAATGCCCAATTATGATGTATCCTTCAGACAGTTCATTTCAGAATTCTTCTTCGCTTTTCTCAGATACAGAAACAAATTATTTCTCGAAAGATTATTAAAGGGGGTTTGTCCTTTACAATACACTGTATCTAAATAGTGCAACTGTTAATTTAAATTATCATAAAGTCCAGAAACTTCAATGTCTGTAGATATAACCAGCAAACTAAAATACTAAAATTCATAATGGACCTTTTGAAATTATTATACTGATGCTAAATCTGAGTAAACTACGTCGATTAGAAAGTAAATCAAAATGTTTGTATACGAACTCACTTTACCCATATTACAAACTTTCATAAACAATCTGTTTTTATACATCATTTACACTAGAAAAAGGTATTTTTTTGTAAGCAACGAAAATTAAAGACCACGAGGCACGATTCGATTGCATCCAGTTGAGGCTACCAAGTTTCTAGTTTTTGTGACCGCTGTTTTAAAATGTTACCATGTATGGTTGTAAATACTAGATGTGTGTTGTCATAGATCGTCATATCTTAGGACCTTTGATGTTGCTTGTGGTGACTCTTTCATACTGTAAAAGGTCTTTTGAAAAGGCAGCTTTTCATATGTAATTAAAAAAATAATAAAGAAAAAAATCATCAAAAACAAAAAGCGCATCAATAATCTATCAATTAAAGACAAATGCTAGTGTAATCGTGTTTTAAATATATTTTTTGTCTAAACCTATCATTTTTCGAAAAAAAAATTGAAGAATAATTAGGTGCGGGAAATTTGATGTTCACCAGTGCTACGCTTGTCTTCTCCAGCAGAGTTTGACTGAGTCAGTCACTGTGATAGTATCGGTGGCAATAAAACATTCTACACTTGGTGATGCCATTCCAGAAACGATAAGAAAATGTGTTTATTAACAATGATGCAACCGATTGCTAATATAAGCTTCGTGTCGCAGCAGCCAATAGAAATTTTAAAACGCTCATGCGGCGTTCATTAGAACAAATTGTAGTTCTCCCCTAGAAAAATAAGCGATGAGGCATTGTTAAAGTTGCATTACGATTTTTGAATGCAATAAGGTGGTATTAAAGTGAGAGCCAGTGAAGTAAGCGACGAGCTACAGTAATAGTTTACGCGTGACTGTTCCTTTTTATGAAGTACAAAGGAAAAAGTGTGCTCATCTTCTGCGCTAACAAATAAAATGAGCTTAGACTATCTTTTAATAAAATAGCAATTTCTAGTTCATTAAATAAGATTTATCCACGATCCACATTCTAAAGGAAAAGCCAAGGGTCTATTTGAAGTATCTTCATTAAACTTCAGTATTGCTTGTCGTTGGAAACCTGCTAAGTAGTACTTAGTAAAATGTAATGCAAATATAAGGCAATTCAAAGATTTTGTAAAGCCTTGTATAAAATTTTATTAACAAGCTGACTAATAGTCTATTTGATTTTTGTCACTATTTTTCAATATTTAATACATTTCTCCGAATTGTAAACCTTTTAGCGCAGTTAATGTACAATGTAGTTTTTCAGTGGGTTAAGTGGGATCAGCTTCTAGATGAATTTGAATAAAAATATATGACATTGTTATTCGTTGAAGTAAGAGATTATCTAACCATATGGAAGTGGATTTTTATAATTTATTATACAATTGCTCATTCTCATCTTTTGTGTATTTAAGAGAATAAAAAAATCATAATTACTGGGATAGACCAAAAGTAACATATCCAAAACATACCTCTGTATTAAAATAATTTACTTTGGCAATAACATTATAATACTGTCACCCTACTTTCGTGTAGCAGCGTTGTAACTGGTGTAATTACTATATGAGGTGCGTTGTATGAATAAATGTCATTCTCGACATTGAAGTGCGTTCCATCGACCTATAATTGGGAATAAAAAATTAATCTAAGCGAAACTAATCCTCAAATTGTCAAAGTTATGTCATATCCCATGACTGAGAAATGGTGTCCAATGCTCAAAAGAAAAGAACGAATTTAAATAATAAAGTATCGACAACACAATGCGCCTGAATGAAATTAATTTTGCCAATCGTCCCGTTAAAATTAAATATGAAGTAGTGTGTCTATGTTAAACGATGACCCAGGTCAATGTTGGGCGAGACTTCTACACGAAGCCCCATACTTAAACAGCAACGACTCATGCAGAGTTTGTTCGTTGATCTAAGATATTTTCAAATTTTTTGATAAATTACCTGTAAATAGAGCAAGCCCCTTATACGCTTCAGGTAAAAATATTTTCTCTCTTCCATGTACACATTTTTTGATAAATAACTTTGTAGTTGGTATTAGAAGTTGCTTAAAGCGATTGTATATCTTATGTTTTAGACTGTTGGTCGATGTGACCATTATATCAAAAACAAATTTTAAAACCTAAATGTAAAATGTTATAAATTGTGAATTGTACTTTGACTATGTTTAGACATTTTACGTGATAATTATTTAATACATCGCAACACACGTTTAAACTCATTAGTAAAAAAATATCTCATTGTAGATTGTTGTGCGGAATATGTCTCATTCAAAACAAGCAAATTCAACCCGATAGGTGACAATATGTCTAAAACTCACACCTACAGACAAACTCCTGTTAGGTGTTTTGAAATAAAATAAGTAGAATCAAGATTAAAATCCCATTTTTTAAAATTTTTTTTGGAAGGCAAAGATTATTTAATTATTTCTCAGAAACATGGAAAAGCGAGCTGTAAGAACCAGAATAAACAACTTGCTATATCCTATATGGAGAATTCTGAATAAATTTAAAAAAAAAACATTAAGACGAGTACAAGACCAAACTTTCTTTAGGAGTCCACATTAAGGACCCGTTTTCGAAAATTTGTCAATTTAATATTTCGTTTATAATAATAACTAAAAACCTTTTGCATACATTTTGAAGTCCCGTATATTTTGAA
Source organism: Sinelater perroti (assembly GCA_036346155.1). Classification (NCBI taxonomy): domain Eukaryota; kingdom Metazoa; phylum Arthropoda; class Insecta; order Coleoptera; family Elateridae; genus Sinelater; species Sinelater perroti. The sequence continues at coordinate 797,001 of JARFIY010000005.1, forward strand.
TTTATTCTGGATTATGATTGCAAAATTTTGTTCAATTGTTCAAATGTTGCCTTGCCGCTATTCTATCAATCTAAACAGAAAACGGGCATTACTATAACAGGATAGCACGCCTCCACGTAACCTAAGGAACATAGACCAAAATCTGAGAGCTCCATGTAGTTGAACTCTTTACCTTACTTTGCCTACTTATTCCGGTTAATTGCTCATTTTCTTTCCAGTAGATAATTAAAAACATTAAGAAAATGAATATTGAGGTATGAGAATTTTTTCTTGCTTCTGACAAAACGGTACAAACGAGGAACACAAAAATTTGACGAAAAATGGATTGTATTTGGAAAGTGCAGATTGTAGCTTTTTTCTTTTTGATCAACAGAATTTTCAACTTTTATGGCAGGAAACAAGTACAGATTTAGGAAGGCGCCTCATAGTTGATCAGCCCGTTGATATGACCTAATAAAGTACATCCTAGGGGTGCTGCAACAATTTACTGAACTATAGCAACAAATTAGCAACACTAGCGCGGATGTACTTACCCATATATGGAAAGACGTCTATTTCCTTAATACCTTGATGTGGTGTACGACAGCCAGTTTTTACAATACTGTTCGTAACAATAAAATACAAATTTCAGTTTTCCTATTAGTTCATGTACTGCAATTCATGAATGTATACGGATCTTTTTGAATGATGGTGTCTTAAAATTTTTAGAAATTAATTATTTTCATTTACTTTCATTAATCATATCATGATATTATGTATAACTATGTTTTAGCCTGTCTAAAATGATCGAGTTGCAATTGCATTCTTCCTTTCGTGCGGTAAAAACTCATTTGGAAGTATATCCGTAGAGTATTTTTTAAAAATTAGTGCAGTTCCAGCCGAGTTATCTCCATAAAAGGCATGAAATATCGCTTTTAGTAAAAAAAAATCTAATGAATTTTAATGTAGCCAACACAACTATGTTGACATACTTTTTTACATTATAATGCTTTATGTAATAGTAGCCGCTACAAATTTAATTATTTAAATGGCCCTAATAATTAAAAACACTATCAGTAATGGCATTTTTAGAGCTTATCGTTTTGAACTACTTACTGACACACTTACCTGACCTACATCCTTAGTGATAAAAGTATTGAATTGCAAACCTACTTTTCGGCAAGTTTCGGAAGACTCGAGTTTTATTCCTTTTTTCGTTCAATAAGGCCTGGGTGATTTTTAAAAAAATACTAAAAATTACAATCGAATGTTTATCGTAATCCTCCAAAAAATAACAAGAGCAACAGCAACAGTTATTTTATTAATACGCAAGACAATTAATTGAATTTATCTATTCAGTCACAAAATTTTTATCACCGATCAGATTGTAATCTATCTCATTCACTAATTGAATAATTTTCTGTTTCATTAAAAGTAACATGATGCCACTTGCCTATTTGCAGTATGTGATGTTCATTTTTCAGGTATATTCAAGAATATTGTTCCATTAGTTCTCAAAGTATGATAATCATTTCCTTATATCCTCAAAAGAAGGTTATGATTTTATCTGTCTATGTATGTTACTATTTATGTTCATCTGTTTCCTCATAACTCCTAAACTACTTATCATATTTTGAAAAATGAGGCGTCATTGGATTCGTCATGATGGACCGTGTGTTAAAAGTATGCTATCATGTTAAATCCAATATGACGAATAGGAAACAAAAATACGCATATCAAAAAAAAAAAACTATTTAACTTAATGTATGGTGTTCGGCATCAAATTAAAAGGTTTAATGTGCGCATTCCAAAAATATATAATTTAAATGGAGTACAAACAAGTCTCCGCAGTTTTTTATCAAAAATTGGGCATTCATTGTGAAAGAACGGAATCTTACGTTTTATTCAAAGTATTGCCCATCGCTAGCCACTACTTTTTCCAATCTTTCTGGCAGCATACGGATACCGCGTCAGAAGAACGTTTCATCTTTTGAGGCTATCCACGAATTGACCCAATTTTTGGTATCTTCATATGATGTGAAGTGCTGCGCAGGTAGGCCATGTGTTATCGATCGGAACCAGTGATAATCGGAAAAGGCAATGTCTGGTGAATACGACGGATGGGGTAGGATTTCCCAATTGAGTGTTTCCAAGTAGGTTTTGACCGGCGTCCTAACACGTGGACGAGCATTATCATGCAGTAGAATAATTTTGTCGTGTCTGGAGTAGTAGTGGATGCGTTTTTCTTCGAATGCTCAGCTCAATCTCATCAATTGTGTTCAGTAGAGTTCCAGTAATGGTTTCCTTCGGTTTGAGCAACTCACAATACACGACACCAAGCTGATCCCACCAAATACTCAATATGAGTTTTTTTTCCATGAATATTAGGCTTGGCTGTCGATGTTGAAGCATGGCCCCATGATTTTCTCTTCTTTGAGTTATCATAGTGGATTCATTTTTTATCAAGCGACTATACGATACAAAAACCCTTTCGTTAATGCTTGGCAAGCAGCATTTCACATGTGCAAAATTGGCGTTCAACGTTTCTCGGCTTCAGTTCATATGAAACATTATTTCCTTGCTTTTGAATAATTTCCAACGATTTTAAACGATGTGAAATAGCTTGTTACACCTAATGTTAAGTGCAAGTTCTTCTTCGGTTTTAGCTTCCTAATTTATTTTTATTAAGTCGCATAATTTAATCGTTAAATATCATTCATTAAAGAACACGATTAAAAATACGTGTTTCACATATTAATCACTACTAACAGCAACAGCCTTACTTAAAGTCTTTCAACTTTAACTTCTTCAGTAGCATCCCGTTAAGATTTAACAATTACTCACAAAATATGGGTTGATAATCTAATTTAGCTCTTGTATACCTTATGTCATTATTATAATAAAAACAGTTGATTTGGATCTCAGCTATCATAAGCTGAATGTATGATTAATTATTCAAATTGCATACAAAACATTTTCGCTACTTAGCCTTCTAACAAGGAAAGTCATGGAGTTGTTTTGCTCCGATAGTTATCAAATTTGGTAAAACAGTATGATATGACTGAGGGATGAATAGATGTTATTGCTTTTTGCTGTGAGACTCAAAACTTTAGAGATATGAAGTATGAAAGTTTACCGCTTAACAATAATGCATATGAGAGATGTTATTAGTGTCAACTGCAAGAAAGCGTTGAACACAAAGATACATTTGACAACGAGCACATCTGATGAAGAATAATGCATTGCATCGCTCGCCCTCGATGTCTTTCTGACAATTTTCGAAGGTTCTTAGGAAACAAACAGTGACAGGAGTTTCAAATCGGGGAGGTCTTTCTAGTATGTATCCTGCCTTAAAGAAGGAATATTTGATCATGTCTACAAAGCATTCTGCTTGAAATTGATGCATTGTCAACGAGTAGAGCTTCAATATGTTGTCCCTTTTGGAGAGACGAAGACAAACTCGTTCAACTCGAATGCGATCTTGGAACTTCCTCACAAAATGCTTGAATTGGCGATTGAAAAAAAGATCCAATGTCGATATTTTTGATGGAGGAGATGCAGAACATTTATGGGGTTGGCCATCTTGATGAGAAGAACACTTGTTGACACGAGAGAAAAATAGTGATATGGACAATATACACACAACACAATGTATGCCTGATGTTTCGTCATTTTGACCTTTCTTATCTCCTCTGTCTTGGGTCACACAGCAAAAAGCAATAACATGTATTCATCCCTCAGTCATATCATACTGTATACCAAATTTGATAACGATCGGAGCAGAACAACTCCATGACATTCCTTGTAAGCTCGACACGCTAATGAATTGTAAAGTAGTCGTGTAATTTCCCAGAGGACCTGCACGTTTGAGCACAATGAACGCACGATTTCCTTCGCGACGGAGTCATTTGGGAGAAGAAATCCGTTCACAGTTACACATTTTAGGAGGATCTTGTATTTTGAGAATCGCATATAATGCAATTTTACAACTATTTAGTCATATAAGTTAAAATCGAGGAATATTCATTAAATATCAAAATTAATTTTTAATACCAAAATTGTTTTTAACTTTTAAAGCTATGTTACAAAATGTGTATTACGCCTGCATACAGAGGGTGTCTAATTTTTGGCAAGATAATTCAATCATTGGTGATTTGACAAATCATATTTTTTTGAAGAGGCGGTCTTAAATGTGGTGTATCTATAAATACACAGGTGTTGGTGTTGAGTAACTGTTCGACTTATATTTAAAATGCAGTTTCAAAACTAAAAGTAGTTCAAGGCTAGCATTACAAAGCTCAAAAGACATACTTGAGAGTTACTGAAAATAGCTGCAACAGATTTATCAAATATGTCCATAGAAATTTTATTTACAACTATTTTTTTTATTATTTAAATTTGAGCACCAATTTATGAAGTTATCCCCAAATTAGTGTTCTTTTTCTTGCTTGTCGTAAGTTGTTTTAAATTTATATTCATAGTAATCCTTATATTCATTGTTAATTTGTGTGTGCACGAGTAAATTTGCTATATATGGTTTGTCTATCATCAAAAAAACAAAAGACTGTCAAAGGTCCGCCCACACACATTTTTTATACGTTCTGATACAGACTCAAATGTACTATTTTGTTCATAAAGTAAAGTTTCTCCAAGTGTTTTTTTTTATCGATGGAACAGAAAAGTGGCATATCTGAAGAATACGAGGTGCTTGTAAAAATGGTTCTTAAATTTTTGGCAAACAACTCACGAATAACGATTGCCGAGTTTTGCTGACAAACGTTTCCAGCCCAAAGCATCACTTAAAATTGGGTCTACCGAACCTATTCATATAAAGCAAGCTTTCTAACAATCAAATAATGATTTCCCATTAGTTTGTTTCTAATTTTTGATATGTTGATGGATGACGAGAACGAGGTTTACCTTCCATAGATTCACGACCTTCTCTGAACAGCTTTTGCCATTGGAACACAGTTATCTCGATAAAGAGTAATGACAGAATGCTTTCTGAATCATTTTAAAAGTTTCAGTAGCATTAATTTCATTTTTAACACAACATTTGATGCAAATTTTTTGTTCAACAATATTAGACATTTAGAAATCGAAAAAAGTAAAAAGTTGATGTAAATAGACTGCTGTAACTTATAAACTGTTTGGGAGTAAAAATCACCGAAGGTTATGCCAACATGAGAACTTTTTTTTTTTGAATTACGACTTTCGTGCGAGTTTCAAATTAGTCATCTTACTTTTTGAATATAATAGTATACCTTTTTACACAAGATTCATAATGAAAATCCAACTCTTAAGGTAATTAAAATACCAAGATGCTACTACCTTGTTGCTTTACAAGGCGCCATTTTTTTGTTTTTTAAGTTGGTAGGTTTCATTATTTTTGTCAGCTGTTTTTACTCCAATTTAGCATCGATTATTTTTTCAGTACGTCAGTTTGTTTAGGTTCGTTTTCGTCAAGGAACAGTTTACAATGGAGCAACGTGTTCTTATTGTTAAAACATTTTACCAAAACGGTGAAAGTGCTACGTAGTTAGTGCGAAAACTTCGTGCGATGCTAGGGGGGAATTAAGCACCCAACAAATCTACAGTTCGAAGACTAATGAGGAATTTTGAGACGCCCGGTTTGATGGGGACGGTGAAATTGGCTTTCTCGTACATAGCAACAAATCGCTGTTGTGCAAAGCAGTATTACTATGAGTTCTAGAAAGTGATTCGTCGTCGTTCGCAGCAGTTGAACATTCCAATAACTTTGTTACATCTAACTTTGCATAAAGATCTCCATATGTACGCGTACAAAATCCAACTAAAGTAACAACTTAAACCTACTGAATCAAAACAAATTGATGTAGGGAAAAACAACAAAAAACTAATCGGAGATGATATCCAAAATAACAAAATCCGCCAATATAAAGAACTGACAAACAGACGCAAAATAAACGAATATAATATCTATCAAAAACAAAATGATTTCTCACTTTAAGACCTTTAATTTTGGTAGTTTTCCCTTAACTGTTCAGTAAAATGTGGATATTCAAACTAATTAGGGTTAAGCTCTTTTCTAGTCATACATAAATAATATCTATAGTAGATTACAAAACAGTAGACTCAACATATACGCGTGCAATAAGGTAGCAAACAACTAATTAAAAAGGCTGGCACAAACCTAATCTGTTCATCTTAACTGTGTATAAAAAAATTAATTACCAACTACTAATTTCATGTGCTGAATAACCGATTATCTGGATAACCAGCTTCGAATAATTGACATCCACTGTAATTGTATATGTTGCGATAATTTCTAAAATGACATAAAAATTGAAATACGTTATTTTCAGCATCCATCTGGTAGTTTTTAAAGATGTATCAATTGTAAGCTTCTACATCTACGCTGTCTTGACAGAGAACAACTTATAATGGTTATCAAATCAACCAGATTATTTTTTTACAAGTCATATAGATCGTAGATCAGCAGCAGCATAGTTAATACCACTACGTTGTCAGTAAACAATATGTCAATTTCCCGAGCTTAAAAAGTTAAAAAAACTGAATACATTTGTAAAAGAAAAAAATCATCCACATCTATGTAACAAAATCTTAAAATTGTTTTAAAGCAGAAATTTTAAAATTAATGAAACTATACATCCTTCCGCAAATAGTAGCGTAAATGATTTAACAAATAGTGCAAAATCCAACTCTTAACCATATATGACCTTGTTCAAAATCTGTTGCTGATGCTTGTCGGTCAGAAAAATCCTGTATTATTCCTGAGACCCGCAATGAAGTATAGCCTGCAAATCAGTATATAGCTACTATCTGCACGACTACCTCACAGAGCGATCATTCCGTAGCGCTTGCAATGCAAGTGTTCTGTCTGTTTAATACACGTGACCTATTAACACAGCAAAGGCAAATGCGACCAAGCTCTTAGATTATTTTTAACTCATACTTTATAATTGTACTTTGTCTTGAACAAATTTTTGAGGTCTTCGAGAAAAAGATTACAATGCATGTCTATTGGTATAGAAGGTTTAATACAGTAGAGTGCACTCGCCGATGGACACAATTCTTCCAACTTTGCATCCTTTTACTCAAATTATACCTAAAAATATTAATAGGTTTCACGGTACTTTCACCCACGCCTTCTCTAAAATAACCGTGGGCGAGTGCTTTATGAGGCCTGCAGTAGTACATCTGATAGTACGGTGTATATAGTTGGTCTGTTAGCATCTGATTGCTAGTTTAAACAAATTGTGCTGTAAAAAAATGAGTCCTTTGATATGTTCCCTAATACGCTTTAGCAAATTGCAACTCGGTAGATATTTGAAATGGTGTTCTCTTTGTCAACCATTCGCCATGGCATACAAATAAGTATTGCAGCGGCAGCGTGTTACTGTACAAGTTTCTTAATTTTGTGCGAAGGTGGACAAAACAAAAAAAAACCAAGAGACAAGCAACCTCATAAAAAAGATTAAGCGAAAGAACGAATCTGAAAAAATCCAAATGTAATACTGCGTTACGCTAGCTAAACAATAACGGTGAGGCATTAACGGTCCGTGTAGGAGCACGACCTGCGAGGTTAAGGCTCTCATATGTTTGCCCTTTCTGGTAGATCGTCTCGTACTATCTCTGATGCGGGGCGATGTGGCAAGCACCGCGCCTCAGACAATCATATTATTATCCCTTGTTAGAAGTGAACGCAGGTACTCAATTATTTTTAGTAACTGAGTAGGCCGCCTGCGAGGCATCAGAGCTCCAGGAATTAACCTGGATCAAGCTGCACCACAGCCATGTGGCTCAACTACGACACTACACTGGTGCTTAACCTAAAAGGCGTTAAAATAGGACTCATGACAATCAAAATACTTTTAGAAGTCCACAGCATTTTATAGCACCTTACCGAAAAGAGCTTAGAGAACGACGTTCGTGGGCAGAGGAAAATTTAGAGGAACTGAAGCAATGTTATAGTGACGTCATTTTGGTCTGTCTACTCCAATGTTCTAGTAAACATCTCATTAAGTTATTTCAGCGAATAGGGATTTGGAATATAAGAAAACATGGTCAAAATACATGAGAAGTGTTGTTACAAGATGACCCAAACATGGCAGTTCACTGTACGATTTGTAAAAAAATGGAACCAAACAGATTGGACTGGCCGTCACAATCTTATAACGATAATCCAATTGAAAGTATCGTGTTGTATAAAGCACATATTAAGTGGTAAATGCATATTAACTGTCAGAAAATTTCCCCAACGGTTTTGGAAGATATGATGCTCACTTCCCGTTTCTTACGCCATGTATCTGTGCAAGATTGTTATGAGATACTGAATAATAATGGTGATCGGACACCTTACAGTCGTTTTATAGGTACTTTATAAATTGTGTAATATTTCTCAGATAAAAATCTTTGTTAAAATCAACCAGACGCTTTCATGGGGTATATTGGCTACTCGCCATTCCTCGAATAAAAAAATGTAACTGTTCTTCCACATAAAGAATTACTGGTAGCTATTAGCAAAAGTGTCAAATGTGAGAGAAGCAAATTGCAGCACTGGTGTCGAATAAACTTTCTTTTGGTAATTAAGCTTTAAGCATGTAATTAAGAATGCATTTAAATAATGTTTTGCTCAGCTTTATTAATTGGAATAATGAAAGAACTTTACAGCTCCTCGATGTTCTCCGAGCTCTTATAAAAGTGTCTAATGTACTGGACAATATGGTCGTAGAGGTCAGTTGGCATTATCATAATTAATATTTCGGAGTGTTTGCAAAGAATTCGAGTTAAGAAGAAAAGACCTTTAGTTTATTTCCGTTGATAGTCTTCTAGTGGATTTGATCCTTCAATTTGGGAGGCAACTTCTAATTTTTAGCAAATCTGATATCTTAACAAGTCTAAAAAACATTGAAAAAACTTTTCGATATACATTTTACGATCTTTCACACCTTTAAGATACCAAATTTTTTCCAAAAAAGCATATTTCCCAAAATATCGTATTTGTAGGTTTAGAAATTTAGGGTAGTCTAAATATCAGTTTTTAAATCGATTAACAAAAAAGTAATTTTATTGTTAATTGAGTTAGGGAGTCTCGGTACTCCTCATTTTATGTTCAGTAACGATCTTTCATCTTAATAATACGGTGAACAAAGCACGTCTGTGTCTGAATCATTGCGACTCTTTATTTTGCAGCGATAAACTTGAAGATAAATCTTAAAATTATATTTGGCTTGACCATAATTCCATGACGAGCAGAAATGTTTTTTTTTTTTACAACGAATAGGATGTGTTGGCCAGCAGAAACTCAGTTGACACCTGCGACTTTCCGACTTTATTCAGATTTCTCTCTACGGTGAAGGAGGGGGATATAAACAATTGTGCTTACTTCCCCAAGTTGGATTCGAGATAAGGTGCATGCTGAATTACATCAGAGATGTTATACAGTTGGATTTGCGATTACTCGTAAAGTATACTGTTAGACTTCAACAGAAAATTTGCTTTTGGATATCGCAGACAACGAAAAATAAATGTTTTTGAAATTCCAATTATTTTGTAGATCATTAATTTGAAAAGAAAAGCAATATATCATAAAAGCATACAGATTACTTAACATTATAAAATTTTGAAAAAACAAGCCCTTGGACCAATTTTTAACACTACAATAAATGGATGGTGAAGAAATACCTAAGCAAATTAAAATAAATAAAACAAACAAACAAACAAGAACTTCATGGGTAGCACCTAAATCATTTTGTCAGTGATCTTATCTTCAACTTCTTTTACAGTTACCTATCAAGGTTTATGTGGTAATAATAACTTTAAATTATTTATCCTATTTTATTCTATTGTGGATACATATTTGACATAAAGGCAAAAAGCCCGCAGTTTCAATAATACGAGGTAACATAAAACAAACAAATTTGGACCCCACCGGCAAAAAAATAAGTCGAGCTTATGGAAAAACTAAAATATCCAACACAAAGCACAATTCCAACCGTTCAATACATATAGGGATTATGAAAATTAAAAATTTACTGAATGCTCCACCATTACCAATGCTGGTATACACGAACTGAATTTAGAACTTTTGTCGAGTACCGTTTCGTCTAAAAACAAGACCTACACTTGAACAAGAAAAAAGAAAAAAAGGCCGTAAACACTCTAATCAATCCTTATCATACCATATAAATATAAAAATTTTTACAGCTATTAAGGACGTCGTTATATTGCAATTTGAAAACTTGCAGACACTATTCAAGATGCATTAAGAAAAGGAAAATATATCACAAGAGATTTTATATGATATTGAGTTGATGGACTACATAAAAGATATAAAACACTTTACTTTCTCTAGTAATTTAAGCCGAACACTTAGCTCATGCAATGTTTCAAGATTAAATGTTCGTCGTGCTAAAATTTTGCCAACCATCCATTGATATGCCATTTAACCACATACACCACAACAATCTGAAACAATAAAATCCAATTTCTTGACCATAGAACACAAGCAGAATAAATGGTAACAACTATGGTTCTGATAGTGATATGCATGCAAGTTACAATAATTTCTCCTTTTACACAAACTCACTTAAATGCGGCCCTTGGGTTTTAAATTTTAATTAATTGAAAACACTAGATCTATAAATTCAAATATAAATATACATATATTTAATATGCCCATATTAAATAGCTTTCCACAGCTCCACTTATGTGGTTTTTGTTACATGCTATCTAATTACTTGTAATTAGAGGAATTACTGTACTTGCATTAAATACTTTTATCTGTGTGCTCAGCTTATCAACTATTCCCTTCATAAAAAAATAATTTTACCCCATAGAAATCTTATCAAAAGAAAAATCAAAAGCAACTTCATACATATTAAAACAGACGCGATGTAAACTATTCTTAACCTCTGAGTTTTTTTTTTAATTGCAGAACAGCAGTAGTCCCGTCGATTAAGTGTAGCAGATATAAATTTTATGATGCAACCTTTACGCTTTATAAGCATAACTATTTTGTTCATCTTTTCTTTGGTCAGTTTATATTTAGATCCAACAAAAAATATGTTTAGAATATTAAACATTAGCAAATTTAGTAATCCATTAATATTTTTTATGTAGCAAAGCAATCTTCCTTCGTTGCCTTAAAAATTGTGTTTGTGCAAGAATTAACCCTCTAAATAATTTAATCTTCCTGCTAGCACATCGAAAAACACCCAAATGACTGTTTAAGTGTTATGATACAAGCATTTACGACATAATAAATCACAAGTTGATTTTCATACCATAACCATGCAAATGACGGCTCGTACAGCTTAATTAAACTAGGATGGCGTATGTGTATTCATTATATAAGTTAATACAAACAAGTCCATTAAGAGACGTCGGGTATCTTGCTGCTGCACCTCAATAGACAACAAACACCCACGCAATTCACCTTGCATTGTGAACTTCAAGGCAGTCAACGTTGCACACGTAAATACAGTTCCAGGCAAGGCTTAAACATAATCACATTACATCCAAATACTCTTATGTATCCTTCATGTACATGTAGCAGCACGAGCATGAAATATACATCAACTATATAGCCCAGACGTTTCTACTTCCCACTGCAAGACTGAAGGTCTCAACCACGTGCTGGGATCCGTTTGAATTTCCCGCCAACTAGCAAACCAATCGGAGGCGACCACGCACACTGCTGCTCCTTGTTAAAATCGTTACGTGTACAGGGGCGTAACACGCACCTTGCTAAAAATCAATGCCGTATTTATAAACACGCAGCCCTAAAATGTGGCTCTGACCAGAATTTTCGTTTCCAACTCGGAATCCCAGGAGAACAAACCCCTCGCAGGTCGTTTATGCTTAACTGTTGCGAAATTATCACGTTAGGCTGCATTTCCCGAAAGGTTCTCAGCTCCATGTCGAAATTTAGCGTTAAATCAGGCGGCGAGCTCCAAAATACGAAAAACGCGGCACCGAACAAAGGGCACAGAGCTTCCGGTGAAACGCGACACGTCGACCTTGCGTAAGCTATCGTATTTATCGAATTACAGCTACTTACCTCGGTCACGAGTAAAAACTATGCTGCGCCAGGGTCTGGTACTAATTAATAAATTTTAAAATGGTAGGAATGGGTCTCGGGAGCCGCAACGGAGGCAGAAATCACAATATCGCCGTAGCTGCAGTGGCTTCGGCCCGTCAGCGTAAACAAAATGGCGCCGCCGCAGTTCTCATGCCTGGCATAGACGGAGCCACCAGCGCAGCGGCTGGCGTTTCGTTCGAACCTCACGCCGAGAGCGGCTGCATTTTCTTGCGAGTTCTACGGAAATTGGGTTTTCGGCCCCGCGCGGCGCCCCATCAAACCGGCGGCGCCTCCGCGAGCTCGATCCGATCCACGCCCCTCGCCGGCGCTCTGACAGCGCAGTGACGTGCTGACGTTCGTGACGTTTGAGGCCGCACGTCCGTGAGTGTGGCGGCTGCATTTCGCCTTGCGCCTTGGCGCAGTACTGTTGTGTCATTTGTGCGAACATTTGGCCTTAGACGGCGCTATATTCATCGATATTGAAATTTATGCGCGGGATGTCCCCACGTAGACTTCTAGAAAGATGCCGTTCCCCAACCATCGTGTTTATTTTGTGCTAGTTGTGTAAATACAAGCAGACTATGCATGATGGCCCATAAACTTACGCCTCAAGAGAAGAAAGAGCTGGAGAAGTTCACAAAGTTCCTGGTGCTGAAGTCCGCCCAGGTGATAGTCGACTCCCGGTTGGGTCACAAGAGCTCGACACAGTGCAAGCAGACTAGTGACTGGGTAGGGGTAGGCGATGTTCGCATTTTTACAGAGTTTGTTAATGCACTTGCCTTTACAGTTCAACATAGCCGTCCCGGACCTGCCAGAGGTGCTTGCTGAGGCCAAGAAAGCGTTGAATGATGATGTGGTGCTTGCACGGCTACCCCTGTGCGTGGAGATCTCCCTGCGGACAGCTGAGGGCGACCAGATGGTGCTGGAGTCGTGGTGTTTGGGCGTGCTCCCCGAGCAGTATGAGTATAGCGGGCCCTTCATACAGACGGTGTACAACCGAATGGGCGTGTTGCTCAAGTCTTTGGTGTCGGTGACGCGGGTGACGCCAGCATATAAGCTGTCTCGCAGGCAGGGACCTGACTCGTACATTATTCTGTATCGCATCTACATGGGCGAGCCTATGTTGCATGCTCTTGGGGACGGGTACAAGGTGGTGAGGGTCGGACAGTTGTGCACACCGATTGGGACGTTGCACCTGACAGTGTCTTATCGCACCAAGATGACCATCTCGCCCACCACGGCTGAGAAAGATAATTCCATTATGCTCAAGAGCGACCACTTCAACACGAATCTCAGTCCACGCCATGTGCGTAAGCTGAGGTAAGTCTCTTGCTTAATTCTGTAACTTTTGCCTAGACCAATTCTGTTTGTTGTCTTTAGAATAGCTACAATATAACCTTGCTGTTGCTATAAGCAAGGTCAATGAATGTAACTGAAAATTAAAATAACTCTGATATTTTTCTTATTGTCGACTGCACTGATTTGATGAAGCTTATAAATTTCTGGAAGCCAATGAGTGTATTCATTAGTTATTTTGCTGTCAGAGAAATGTAATTCAAATGAAAATGCTCAATTGCAATGTTTCGTATGAATTTATCTGTAAACTAAGATTTATCTGATATTTTACCTTACAAATAAGTGTTCCTAAAGAAGGAGAAATGAAAATGAACCCATTCAACTTGTGCAGCAAATTCGACTATTCTGCTACAAACGAAATGCAGTTCGTCTTTTAATTTACATACAAAGCCCTAGCTGCATGCAACACAAAATACCTGACCTACAAAATTGCCTTCAAGCAGTCATTGTGAAGTAGGAATCCCAGAGACCTCTTCTATAATTTATATATGGCAACTATGGTATTGTCTCTCGACAAATCTAACTTAAGACACTCTTGTGTGGTACTCCAGATTTTATTGGTGTCAATTTAATGTGTTCATTCTAATATTTCACAAGTATCTGTTAGATACAAGTTAACGATAATAGCAAAATAATCTTTCTTAAGTTTAAACAGAAGCCCGTCGCGGCAAACTTTGTTGCAAACTTGACTAATGTTAATAAATGCTGCTGTGCAATACATTTTTTCTTCAAATCGCGTTAACTACCAGTCTAAAACTAAACTGGTGATTGGGAATAACTTTGTCATCAGTGATGGGTTTTCAAACACTTGAAGGCAGCAAACTAATTAGATGATAAGATGAAACTTTATTTGGATTCGTTGCAGATGTTAACAGCATAATTATTTATGCTACTTTCCACTATCCAAGCCAAAGTACTTCCTTAAAGATTTGTGGTACAGCTAAGAATTTTTCAGTTGCGAGTTCTTGTAACATTTTACCAAAAATTGTATGAAATCCTAGTGCCTTTTTAGGACCAATTTTAAGAATGCCTGTTTAACTTCTGTAAGATTGGTGTTTTCTTTGGGAGGTCCATACGGTGTGGTACATTGAGCTATTCTTGAATTTCTTATTCTTGCTCAGCAGCATATATGTAGTGTTGATAAAGAATATTTGCTAGATAGTTTGCAAATATAGCCTTCTCCTTGTGTAGCTTCTAATCCATATATTACTGTGGTCTTTGATTGGTGAAACATGTAACTGAGGTCTCTTCAGTATATTTTTGTCTTGAGAACCGAAATAGTTACAGTTGCGTGTCTTAGTATTTTTTTTTAATGAGCACTTAAGGTATTGGTCCAACTAAACTGTTTGAAGATAAGTTAATATCAGAATTATTCATCATAATTATTTTGTACATAACATTCATTTAAAAAGAATCTATCCAGAGTGATTTGGTTGTGTATTTTGTCTTTTGTCAGCCATATACATATATGTTTTCTTTATTTCTGTTATTTTGCATGTGACATTTACTCAATACATAGTCTACCCTATTGAAAAGTGACTAAACTCCAAGGAAACGCGTTACTTATATTTCATGTTTATTATTATTTTAATAGTTACCACACTACTGGAAACGATAGTATCACTGTTTGAAGCGTTCTTCTGCTAGAAGCGCTTGCAGTTGTTGTGTAGCAACATTTTGGAGGTCCTCAATCGAATCACGGAAATAACTAGAAATGCTAAATTTTGTATAGTGAACCTGTGCATTTGGTCTTGATCAATATTCCGTTAAAATGCGACGAATAATGGTTTAGGAACGCTAGTTAACACATAACAATGAGTTTTTAATAGTCTTTCTAACTAACCACTACGGAATTTTGCAGACTTGAATTCCAAACAGCTGCCCACAAGAAAGATATGAATGTTCTATATAACAGAGCCAATTAATGGAAAAAATTAAACTACCGATAAAATTTAAAGGGTAAAACGGAGAAGTGTATAAAGCGGACGAAGAAATAATGGAAAGATGGACGAGATATGTTATAAAGATGTACAAGGGAAAAGAAAACAACGAAAAAGCGATCGACAATGTGGCAACACAACAGCTAGACATAAACGAAGAGTTCAACAAACTTGAAATAGAACGGGCACTTAATAAAATGAAAAACTGAAAATCACTAGATACAGATGAAATCCCTATCAAATTGTTAAAAGCAGACATAGACAATACAGTCGAAATAATGCATATTTTAATAAATAAAGTCTGATGAGAACATCTCAGACAATTGGGTCACAAGGAGTATTAATAAAGATACCAAAAAAGGGGGTGATCTTACCTGATATAAAAATTTTATACCTATTATGCTCTTATCAACAGTAAGTAGAATAACACTAATACAATATCAAAAAAAAAAAAAAAAATGAAATTGGTCCTAGATACTAAACTTAGCGTGAATCAAGCAGGGTTTAGAAAGAGACAGACGATCATCCATTCACCACATTTGTATACTCAAGATAATATTAGAACAAACAATGGAAAAAACGACCTATGAACAAATTTTATCGACTTTGAAAAAGCTTTTGGCTCAACCTCAAGAGAGATCATGTGGAAGATATTAAAATATTAGGGGCAACCTGACAAAATACATAAGTATAATTAAACTAATGCATATTAACTTTCCGGAAGAATCTAAAACTAATAGAAATTGTCAATGAACAACGACAAGGCTGTATCTTACCTCCAACCCTTGTTTGTAGGTTGAGTCATAAGAAATAATAGACAACAAAAAATCTGGAATGCATTGGGGCACGTTCAACAGCATGGAAGACCTAGAATTCGCAGATATTTGTTTGTTTACATCGAATGAAATCTGATCCAAAAAAATAAGTTAGAGAAAGACAAAAAACCCCAAAACAATGAACAAAGACGCAGATATCACACTTATTCTTAGATAATTTAAAAAGTCGACGAATTCTGCTACTTCGGCAGCATGATAAACACTAGCGGGAGCATGCAAAACGATATTACTAGAAGAATAACTAGTACAAACAGCATTCAACATGCTACAGAAAACATGGAGTTCGAAAAACATCAGAACAACAACAAAGCTGCGTCTTTTCAATACAAAACGTTAAAAAATGATAAACCTTTGTAAATAAATGCCTTACATATATACACGTCGTATTCTGGCCAGAGAGAATAACAACTTATCAGTTATGGGAAATCTCAAACGAGGAAAGGATAGAAATCACAATTAGAAAGAGAAGATTGGTATGTTTGACGAGAAAACCAAACAGTAACATTACAAAACAAGCTTTAGGCTTCAATACACAAGAGATGGGAAGACCGAGGGCCACTTGGAAAAGGAATGTTTTAAAGAATTGCAGCTATAGAATTTATTATGAGGACAAGCCAAAAACAATAGGAGAAGACTAATACAGAAATTATCAACCATAACGGACGCAATCCATGGTACGCAGAACTAACAACCCTGCCATCTACTCAGTTTTCGAAATTCCCTTAGAGCGCTCTTGCTCATCCAGGAGTTATAAGGAATGAAAATGAGAAGAAGTTATTGATTTATATGATACATTTTTTAGAGAACGTTTTAGTTTAGATAATTAAAACGTGTATGTGTTATAGTACAATATCATTAAACTAATAAAATCATATGTAAAAAAATTATATTACAAAATAGTGGAGATATATACATTCTTTTCGGGAAGGTCCTGATTAGAGTCTGGTATTTCTAGTATCTGCAATTTTTATCTGAAATAAGATTTGTTTATACCTAAAAAAATAAAAACTGCTATATTTTGCAATAAAAAATACTCTTACAATTTTTTGAAACCTTTAAATTATAACTGTAATATAGATGTGTGCAAAATTTTATCAAGGTAACTCAAATAGTTTTTGGGTTATGAGGCCCATTAATTTCGAAAATCCGGTTTTGAGAAAAACACGTTTGAAGTTAATAGTGAAGAAAACTCAATTATTTCTACGACTTACTAGCTGTTCAAAGATTCCAGGACTTATAATAATAGTCCATCAGTTTCTTCGTGTATTTTGTTTTCTTGCGGGAGTTGCTCTTGTACTCTCCGGGTTTCTTTCGCTAACGAAACTCTGCGCATCTCATTGTATTTATTCATGTCTGTCTTTCACTGTGCATTTTTGCTTGGACTCCATTAACGATGTTCAAATTATACATTTCTTGCAGGGTGTAGCAGTAGCCTTTATTAAGGAGTCTAGCAGCCAAACACGCAACAATTTATATAATTTTTAGACTACGAAGATGTTTTGAAGTGAAACGCCGAACTAGAGTTGAAACTTTCGTTTGCGTTCTGTGTATGACCGCTCAATTTTTTTCAAGATTTTCTCGAGAAAGATAGGAAATTGTGCTTTTATACATCTTCATGTAACGGCGCAGAATGTTCTACAAGTTTCATATTGGCACCCATAGCTTTAGTTTTTTGCCAAACATGGTCAGTAATCGTGCTACGATTTTTTATTTATGGAGCATGTATGCAAATTGCTTGCCATGGTACCTTTGCATATCTTCATGCTGTTTATATTTTTTCGAATTGTGGTATTTACGGCATTGAAACGGGTATATGTATATACATTTTTACCGACGTGTTCTTACTCTGAGTGCTTAAACATATGCACAGCGCGCTTAGATATTGGGCGGTCTATAATGTTAAAATTACTTCGAATTTTAACTTGGAATTTTATGGACATATTTTAGAGATGTTTTTAATAAAAAACAAAACACAATTTTTGAGCCGTCTAAAGGTATTTTCACCCTTGGCGCTTTTAAAGCAGTTATTTTATAGAAGTAGTTGTAGTGCGAAAATGTTTATCATTTAGAGAACGCATTATACTCGCCACGCATCCCACCCCCATCTGCAACCTCCCCACCTTTTGCTGCGCCCCTTTTTGAGTGCTTTTAGTGAATTGTTTTATTGTATTGATTTTTTATCTACAGTGGATTTAAAACTCTTTCAGCTCTCTTTTTATAACCCTGTAGTGCTACATGTTTTGCACCATATTTTGACAGACGATTATCTGACAATGTGGCTGGTAGACGTGCGTCAGCGTTTTCGCCACGAAACCGTTGCTAAAAGCATTCAAAAGGACCTGTAACGAGAGCTTCAACAGTTTCAGACATGCATTCTCTAAGCGATAACGAACGTTATTGTTCTATAAAAGAACTGCTTCAAAAGCGTCAAGGTACTAAATATTTACTATAATAATCTGTCGTACATTGTTGCTATTTACAACTTGGGTATAATCATTTTATTTATTGATTTATCATAAAGCACATCAGAATGACAAAAAATGGATAAACAATTATTACATACACAATAGTAATTCAAAGTGTGCAGAATGTAACTTATTTCACATACTTTAAAATGTTACAGCCATAACTAACTGTACATGTGTTCATAAATTTTTTCTTATAGGTGAATATTCTATAGTTACACTAATTGGTTAGTTCTTAGTTGTTTAAATACAAGTGTTTCGAGTAACAACGAAAAATATATAAAATTAGAAGTTTTGATATTGGATCTATATCCTTTCTATGAAGCCGTTCGAAATTCAAGTATGGCCAAATAAGCGTCGAAGACGCATTTCGTTCTGAAGGTTCGAAAATAGCTGCCAAGGCAAAAATAATTAACAAGGTCCATATGATTTTGATTGACAGACGAGCAAAAGTGTGCGAATTAGCAAAAACTTCAGGTGTTGAGTATGTTTTTTTTTTTTGGTTTGATGTCAGATAACGTCAGGTGCAGAATACAAGTAAAAAATAGTTAAATGTTTTTGCAAAGTGTGGAAGTAGTTTCCAACGAAGTTAGTAAGTTATAATTGTAAATTGATGAAAATGAGGAAATTAACCAAGTCGAAATTGAGCTTATGACATCAAGTGCGCTATTCATATGATTTTTGTAAGGGAAAAACCAATCATTCAAGAAAGTTGTGTGTGAAATGGGGGACAAAATAAAATTGAACAAGAAGGGATACATTTATTAAAGGACAGACTAGAAACTTACAAAGAAAATACACGGGACGGGAAAAAGTAGTTAGAGCAGTATACCTTCTAAAACAAAAAAGGTTATTGATGCAGAAGTAATAAAATCAGAAAACTTGGAAAACTCACGAATAATACAAAAGTTTAGAATATTCAAAAAATAATACCAATAACTACTTCGTTATCGCAAGAAAGCGGCCTGAAAGTATTCGCGATATATGGTACCTATCTAAATTTGAGATTAAAAGGAGTAACAGTTGGAATACATTTATGTATTCAGATTATCCGGAAACTATAATAGAAGACCCAAATTTTATGGCAAAAATAAATTGTAAACATTTAATGTGGAATAATCGAATCAAAATATCCACAGGAGGAATACTCGTCGTTTAAAATCTTACTAGAAATTGATAAGTCAGAATTTATTAAAGACTGTGATGTGGACTACATGTAACAGTTGGTGTATTTCGTTAATCATAGAAATAATTTTTCGATAAAATTATTTATTATTCAAATATAATGCCTTCGAGGGCGATACACGATTATAGATCATACAATTTTTCTATACCATTTTAAAATATATTTTGTCTTTAGCCTCAAAATAAGCTTCTTTTTGAATACTTTTCATCGGCGCTAATTTCTTTCAGCGAGCATTCTCTTGAGGTCTGAGAACAGGAAAAAGTCAGCTGGTGGCCAGATCTGGAGAATACGGTGGATGGGAAAAGTAGTAATTCATGCAATTGCCATCATTTCATGACTTGTGGCACGTTGCATTGTCTTGATGAAACACATTTTAATTCTTCAAATGGGGCCGTTTTTCGTGATTTCGTCCTTCAAACGCTCAACAACGCTTTGTAATAATTGCTATTGATGGTCTGGCCCTTTTCAAGGTGATCAATAAATACTGATGCCATAAACCTTGTAGCGATTATTGCGTCTTCCATTTTATTCGGTTCATCAGTGCAGTCCACTCGGCTGACTGTCGATTTGACCTTGATGTAGTGATGAAGCCATGTTTCATCCATTGTCACATATCAACGAAAAATTCGTTATTATTACGTGAATATCGCTGAACATTGTTCTGAATCAACGACACGTTGAAACTATGTGGATTGTGAGTCGGCGCACTACTTGCACACAGTTTTTGCATGTCCAAATATTCATGCAAATATGTCCAACACTGTATTTTGATATCTTCAGAGTCTCAGCTATCTGCTTAACTTCAATTTACGGTCATTCATAATCATTTTGTAAACTTTTTATGTTTTCGTCCGTTACAGCCTCTTTCGGGCGTCCACTGCGTGCATCGTCATCAGTGCTCATCTCGCCTCGTTTAAACTTGGAAAACCACTTCTCAACGGTTGATTTTCCTGGTGCACAGTCTAAATAATGCTTATCAAGCCAAGCCTTG
The DNA here is from genome assembly GCA_036346155.1 of Sinelater perroti. Taxonomy (NCBI): domain Eukaryota; kingdom Metazoa; phylum Arthropoda; class Insecta; order Coleoptera; family Elateridae; genus Sinelater; species Sinelater perroti. Next base: position 817,839 of record JARFIY010000005.1, read on the forward strand.
GTTTCAACGGTATTTTTTTGCCAAAAGCAGTGTTTTATTAATACTGAAATTCCTTTTATCCATTTTTTAAAATTAACATAGTTGCTTCACTCAAAATACGATATCTCCTAAACTAATAGTCCGACAGTTGTCAAATTTATACACGAGTCTTTTGAAGGTTAGGGTTAACTAAAAAGCACATGGATTTAATACTACTAGCGCCGCTTATGTGTCAGCCTACGAACTTTTCAGCCCAACTGTTATATGTGTGTATCTTTTTTTCGTTAATCAAGAAATATATGTTACATACCTATACTATTAACTTTCAAACATCAAGCGCCTTCAATTCGAATCAGTTAGTTCTGAAGGTATTGTCAAAGCATTTATTTTTTTTTACGCTTTCACTGCAATAAGTTAAATTTTTGAATCAGTTTTTAACACTCCCTTAATTTTTGTTAGTCGAACCAGTAATGGATTCCTAGATTTAAAAAAATCAGACATTTTGATAATGATGGAGTGGGAATAAGTAGTTTGTCTATGAAAGATTGTCAGACAGTTTCGAGAAAAATGTTATATATACAAATTTTAAAATTTTAAATGCCATTTTTCACAAAACATTCGAAAACGGACTAATTGACTAATCGACCGACATTTAAAATCTAATGACTTTGAAGGCCCTTGAAAATTATTATTTATTTGCAAACATGTCCATTTTTATATCAACAAGTATTAGCTGGCTTAGTGTCATTTCAGATAAACAACTTGATCGCTGGAAATCGCGTTGACGGTAATTGCAAGAGACAGATTTAAATAGATGACAAGCTGCCTATCCTAACTCTCTTAGGATTATACTAATGTTTGGCAGCGGCCGACAACTCGCCAGCAATTCGATCATTGGCGATCTTATTTGACTTTCTTATAAATTTTATAAAAATAAGAGTCTACCGATACTTCATGTCTTTGGCTTTATTTTGTTTATAATCATGATGAAGCGTCTGTGCATAAGTGAAAAGAATATTTTCTATTTTATTTTTAAATAAATGTTCGGTAACTTATTCTTTGTAATTGAAAATATTGAGTTGTCCGGAAAGCTTGTTGCTGATTTTCACTAGATGGTAGTGGAAAATATCTGAATATGTCGCGGTTATAGAAAACCCACGATTTGTTTACATATTCCTAAATGTGATATTTCAATGCATCTTTAGAAAAAAAGTTTCTTCTAAGAAATTGATTTGCCTCGTTGTTGAACTGTTTCGAAGAAGGAAGATAAAGTGCATTTTAGACATTGATGTTTTTCAATTATCAAAAAGGCAAAAATGCCACACAAGTAACAAAAAAGATAAGTATTATTTACGGAGACAATTGTTTAGCTGAAAGAACTGTTAGAAAGTAGTTCGCTAACTTTAGAGCTGGTGATTTCGACTTTAAAGGCTAAAAACGCTCGGGTAAACATTTCACTATTGACTATGAGCATATCAAGACACTGCTCGAGAATAACCCACGATACACGACAAGAGATTTAGTAGAGATAATAAAAATCGAAAACCCCAGTACAAGAGCATTTAATGAGAGGATTTCGCACAATTTAACCAAGAAAAATTGTTGAAGCAATTAGCGAAATATTTTTTTATGCTGTGTATTCGATGTGATTATCAAGCAATCCTGTATTATGACGTTTTACTAAATCACCAGTCGATAAATTCAAATAAGTACTCATTTATTTAGGTTTTGTAAAATAAAAAACCTACTGGAGAAGTTTTTTTATCCAGAAACCTGAGAAGGTTCTAGAACGGTGGAATCTTCAAGTTGCACGAAGGTTTGTTGAACAAAATGGTAAATAAATAAATATTTACAATAGAAATTTTGCCTCTGAATTTTGTTTAATAATCGGCATGAACTTTCCGGACAACCCGGTGTCTTGTTTCTATTGTTTTTTTAGTTTCTCAATCCGTTGTATACAATAGAAGGAAAAGTATGATAGTGAATTAAAATTCAACCCTCTTCTTTTTTTTTGAAATTAAACTGAATTGCCAAAAAGATTACCGACTTCAATTTTTTGATTATCCTAATTTCTTCGTTGCATCTACAAGGACTTGAGTTGCAAGCTAAAATTCGTATATTTAACGGAAATATTGAAAATGATTCTAAATGATGTTTAAACAAGCAGAAATTGCATATTTTCTCGGCTTCTTCAACAGTTCTTTGATAATCGGCTATAATTGGAATGATAATTTTTGTAACATTCATAACGCTAACGATTACTCTCAACTCCAATTGAATCTTACGGTTTGTTCGGAAAGTATTGGGAAATAATTTTTCTAGCCAACCAGAAGGACTAGAAGGACGTGGTTTTCGGCGAGATGGATGATGAACGGGTGTTGGGTAAAGAATGCGACCCAGCTCAGTTGCCTCCAAGCCTTGAGAGAATGAGGATCGCGCTTCCATCAAACCGTGTTTTGGTGACGCGACACGGTCGAGTCCGTGCGTATGTTAAAGCAACGTTATACAGTGAAGTTTTGTGTCAAACTCCCAAAAAATCCGGCATCGAGACTTTGAACTCGATAAGGGAAGCCGACGGGGAAGAAGCTGTCAAAAAATGACGGTTTTGAATAGCACAAGATATCTGAAGACGTGCAAATGAGAAAAATTTGTAAAAAGTTGGTTTCGAAGGTTTTGTCATAAGAACAAAAAAGTTTGCTTTCTTTCTGGTCCCAAAACTCAAATTCAGCTTGAAAGGAACCCGTTTTGGGTCGGTGGAGAGGGTCCAAACCGCCGTGACCAAGGCAATAAACAGCATTTCAGCTTCCGCATTCCAGGAAGCCTTCAAAGCGTGGCAGGCACGCTGGAAACGCTATGGAGATGCAAGAGGAAACTATTTTGAAGATTTTTAAAGAAATAAATGATTACTTGCAATAGTTTTGTTTTTATTGAATTCTTTCCGGTCACACTCTGTATTTCTTTTTGATAGAACAATATTTGCGACGTCACTATGTTTTTGAAATACGAAGTTATATAAAAGACAAAATTTCAGAGCCATAGTCATGTTTTTCATTTTTTTAAATATGATATATTTTTATTAAATGTTAAATAAAATCATTATTAAAATTTGAAACAATTGCATTGGAATTCTCTGATAAAATTTGTTTGAGTACTGCTACGTGCTGACTTAACTTCTCGATCAGCTCGATTTCACCTAATGATTACTGTCTGGCGAACATACCACGCACAAAGCGACTATATAAGCGCCAATAAAAAGTAACTTTATTATCTTCCGCGGACATAAAAAGAGTAGCGAGTTAATTTTCCAATGTATTTATTCGGATAAGTGCATAAATTCTCGAATGATTAGCGAGTATTATCCTGTACCTATAGGTAGTGAATCATCTGTTTTGTTATTTGACATACAATGTAATAGTTATAACGTTGTCGACCTTAAATTTATATTTTTAACTAGATTCAGTGAAATAACCTTTATTACAAAGCTAGTGCTTACGCATAAATTAACTTATCGACTAGTATAATCATGCTAGCGAATTAATTTGCTTTTCTATCCACTTTCAAGTATACATTAGGGCAATGGTTCTAAAAACGTAGATGACAATCCCCAAAGAGTCGCGTTAAACAATTGAAGGGGCAGGAATTACGAGATTTCCAAAATAATACAAAAACGCCTTATCGAAACATTTATTTCCATATTTTATAACGAAAATAAAAGTCATCAAGCAAAGAGAGTACGCTCACTTCACTGCTAAACATATATGTCATAAATAGAAAAACATAAACACGACTACTTTTCCAAATTGCCAAATTAAACAAAAATATTATTTTTATGCCTGTTCTAGATGGGGTTGAAGATTACATTGGCAAATGTGTCTCTCTTTTCTTATGTTTAAACCAGAATGTTTTTGTCTCTTATCTTTTACCATTTAATATTTTTCTTCATATTACAAGTTCAACTATTCTATCATTTCCATTTCTTAGAAGGTGACATAAAGATTGTCTTTTTTTTATTGCTGTTGAGAGTTCTCGATTGCATTTCTTTCTTTGTTATTCTTCTCACCCACGAGACTTCAAACTTATGTCTCGTAAATCACATCTCAAAAGTTTCGATTTTATCTGCATCGTACTCGTTTAGTGTCCAAGTTGTGGTTCTATATAATAATATCGACCATATATTTGTATGCTTCTATCATTCTCTATCTAACAAGTGTAAATAGGTAAATTCGCCTTTTCAATTATGCTTCTTATTATAAACTTAAACCAGCAGTATTAACGCTTTTCTACGTTTTATTAAGTAATGCCATTTATTTTAAATGTGATTCTGCTTGGGTTCCTGTTTGTATTATTATCGTCTTATTTGCAACTTTGTTATCGTTTTGAGGTCGTTTGTTTTTTCTTATTATTCCTACTTTTTTGATTTTCTTATGTAATTTAAATGTATCTTTTAGATTAATTTAGTTTCAATTTCTCCCTTATTTATTTTTCTTTTTTATCTTTGCTTTTCTCTTTTTATATTTTTATTTATTCGTCTATAATTATCTGCTTGTTTTGTTTACGTCGTTTTGGAGATTGTTTGATACATGCAAGGATTCATTTTTAACTTCAGGTAACTTAGCGTTTAGGTTATGTTTTACTTGTTTTTTTTTAAGTTTATCTACATATAGCTTTTCTATTGTACGTTTCTTTTCTATGCTTTTAAAGTTGATTTGCATTTTTATTATAATTGAGTTATGGTAGATTTTTATACATAGTATGTTGCTGTGAGATCTTTTGTTTATGAGTGTATAATTATCCAGTTTTTTACTGTTTTTTTTTACCTTAAAGTGAGGGAGGGTTATGTAAGTGTATATTCTACGCATTTGCAATTTTAACAATGTGTTACTTATTACAAAATGTTTGCCTTAGTAGAACTGAGTTGGGTTTCTTTCCTCTATTTTTTCAATATTTCTAACCTCACATTGGTCGACACTTGCATTCATTTTTTTATTGTAATATTTATATCTTGGCTCTTTGTTACACGTAATGTCTCCAAGTTGGCAGTAAAAATTTTCAAGCTTCGCATTGGTTTTCTCCGTTGGAGGTGTGCATACTCGACCAGATTTATATTCATGGGATTTTCTTTAAATTGCAGAAGAAACGACTGTGTGTATCAGTATATGGTATAAAGTTCTGAAAAAATTGATTCGGTTAATGAAGTATCCGAAATTGCACCATCTTATTTCGCCAGCTTCTTACGTACATCGATTCTGTTCATCTGTTGTATAATATTTACTATTGTTACTGGGGGTTATTGCTTTATTTTGTATTGATAGTATGTATTTTTGGAAAGTAGTGGTTTTATCTTGCCTTTTACATCACGATAGTGTTGCCAGATGAAGCTACCAACGCTGCTTCTAACAATTTTTAGGGATAGAGCAATTCCAATTTCTTCCCCGATTCCTACTTTTACCCCTGGTATTCGGAAGATCTGCTAAGTTTTTGCGAAAGTTTAGGATCTCTTAATTCTAATATTTTAGTCCGCCTGGGTATTTTATTTTTCCCGGTACCCGCTGTACCTAGTGAGCGTTTACTCTCTGCCGCCTGGGAAGGCTCCATGTTAAGGATCTACAACATTCACAACTTTTAAGAAACATGAAAACAAATGACAGTAAAAAAATTCTACGTTAATTTTATATTTTCCGACAGATTTGGGTTTCTTTAAAATTTTAAACATAAAAAAATAGAAATTGTCTTTTATTTTTATCAATAAGAAATTAATTTGTAGTTTAATCGATTTGGAACTTGCACATTATTGAAATAATTCTAGGGAAACTTTTATTTCAATTTTCACTTGCTGCCGTCATTAGTTTTTAATTTGAATGAAGTCACATTTGTTATGGGAAGCATATTGGATTTTTGTTTATTTACTAGAGAATGAAAATGCTTTTCAACAATAATTTGAATGAAACTGTTTCTCTTGTAATTGCTGAGGTCTCAATAGTATATATAAAGTTGCATTAAGTTGAATTACATTTTCTGAAAATTGTATTCCAGCTGATCAAAATTTAAACAAATAACAAGAAAAAAATTTTACAGGTTGAAATAGAGCTTTAAACGCCAATATAAATTACGACGCTAAATAAATTATGATATCTGGCGGTCTTCTACGAGATAGATCAAAATATGAATCATCATGTTAAATTTAAATGCAACTGTGTACCTGATAACGAACGTTCGTATACTAATCTTGTCATCTGGTGCATTGTAACATGCATGAGGACTTTCCATAAATGTATGTAAATAAATGTAAAACAAGTTTGCTTGCAAGGTAATGCTTTGTCAGACTAAGCAGAACGAAAAGTGTAGATGCAGCAAGAAGCGAATCGAGTGGAGCAAATCCTTGTTTCATTGGCATCAAGCGAATTGACAGCGGATAAAATTTATTGGTTTCTTTTGAATCGTGATTTTACGCAAATTTGTTATGATTTGTTTTAATAATTGCGTAGTAGTACAAGAAAATGCTACGCATTTTGTGGAATTCTGTTGCCAGGTGACATTGGAAGAACGGCTTTACAACAAGCTTTGTTGATTTTTCGGATCTACATCCACTTTGTTCCTCACTATAATCTGCCATCTCTAAGCATTTTTGTTTTTATAACTCGTTATAAAAGTATATTATTAATATAATACTTATTCATCGTTAATTTTGTTATACGGTTTTACTGTATTTTCTGTACAGGCACGATATAAGACTTTGCATTTTTCTTATATAGCTCCGCCTTCTGTTTTATAAAATATCTTTGTTTTCGTTTCCAGCATTTTGTTTTCTCTGCTATTTTGTTCTAAAATAATCCGGTCCTTCAGATTTATTATTATGTATATCTTTCTGTTGTGACTTATTTTTATTTTTCTCTGTTCCTTATGGTTCTGTTTTATGTTGTTGCGTTTATTAGTGTTCTGTCCATTTTTGTGTTATTAAACTGATGTTACTTTAATTTTTTGATATTGTAAATAATTCTTTCGGAGTTTAAGAGAATATTTGGGGTCATCATTTACTTGGAAGACGAAAGCATCTTCAATGATTCTTGTACCAGATGGTGCTGGATTGTCTTATGTAATGTCTAAATACACTTCTTTAATCAATTTCCCTTTTATTTGCACGAAATAAATATCTAGTCCGCTCATCATCGAAGTATGCTCAAACATTAACCTTATTTATATCACACTCTTCCACTGGAACAAGTTGTTGTGTGAGGGTATACTAGATTATCATTATTATATGTGAAAATTCTTTCAATTTATATATTAGAAAACTTGCAATAATCTTAATGTCTTTCACCAGCTTCATTAAATGTACTGTATGAATTGTAATATAATTTATATTCATAAAAACTCTAATTCTAGTACAACCATTACCTTTTATTAGCATTTGTAACTTATTAATTACACTGTCGTTTTATGATACTGGCATTAGTTTTGCGTTCATAATATACACAGGAAATTGTGTAATATTTACAACGCATAATAATGATAGAATAGTTATTTATTTGTTTTCCCCATGTTATCAAGTAAGATGTATTGGTAACTTAAACGTTAAAAACTATTACGTATGAATATTCTCACATTAAAAGTCATACTTGATCTTACCTGCTCTTTGTACTTTTCATATGATATCCTTATTTGAATTTTGGTATATTGTTCTCTCTTTATAGCCTTCCAAAAATACTTAATAATCCTTAAGGGGAGGTTTACTACTCGAGATGCACCAAAAATCACTCATTTTTCTGGATTTTTTTTTTCAAAGACGGAAGTGAATATTAATTTCAAAATTTGTACACATATTTATTAAGTATAGAAGTATACAAAAAAATTTGTTTTAGGAAAATTATAGAAAATTGTCCATTTTATAGACAGCGCAGTGAGACGATCCGAAAAAAGTGTCTTGTTGGCGACCATCATAGCGCCAGTAATAATACACTGAAATCAAAAAACAAAAAAGATTAATAAAATATATGAACAGTATTGGAACCTATACCTGCATTATCAATAAAATGCCGAAAATAAAAAAATGGCGGGAGTTTGAACTTTTTGTAACTATTTTGCCCTTTTTCGCTCTTTATAGTACAGTAAAAAAAAATCGCAAAAATGTATCGGACTTAGGTATAGGCGCCGAAGAATTTAATTATTTAAAAAAAAAAGAAGATTCATTACATAGTTTTTTTTTGGAATCGTAGTCGCCAAATTGAAAAAAAAAAGTTTTAGTTAACTATTTTTTAATATGACCAAATTAAGTACCTTGCGACTAATCAGCTATTCCAGGTCCATACATGACACCCTCCTCGATCTCGTACTCCATCAGTTTGCCAGCGTATTTTCAAAATTTTATAAGTAATACTCATTATCGCGTAAGAAACGTTTTTTGGGTTGTTTTTTTTATAAAAAACTAAATTCAGTTAGTGTGCAATAACTTTTTTTAAAAACTACTTTCAGCAAAATTATGAACAAAAAATATTTTGATTGCTAGTAGATTAGAATGCCTCATTCTGTATTTAAAAGCTCTGCTTTATTACTTAGTATGTCCATAAATACTGTTACAAAATCAAACGTACCCTTGCTTTAGAAATATTTATGACTTGAACATGTGGTTGCAATTGTCAAGCTTTAAAGTTGTTAAATTATACTTGTTGTCAAGTTTGGTTATTTACCATTGGATTGGAGTGAAAATGAATTGCTGTAATAGCATTACATTAGTGTGGAACTGAAAAAAGTATCTTTAAGACCTTGCATCATCTCGGTATTAGCCGTATTTTTCTGTATTGATGTAGTAAAACCTCTGATTATACCTACTAATAACTAATGAATTCTTAAAGTATTATGCAACAACAGTTAATCGTTTTATTTTGACGTTTTAATCAGTGCATAATAGTATTTATGGGCATAATGTGTATGAATATTAGAAATATGTAATTGCGGTAATTTAAAAACAATACCTCATTGTTCTCATAATAGATATGTTAATAATCTAAATTGTTCGTTCTTCTTGTAGCGTTATCCTCTTTAATCACTGAAATTGTAATAAAAAGTTATCTTTATTATTATTTATATTTATTTTAATATACTTACATGCAAAATATATTTGAGAAATAAAAGTAAAAATAATTTTGACAGCGAAATAACCTAAAGTTTCTTAAAATATACGTTCCCTATAAAAAGGGCGCGTCCTTTTTATTGAATTGGGTGTAATGGCACTATTACAAGAGCCGCTCCTAGCTGGCGTGCAAGGATAACTTGTGGTGATAAATAAGGGTTGCTGAAATAGGTGTTGGCCGTCCTCATCCTAAAATTCTTTGTCCGAGCAGCAAAATCAAAAAGGCAACTCAGTCGACTTCTTGGAAACTGCCGAGGAAACCGGCTTCTTCGAATTGCTCGGAATATATTTAGCCGTACAGTTATACCAAATGTTTAAGAGCTTGCCGTTTCTATTGAAATAAAATTTGCATCAATAACAGGTATATTTAGGTACGCAATGGATACCACTGTTAATAATGGATTTCCAGTCGTTTTTGGAATATATTTATCTTTTATTAAGTTTTTCATATTGGGAGTAGCCAATATTTCTTTTTGTAATTTACACATTATTTGCACATTCCTAGAGGTAAAAATCACAACATATTCGACTAACACACCTATAATCTATACTTGGAGTGTTTTTTTTTTAAATAAATACTTATTGAATACCACTTTTTTAATTTTCTCTCCCTAAAATATTTTTATGGTAACATTGACCGTTATCCAGTGTTCTCCCAAACCGGTAACCAATACTGTGGATATTTATATAAATTTAGCTTTGAATTCACCGTTGGTACCTCAATACACATATATATATATATTTTTTAATTAAATGACGGGCTTGACCTAATCGTCTTCTTACCACATCCAATTCTAAAGATAAACTGATTTCGAATTATCAAGTATACAAATAGACAGGCTGCTCTGCCAGAAATAAAGAGGGTCGTGTACTGTGGTATTCTTAACTGTAAGATAAAGTTTCATCTTGTGTTGTAATTCCTAATGGAAGAATTTTAGAATAATTTGAAGTATGGAAAGTTAAAATGAAATCAAACGAAAACGCATAAACTTTAGTAAAGCCGTAACAAATAAACTAATTTTTAAATTCTGCTGTATAACTGTTAAATATTTCTAAAATAAAGTTGGGATTTGTAACTATTATGGTACTCTAAGCCTTATAGTTTTTCAATATTTAATATTTTAAAGGAGATGCATAATTAAAAATCAAAATTTATGCTATAGTATTATTTAGTTTTTATCCATCTACAAGCCAAGTTTTCTATGCCCCCTTGTGGTTAGGAATTAAGGAACTGATTATACCTTTCTTCTACCCTCTTAAAATAGGAAAAATTACATTCAGACAGGAAATGGGGGATTGATTAGAACAGGTGGTAATCATATGGTGCCAAATTAGAGCCAAGTTATTTGGGCCGCATATGGTCGCCGGTTTTTTAAAATCACTAAGTAGTTGTCCCTTTATAGTAATCCGATGTTCAGCTTGCTCTTACCTTGCAGGGTGATGCATTTCTCTTAATCGTATGTTGGCTTTTCCTAGCTTATACATGTGATGGCTATCTGAGTCACCTAAGTAATTGGGCCTGTGGTAATTGTTCGTTGCTTATAGTTGGGAATGTTGCGGCTTGTACTAAAGTTTCTCAAATTACTACAGAAAATTGCCTGAATCAACGCCGCATTTGAAGACTAGTTTATTGAATTTCTTTAATCAAATTTGCACTGATTTGGTACCGCATCGTATTCTTTAATCTTGCGGATTATTCGAGTCGTATCAACAACGCTTCGTTGTCATAGTCGGAATATTATAAAAGAAAGACAATTTATCATGATTTTCGTGGATTCGTTTTTTACCCACTTGCTTGAATGTAAGAAACCGAAAAATAGTAGGCACTGATGTAGTAAATGTAATATAGAAACATGTAGATGTCACGTTCTAATTTTAGAATGCTGAACGTTGGATTGTAAATTAGTACAAAACTTGCTACTGTTACAAAATCACATCGAAATTGACTGTTCGTATATTGTATTTGCACTTTTTGTTCAGACACTCCTAATATACAAATGTATCAGAAATAAGTATTGTAAAAAATGAAAGTATCTTTAATAATATGGCTAGGTACTATAATTACCATTAATATCAATTATATTCAGCACAAAATATATAAAACAAAAAACGTTCTTTTATATTTTTACATTTTAATGTTCAAAACTAGATCTGAGACATTTTATTCATTATATTATTTTTCTAGTTTATTATAGTATATTTAAAAGAATTAATAAACGACTCTATAGAAAAAAAATTGAGAATTAGTAATGTGGAAATAAAAATATCAAAAAAATAGAAGATAAAATGTATCTAATTGAGCTACCTAACGCAAATGAAAAGAATAAAGCAATGAAAAATATACCGAAGAAACAAAAGCTGAGAAATAGAAATGAAGGAAAAATTTATATTAATGACATGACAAACAAACAAATCCAGAATAAAATCCAGATAAAAATGGGTTTCAAAAATTAATAATCGATGATGAAGTATGGAAATGTAATAAAGAAAAAGGATTTCTGGAAAAAGCTAGATAGTGATTCAAAAAACTGCTAATATTAAAAGCATAACGGACGGAAACTGATGACGATATGGCATGAAAATGAAAAAAAGGCAAAAGAAAGGAAATAAAAATAAGAACACGAAGAAAAATATATTTAAATTGGACACATGGAAAGTAAAAAGTTTGAAATGAAATCTAACTAAGTAATGAATTTGATAAGGCAAGTTTAGATATTTTGGTGATATCAGGTTGAAAATGGCTAAAAAATGTTATGTTAATGAATTTGATTTTGCTGTATGTAAATAATAGCGAAGTTACATGTTTGAACAGTTTTGTTGCGTCTGATATGTACGCTTGTCCGCTTTTGTATAATTTTATTAATATATAAGTTGCTAATTAATTTGATTATTCTATCCAAAAATGTAATAAACATTTTCAACCAGTTGGATTCACAAAATTGAATAATTTTTAACGTTTATGTATTAGATATATTTGTAAACTTAATTAACAGACATTAAAAAACAAAATTTGTACAAATTATTGTTTTACTTAATTTACCATAATTTATAGCAGTTTAAATAGTTTTCTATTCGCATTGCTGATGCTATTGATAGAGTGAGATATGAGATTAATTAAAAATTACAGAATATTGTTAGATGTAAGCTATCTTTTAATAAGGTGTTTTATAGATATGCAAAAGTTATTTGGTTATTATTTTTATTACTTTTTCGTGTAAGCTGCTGTATGTTTCTGAAGGTTTCTTCTTGGTTCCAGACACTACATACTACCTATAATTATCTCGTTTAATTCATAAACAAACTCGGATAATTAATTCGCTTTAAACAGTTATTTGTGGAGCGTTCGGAGCATTATTTTAGTGAACAATCAGAGCTCTTAAATTTACGACGTTTGCATTTAGGCTTATGTAGTAAATAATTAAGGTTACAAGCTGTTAGTTTTATTTACTGAAAGTTCTACTTGGATCCAATAGATGAAATAAATATATCGACTCTATTATGAAAATTTTAGAAAGATAAGTGCCATCTCGCATTTAAATGGATCATTCAAGTAATGAAAGGCATGTTAGAGAAGAATTTAAACAAGCAATTAGCGCAGCTAATAAATTCAGAAAATTATTTCTTGTAATATAAATTAAAATGGCAAGCTAAAAAGGTTAATACTACATCGTGGCAGTCGTATAACATTACAAAGTTAATTTAAAGTTTCCCTTTTTCTAAACGTAAGTTAGTATTCTATTTCCAATATTTTCAGATAATTGAAAATATTTTAATGCAAATAAAAACGACTCTATTATGAAAATTTTAGAAAGATACAGGCCATGTCGCATTTAAATGGAGTCATTAAGTAATGAAACGGCAATGTTGAGAAGAATTTAAACAGAAAGCGCAACTAATAAATTCAGAAAATTATTATCTGTTGTAACTTATCAAATTAAAATCAAGGCAAACGTAGTAAGAAGAGTTAATACTACAATCTAGAGAATGGTATAACTGTAGCTCCAATCAATTTAGAGCAGCTTTCTAAACGTGCAAATTAGTATGTGATTTCCAATATTTTCAGATAATTGAAAATTATTTGTAAGCAAATACATTTCATAATATACTTGTATAATAATAACCATAGGATGTTACATATAGAAAACTATGCTAAACAAAATGTTAAACCATAAAGAATAATTGAAATTTATCTTATAAGAATATGTTAATTATATCATTTAGCCACTTGAAAATGTGAAGTAGAGAAATTATATTGTTAAACATATTGTTATCAAATTTGACGTTTATAGAATTTGTGCTCTTCATTTCAGAGATTGTGTTGAGCACGGAGATTTATTTTATAGTATTTTAAGGACAATTTGACTTAATCTATGAATATTAATATGTCTTGGCCTTTTGAAACTTTGTTCGTTTACTTGCATATATTTTTCTAATATAAAACGCCCAATTTTTTCGTTAGAAGACAGTCCCATGTTAGGAATAATATGTTAATTGGAAATCTAAAAATGGCTTAAGATTGAAAGGACCATGACTGTTCAATATCTTTGGCTAAAAAATTGTTTTCTTTGGATTCCTCATATGCTAACCATGAATTAAAAACATACCCATGCTATACTGTCCAAAGAAATGCTGTCCCAGCTTGAAAATGAAGAAAATAGAAAAAATTTTGATATTACAACGAGAGGTTTTCGGTATGATCCGCAAAACTAAGAAGCAGCCCACATTTTAAGTGTTGCCTTTGGAGAAAGTCGAACGTGACCATAATTAACAAGGTAACATTTTTTTTTCTACCGTTGAGGATAGTTTTTTAGAAAACACTCGATGCTAAGTAGTAGAGTAAATTATGCTTACCGAACGTGTTTAATCATTTGAAAAAACGACGCCTGAGATCTAGATTCGGAAGACTACTTTGCATTACCATCAAATACTTGAAGACCACAAAAATGTATGAAATGCCATACTTTCCGTACAACTCGGATTTGGTTCCTTGCCATTTCTTCCTATATCTGGTAATGTAGCTTGAAACTTAACATCAAATTGCGATAAAAAATAATTTTTAATACCGTATTATTGTAAAACCATTTTTTAATAAAACACCTATAGGGGGGCTGCTTGCTTGGGTATTTTTAAACAAAAGGGAATAAGCGCTTCAAATCAAAGGAATATACTTTACAAACTGTTCAAAGTCAAATATAATCGAAGTATTTTGAAATGTGTATTTGTTGAAAAGTAATCCAGAATTACCTTAAAGTATCTAAACTACCCCCTATAAATATTTACTGATAATAAAACTGATTAAATCATCCCAGGAACTTAAGAATCCAGATCAGGGCTTTTAATTATTTTTGTAAATAAAATCAAGAAAATTAATAAAATGAGCGCCCTTAAATATGCAAAATATTTTGCATATGCATTTATATAAAAAAACTGTCGAAATGTTTATGCGCATATTCCAAGCTTTAGTAATTGTGATGCGAAAATTTTATTACTGAGCAGTCGCATTCCACTCTCCGTTATTCAACTACAACCTCTGGCACCCTATAAAGTGCGACATTGGATTTTTGCATTCTGGATAGTTATTTCATAGTAATTATGCTAGTGTAAATTTACGCCATGCGTCGTGAGAACGGCTGCGCGCGCACCTCATCCGCCTGTTAAAATGCGCTGTAAAATTTGCAGCTTCAAACGGTGTAAAAATGGGGGCTAGAAGGGTTTTAAACGCGTAAGTAGGGCACTCCCACTCCAAAATCCTTCCTATAAAATACATTGGGAACTTGCTAATGGCATTCAAAAACTTCATTCTTTAAAGGGTTGTAATTGAGCTCTTAAGGATGGGATTTATTCCTTGAATGATAAACATTTTCGTATCATAACTACTCCAAGTATAATGGGATATTAAACAATTACAAAATTAATTACATGAAGTACTTTTTTGTAATGCTTCTGTTTTTTACTTTCATACCGGTTTTTAAATATTAAGTTGATTCTAATTTATAATGGCCATGAATAGTTAGTTGGTTATTAGAAAAATTTGTTACCCCATTAACCTAGTCTGCAAATAATCTTTTACTACTACCTAATTTGTTTTTATTATGTACCGAAATTTTTTTTGATGTAATTAAAAGGATGCGTATTAGCTTTTGTATCCTACATATTTTGCTTTCGGAATTAGTCACAGATCAATTTAAACCAATAGAGAATTTGTGGAATACATTTTTTTCTATTTATGCTTATTCTATATAAATTGTCATGCATGTGTTTATAGCTACCACAGTTAGACAAACATATAAAACAATTTTAACATCACCATTAGCATACAAAAAATATCTGACTAAAATAACGTTCAGTTAACTTTTATATTCATAAGATAATTACCATGAACTTTGTTGAATGAACATTGTATAAATTCCCAGATGTTGACAATAAGCCTAATTAGCAGAATTAAGTAACGATGTAAGGTAGGAATATGTTTCGCAATGCATGTACACCTTGAATTATCAACATTGTAAAACACTGCGCGTACATCCTGTTCATTTAATATGGAATTCTTGATGTGATCATTAAAATTGCTATAAATTTTTTAAAAAATCATTTTTAAACGCGGCTATAGATATTAAGCAGATTGTGAATATTATAAAAATAATTTCTAAATTAAAATATAATTTTTTTGATGGACATATAAATTGAACGATTGTTAAAATAACATCCAAATAGAGACTCAAGGGATGTTTTTGAAAGTAAGTTTTTTTGTCTTTTGTGTTACTTTCTAAGCTTCGTATTTATTAAAAAATAATGAGACTACGTAGCTTTTACTTGCGATTTTTAAAGTAGGACCTAATTTTGAAATAGAAATAGTGTGATCTAATGCACTTCACCAATTTCCAGTTCGACTACTCAAAGGCATTATCATTATTTTTGTCTGCAGTAGTTGTGAAAAAAAATACAATTAAATGCAATGTAAAATTTATAATGCATGCGCGCAGGCTTTAATTGGTTACGTTTGATTTAATTCATATATACATTAATGTTAATAAATAAAAATTTTTACTCTAAGCTTAAAAATTATAACTGGATGTTCTCTGATAATTTAATATATTTTTATTGTAATGTAAGCGTCTCTTTGTTTGATTACAATGGAAACGAACGACATGTTAGTTATTTTTTAAATAAGACATTTGCATTTTTCAGGTGTTGAGTTGGGAAAACGTATTCATCCTGTAATATCGAAGTGTAGTCAGAAGGTTCGGCGAATGAATTGAATCTGATTATTAAGTTAAATTTTAAAATTACAGAAATATATATTAAGATGCTCGAAATGAACTACTAAAGGCTAATATCTAAACTTAATACAAGAATGGGGTGTTAATATTTAAAACATATTTCATAATAAAATAAGCTGTTGCTGTTTATTTGTTTAATTATGAAAAATGGTAAATCACGAATACAATAGTCATGTTCTTGAATATTCAACATTTTGCATGTAGACGTTATGCTTACCTTGAACTGTTAATTTTCTGCCAACGTCAGAACTGTAGTGTAATAGGTTCTACAATGTTTGTTGCTAATTAAATTTGTGGGAAAAATTTTTTATTGAACATCATTAATATTGCGTTAAATTAACCAATAAAAATAGCTGTATGGGAACAAACACATTATTTTGCAAAACTATTTAACTAGTATTCTTAAGTCAGAACGAATAGCAAAATATACTGGTTGTAATGTCTTTTGTAAGTGATGTAGAGTTGGAGAAATTAAAAGGACATAATCGGTACTGCATACGATTTTATTGCAATCAAATATATTCTATGCTCTGTTCTACAGATAATGTTTTCAAATGCGAATGTAATCCAATTACAAACAATATTAAATGTGGCGTACTCGAATTAAAAAATCTTAAATTTTACTATTAAAATTATCAAAGTGCCATGACAATCTTCTAGAGCCTTCCACTTGTTAAGTTAAAGGCAGAAACCAGATATTTTCATTTATTGCAGCTGTCTTTAACTTGAAGATCTGCCCTGTTAATATTTGATGAATTGTTTAACAAACTAATTTGACTAATAAACTTAATTAAGATTTGTATGACTCTTCCCCCCCCCTAGCATTAAATGTTTTGGTGGGGACATAGTGGGAAAACGTTACAAATATTAGTTGTGTAAATACAAGAGGGTGGTTTTTAACTATACGTTGTGGCGTTTTTTTTTAAATTATATTCGTAGATCGACATTTTCGGACGACCACTCATATTATAAGTGCTACATAAATGACACAATTTTATGAGAAATAAACATAGAAACCACTTGAAATTTTCACAAACCGAAGTCGGGTTGATCTACAAGAGGACTAACGACGTGTCAAGGACAAACTATTTAGTATAAACGATAGAATTACATTAGCTACGTGGAATATAAGGAGAATAGCAACTGAAGAAACAAAACTGAATAAATTACGGAAAAACGAAAAATAGATATTGTGATCATAACGAAAATAAAGAAAAAGTCGAAAGGTTCTCAAGATTTAGTCGATAACAGTATGGTTTATGACGAAGTATCACAAAATAGACGTGCATGTTGTGAGGTGGTGGTCCTTATAAATAATAAATGAAAAAATTAACAATGCATACATAGATAAATAAAGGAACAATCGCAATACATTTCAACATTGACAGAGGGTGACCTTAGTCACGTCACCACCCATTACAGTAATGCAACAAAGTGAGGCGGAATTCGTAATGCGCAAAAAACTATCGCGGATATGATTGAAATTCACTGGCGGTCAGCAAGCGCCGAGCCGCGATCCCGCCGGCCGTCAAATTTTCTACTTTGAACTTGTGAAAACTGGCTGAAGAAAATAATCTTAGAAATGTGATTTTTTTGCAATCAAGTACTTTGGACCCCCTTGCCATTATGGAGCAAACAATTTTTTTATCAGTTCCGGTTTTAGAAATGTACTTTTTTCGACCACCAGGTAGTTATTAAAAAGCTGAAAAAAGCGATGGACGAACAGACCGCACACAATGGTTTTTTAAAAATGTATAAAAGCTTAAAATTAACCAGAAAGTGAAACAAGATTACAGTCTATACTTTTTAATTTATATATTAGTGACATACTGAAACCCTGGAAACCAGATGTACATTCCGGAATACAACTAGACGAAATATTTATCTGAACATGGTTGTTTACCGACAATACAAGATAACGAAGACGCACTCCAATTAGCAAACTGGAGCTTAAACCAAAACTATAGAAAATCCAATCGCACATCTTGGAATAAGATGAACATTATGGCCATCAAATACCCCGTTCGATCTATAATAAACCAATAAAGCAAGTTTCGTATTTTAAATATTTACCTCGACAATAACATAAATATGGGGCGGGCTACCTGTGGTACAATAAATACCATTGAACAACAAAATCCGAAAGGACAGAAGATAAACTTTTGTAAGAGTACGGCTACACTAGCACTAATATATAGAAGGAGGAATTGAGTAAACACTAAAAATAGACAGCAAGATACAGGCACCAGAAGTGAGATTTAAAAGAAAAGTAAAAAACTGCACAAGAAGTGATTAAATACAAAATGAAATTTGCGAAAGTAGCTAACTAAATATATATGATATAAATGAAGTAATATTCGATTACATAGAAAACGAAATAATTTCTAAGTAATTCTAAACTACAAAAAAATAAAGCAGTATTTAGGCCAGCCGAGGAAATGCAATAATAAAAAAAGCTTTGAACAGACAAGTAAAAAAAAGAAGATAAACATAGAAACCTTTTGATGGTGTAATCTTCTATTGGGAGCTTACGTAGTACCAAAAATGTGTTTGCTACATCCTTACAGAGAAGAAAGATCATCGAAAAATTTAAAACAAAGTAAAACTGGTTTTCGTTCAACACTCAGACTTTAAACAGTAAACAAAAGCGTACCAGTCCACATATTTTTGAGAAGATTTTTCGTGAATCTAAAATTAAATCAGTCTCAAGTTGCTTTATTAAACGGCTAGAGAAATAAAATTTAACTAAAAGGTAGGAAACTTTTGTCCGCTGGAAAATCATTGATGCAACAACGACTTATTTGGAAAATAATTGGCCACGGAGAGTGTTCTCCATGTTCGGAAATTCATGGCGACATCACGTGTCAACATGTCCTGAGACATTGTTACTCTCGCAGCCTTATGCTCGTCGGTCAGCATTCGTATAACCCACCTTGAAGAAACGTTTCGCGTGTTCAGTTGATCATGCAGATTGGAGTGCACAGATCCTACGGAAATGCCAAGCACACGTAATCGACGGTCTCCCATAACAGTTTTCTTCACTAGCGCAATCATGGTTTTGGTCTAGCTGCTTCGGTTCATTGTCATACGACTCTGGACCTTCTTTCTCTTTTCGCACTCACTAACGCATATTTTTAACATTTATAACACTTTCAATGCATGTCTCGCCCAATTGGCAATGAATTTCAATGGGCGTTTCACCACGTAAGAGTAGAAAACGCATGATTAGACGTTGTTCTGGAACACCAAATGTCGCAATTTTTTAATTATACAAAACAACACTCACTACAATTCGACCTGTATACATTGTATGATGCTGCCATCTATCTATTATAAATTTAGAAATATTTCTCGTGTTTTTTTAAATTCCGCATCTTTCTACTTACTCTCACTACTAAAAAAAAAAAAGGAGACCTTAGAACTTGAACTCGCCTCATAAAAGTATTCATTTATATGAAAGTTCGGTTTTTCTTAGAAAATAAAATCCGTGTAATTTAAAAATAGCTGATAAATAAAAAAAATTTATATTATATTGTCTTGAAGTTTATCTTTTTCGCTTATTAGTTATCTGATCAACAACAACTGCGCAATTATAACAAGTTCAAACCGACGCTGTTTGGATAAGCGCTTACATATATGAAAGTGTATGTAATTACCAGATATCGGTCAAATTATAATCTATCTTGAAAATTAGATTGGTGGGTGATTGGAAATTGCCATTTACGCTTTTAACTAACTAATAACATTTTGGAGATCAGATGTTGGTAAATTCGTCCTTAGCATTTAAATAAAACGAAAACGAAATTTTCTAATACGGGTATTTTTAAATTCCAGCATTACTTAGCAAGTTATTGGAGTACCTGCGATATTGGTATACTTAAAAAAGACAGACCTGTTATTTTTCAAGATGCATTTATCTGAAATAAAGAATTGATTAATTTGAACATTTGAGAACTACTGCGACTTGTATTGAAGTGTACGTTTTGCTAAATAAACAAATACTTTTGGATCAAAAATATTGCTCCCTGATCTTTGAACTGCCTACTTAAACTAAAGCTCGGGGGTTCTTTGTTATGTCTCAAAAAATTTTTTGTTTTGTGTAGTATTTGATAAGTACATATTTAGAAGAAGCAATATATAGGTACATTTCTAGCGTTTGAAAGTAACTCTCTCGATAAATGTTGAATTGAAATAATGGGCCCTTAAATAATTTTTGTAGTTTGTCATGTGGTTTTTTTATTTATTGTATTAGCTTTAACTCTTTCTAACTTCGTAGCTAATTATACATTTTCATTATAGAAGTTAACTGTTTTATACTTTTTTGATGATTTTTTAATATTTTTTTTACTTTTCGTGACTTGTTTACATCGTTAAATATTTTAACTCCGATTTTCATTGAATTTCATTGTAACTATTTTGTTGCTAAAATTGTGAAGAATATTTTAAAAACAATATTGCTTACGCATATAATCAGTTGCCATAAAAAGAAATTGTTATTGATCCTACTGTTTTTCGAGAATAACATTATTTAAAAATGTTTCTACTTTTTGGTCGCCAGTATTTTCTTTCGCGTCCGTTGCTCACACTTGCACCTTTCTCAAAGAAGTTAATTCTAACATCGGCCAGCGAAAAATAGTAGATAGCACAGAAACAAATGAATCTGGCCACTATTTGGTTTATGTTATTAATGATGTACATATATAAACATATATGGGGCAAAACGCGTCAACTGCCACAGACGTTCGTGCGAGCGCCAAACACGACGCTTTCATCTCTTCGTTTCGATCTTAAAACATTAATGAAAAAATGATTTGACAATACAGTTGTATGTATTTTTTCCCAACTTTTCAGTGGTACCATTATTTTGTGCGAATTTTTACTCTATAACCTGAAGAAATGCGAAAGTTTAAAAAACGTTATATCTTTTTATCTTCAATTTTTTAGAGCATGTAGATCGAAAGATCAGAAATTTTTACATAAATCTAGGGAATAAACAAATAGGGGTTTCGATTTTTTCTAGTATTTAAACGACGAACACGAAAATGCGCAGCGAATGCGAGGTACTTTGAATGTATTCACTGAACAATCAAATTATTTAATAAATAAATTATTGCTATCAACATATCTATGACTTATCAATTGTTAATCCGAATTTTGTCATGTGGCTTGTAATTATATATATAAAAAAAATTATGAGTGCTGCTGCTGCTGCTGTCGCACAGGTCAAAGGTCAAATCGTTCGTGCCTTTCCGGGCCGACCCGAGCGCCTCCGAAGGACAAATTTCGGCCCGGCTGCAGGCGCGACCGAGGTAATATATTTCCGGAACCGCAAGCGATGGAAAATTTTCTTTTGAGAGCGGGTAATAAAGCACTTTTTATATGAAAATTATAAATTACATATATAAAAAAAATTATGAGTGCTGTCACACAGGTCAAAGGTCAAAGTTCAACTCTAACTGGGTATACGTAAGTGCGTTGTCATGGCAACGGTGTACGCCAATTATGTCAAACAGAGCTTTTTAATCGTGTTTTTATTTATTTTTAAAAACTACTATGCGAAGGGGCTCAAGCATGTCGGAGTTGGACAAGCTCTGGGGTGGGGGGTGCCAGACCTCGTATTTGTTAAAAATTCCAAATATTTTATCCATGCAAGATTTTTTATAACGGAAACATTTTGATTATTTTTCAAACACCGAAGTAAATTTGCGATGGTGTTGATTAGTAAAGTAGACGAAGGTTCTGATTTTGTATTTAGCTGTGTTATTGATGGAGGGCTGTTAGTTGTTGCAGAAACGAGCCTGTCAGGGGAGAGTTTTAAGTTTTCCATTCAATAAAAATATCTTCTCTAGTTATAGTTTTATGAAGAAGAACAATTTCGAGGATTCTCATATTAATTATCGCTACCACAAAAGAAAACGGCAAGTTGTGTAACACTTGTATATCCGCACTTTGGTCAATGACATTTAGACTTTCGTAATTGTTTCTTATAATTGTGAATTGATGTTATTAGTCATTTCAGTAATTCCTTGAATATGTAAATTAAATTATTTTTATTACTTTGTTAATAAATAGCTTATTTTGTAACTAACTCTTGTTACTGATACTTGATACTAATATTTGCCTTCGACCATGAGTGAATTCTTCCTTATTTTTAATTTACCTTCTATTATTTCCTCTTCGAGGCTCCAAAATTGTTATTTGTGATTAGTGGTATAATCTTCTACATAAAAATTATGATTGTTTAAAATTATAAAAAAAAATGTTTACAAAAGAAAGCATAAGCCAACAAACAAATCTTGAACACAACCGACCGTGATATAGAAACTAAGAAAAGTATAGTCACCTTTCGTTTAAATTTAAAAAAGAATAACAATTTATTTCGATTAGCGATTCAGTTTCATACAGTTGACTAGTACGTTATAGCACGTATAGCTTCAGGGTGCTAAAGAGAAAGCTCCCAATTTATTTTAGAGAATCACGGGCCGCTAGTTTGACACCCTGTTTAGATAAAAGTAATAATTATCCACCATGATTTTTTCCATATAATTTTTTTTATATTGTCATTTGTTTATAGTATTTTTGTAGCTTGTGTTACTGATACAATGATATACAAATATTATAGCTCCGAGATTGATCAGGAAATTTTCAAAAATATATTTTCTGTTTTAATCTAGATTATAATGTATTCACACCCCACACCCCCTCTGTGGCCTAATAAATTGTCAGGTTTTTATTCCTTGGTCTTTTCTTTTGAAACGAACATAACTTTTTAATTGTTGCAGGCGTGTCTTTACTTTATCCAGAAGTCTTATTCAGTGTTTATTATTAAAATCACTTTGGTTGGAATCTAAATATCTATTTATTTGGTCTTTTTTTATAGGACACCTTATCATAGAGGGCTCACATTTTCTGAATTATTGTTTTGCATATTTTAAATATTCGGATGTCAATATATATTTAAGTTTCGAACATTATTCCCCAATCACCACTTTTTGTGAATTTGTATTTGAAAGCTTTCTCTGTGGCAATCATCTTTTCGTCCATAAGCAAAATACCCTTGTGTTGATTATTTTGTCTAGCAAGCATTTTTATTTTTGTCTTATGGTATTTTAACTATATGAGAACGTAATTGTTGACGAATTAGTTTTCATTGTTTAAATAGAAAATTTACGGAAGTCTTTATTGTATTGTTCTTATTAAAGCCAATAATTTACACTTTCACCTTAAATTGTTAGTTAGAAAAGAGCATGTTTTGTGGAGATTTAAGTTTTTGAAAATCGAAGACGATTTTTATAGTTGCCAGATTTTAAAATCCAAATTAAACAAAAACTTTTCTTTACAAGATGACTCGCTGTTCTTTCCATCCAAGGGAAGTTATCGATTGTGACTAGATGTACAGTTGGTATCAAAAGTGCTTGCAGTATTTATGTAAGATGTAACAATTAACTATTTGTTTTATTGTTCTCTTATAGCTTAAACATCGCATTCTTTTTATTTTGTTACAATCCTTATCAACAAAATTTGAAATAATATTATTGTATTCGATTTGTATGTGTACATTTGCGTTACCATTCCTGGAACCATTACTAACAAAGATATGCAATGTTATTTGAAATTCCTATATGTTAATAGTAGCATATTTGCATATTTTTGTTCTTTGGATGTAAGCATTTCAAAATTGTTTAATTTACTGTTATTTGATTAATGCTTATGTTCATTTTCCAAGTTTTAAACATGCCATTATTTATTAATTTCGCCCTTAATCATTATATTGTTCATAACATTATTGCCACAAATAAATATTCTCCTAAACGTTACAGGAGAAATTAGCACATTTATTTAACTTGATGATTAATATGTATTTTAATACAATAGCTTCAATACGCCTACTAGTTATTGTAGTATTGTTTCCTATTTAAATGGCGCTGCTGGACATACCGTTGCGGTTTTGTACACTAATAAAGCGTAGGCATTTACTAATGACAATGTATTTATAGCTATTGTAATGCATCACGATAAGTACAAAACATATAGAATTTGCTGTTCAATTACCTTTACTATTAATTATTTTAAATTAGTTAAAAATAATTTAAATATAATTTTATACTTCCAATTAATAGAAAATATATAATGACGAAACATTTTGCTTTAGCTTCTGTGTGTAAAAAAATTATTATAATAGTACTTTTAAATTAGTGATTGGAAATTTTAAATTGTGGTTAGGCTCCTTCGTGCTGCTTCTGTTGGTTTTCAATCAGAAATGATTATCAAATAAAACGTTGAGGTTGAATTATCAACCACAATTTTAATGAGTTTTTATTAAAAAGTCCATTACCATTCATTTTATTTGCATAATTTTGCAATCAGCTGTTTTTGCTAAAACGTTTTGTAATAGCTCATTTGCATGTAGTTTTAAAAGTTTTTGTCTTTATACTAATGGTTGTGAATATTAGGGTTTTGGGGCGGGCTACATTCTCTTTTAATTAAATTTACTTCATCGTAGAACTTTTTAACTGCTGTAAAAATTGATCTATATTTTAACAAGACAACTTATCATTATATTTTGAAAGAAGCTTTTGTGACCTATTATTGAAATTTTAAGTGATATCGGTTTCGATGCAGTAATTAATTTATAATCTCTATATCCTTTTTTTGGTTACGTTCAATGACATACTTTAGAGTCATTGAATGATCGATTCTGATTAGGTAGGTGTCGCAGTACATTTACTTTAGTGTTCTCAAAGTAAGGTGGTGAAGATTCACACAGAGAAAAACAACTTATGAAATACACACACACAACTACGAGGCTTTTGTGGAGAATTTTTAGGTAGATAATTTTTGTTTATGTTCAATTTATACCAGTTGTTACTAATGCATATTTAATTAGCGTGTGGAAGGTATGTAACTAACGCAAATTGACTTAACCAGTGTTCGTACCACGCTAGATACTTCTGTGTTCGTAGTAATACGTGAGTTATTCCGAAAATATCGAGCTATATAATAGAAAAAATATAATTACAATAACAAAAAAGCTATATATAGTGAGTGATTGGTTAACGAGCATAATTCGTTCAAAGTCTGTTTACTAACCGAATTATCCGATAACCGATGATCACAGATTTTTAAGGAATTTGATTAATTCTGGAAATATAAAAAAAATATTAATAACAATATAATTTCCTACTTTGTTTATATGTAATAATAATACATACCTACATACACAATCTTGTTTTTTCTGTTTGTGGGGCGTTATAGAATCTGTCCAATGTCGATTGCTTTTTTCCCTTTAGGATTTTTTGGAAATGATTAATAGCATAGTCGTTGTAGAGACCCTCAATCCTAATATCGAAACAGACCTAACAAATGCCAAATCAGATTTTTAAAATGATGTAATCCGTTTATGTTAGTTGTTTGACCGCTTTTCATTTTTTCTCTTTCTTTTCCTCATTGCTTTTTTTAATTACATCTTATTTATGAATACTCGTAACAACTTACGACCAATGAAAAAAACAACTAAATCTTTTAAACGCTTTTTTCTCAAAACCACATTTTCGAGTCGGGCGACCAACTACCGCCTTCAATTTTCAATCGATCAACTTAAAATTTTAACTGTAGCTTTATAGTGGCATTTTCTAGTGAAGTACGTAGGAATTTTTTCGATTGACAAAAAATTAAAGATTTTATGACCGATTTTTGAGCCAGAACCGGAGAATACGGTGGATGGGGAAGCAATTCAAAGTGCAATTCGTGCAATTTTGCCATAGTTGCGATCGACTTGTAATACGGTGCGTTGTCTTAGTGATAGATCACTTTTTTCACCTTCATTTGGAGGTTGTTTTTCACAATTTATTTCTTCAAACGCACCAATAACTCCATGTAATATTTGCTATTTATCAATAGCAGAAGAACCACCATCGTTCCCTTTCTCGAGGTAATCGATAAATAAAATACCGCCCGCATCCCAAAATATGGAGGCCAAAACCTTACCAGCTGCTGACATCTCATGCAATTTCAATTTACGATCGGCCAAGACTATTTTGTGGACTTTTTTATGTTTTCTGGAACAATTGCTGAATTTGTACGACCAGAGCGTTCAGTATCATCGGTGTTTGTACAGTCGCGTTTAAGATCAGCAGACCACTTCTCTACGATTTGCCTGGATGGAGCCGAGTCCAAATAACAAGTTACTGCTTTGCTTGAACGATATTTTTTCCCATTGAAAAGCTATGCTTTATCAACACATACTTTCGTCAATGAAGAGCTACCTAGTTCTTAGATCAACACATTAGCTCATAGAATTCTATTGTAAATTCTGATTGCTAATAAAATAAATTAATAAAAAAATCAACATACAAAATTACAAAAAAGCGCCACTAAAACCACTGCAGCTTTTAAACTAAACGTCAGATTGCCACGAAATTTTGACACGTATCATTTGAAGGTTGGTACTTCCTAAAAATCATGGATTTGTCAATGGTGGCGCTATCTAACAGTCAACCTACGAACTTATTGAATGATGTGTTATATACATCACCTATTCAGATGTCGATTATTTATTTTTTGTTACAATCAATTTATTTTTTTTAATGCTTAGTATTAATGGAATCATACCTAAAACATAATATTTATCACTAAGTTTATACATATTTGCCTGATTATTTCAAAATCAAGTCATTAGAAATTGGGTAGTCGATATTAATTAATAATGTACGATGCGATTCAAGCCAACTGCCAGTAAAATCAATTTCTAAAAAAACATTACGGAATTTACTAAATACATAATTTCTTACTAGAATACGTGGTACATTTTACTTATTGTAAATATAGTTCAGATTATTCTTGTTCTTTTTTTTATAATTATAAGTCTCAAATTATTAAAAATGCACCACAGCGATATATTTTATATTTCACATATCACCAAACCATCAATTTCGTTTTGGGAATATTAGGAATTTTTGTTGCATATGCAAGGTCATTTTGTTGATTTACTTTTTCGCAATAGGAACATCTATTCATCTGAAAACAAAATTACAGACTCGACAACCTTCAACTTAGTTCAAATATTCCCTTCTTTTATCTTTCTTTTTGTGGACTTTCAAATTGTTTTTAAAAATATATTACACTAAATTTTGTGATATTTAAAAGTATATGGCGATTCAAAATAGTGAATAGTGAATTTTTTGTCTATAATTCAAAATTAGGACTAGCGACAAATTAACTTAAACTGCGTTTGATTGTACTCAAACTAGTTTCCTTCTCTGAAAAAATCTAAACAATGAATGGTCATATTGAAAGACATACTTATCTGGCTAAATGTTTAATAACCTTGTAACATAGCAAGGATGGTGTTTGTGTAGAACATATGTACACATTACAACAGACAGGGTTAATTTTATGCATTTGTGGCCATTTTAGCAGTAACTAAATTGGTGGTCATCTTCGTTGTTGAAAATATAGATTAAGAATCGCTGCTACTTTGTCGAGTTCGACGAACATCAGTAACATGGACACGGCCATCTGCAGCCGTTTGGATAGTAAAAATAGAGAGGTTTAAACAGTACAAAGAAGTTTTTGCCACTTTGACAAATAGAATTGATATTAAATCTTCATTTTGACGAACAAATGAATTAATTAAAATATTATCCATCAAGTTCTAAAAACCTCCAGATACGACGACTTTTTTTTACAAAAAGTTACTAGAGGACTCTTGAAACAGTTGACACACTATTCGGACTCTGTTGAAGTCGCCGGTGTCCTAATATATGTATTGGAGATATTTCCTAGGCGTTGTCGCCAAAAGGTATTTTTGGCATCCTAGGCTGTCAATTTTTTACCCGTTTTTCCTCAAATGTAACTTAGTAACATTCATAATGTACGTAAGCATAAGCCGCCCATGAAAAATCCGTAATAAGTAAAATTGAATCAATTCTAAGTTTATGCGCCTGTTCATAATACACTCCGTAATTTTTAGGTATTACCTTCAAACATAAGAAATACCTAAAGTAGAAATTTGTTCAACTTTACGCATTTCTTATATTTATTTGCAGTAATTTTTAATTTTTCCCTAGATTAATGTTTGTAGCAGTTGGCAGTACAGGTACAAAGGCAATATAATTATGCAGTCTTCTTATGAGCGGTATATGCGTTCGGCAATGATAATCACTGCCCGGTCATTCGGGAAGGAGCGAGAGCGAAATGAGTGTCAGAGGAATTTTCGTTTATTTGAGGAAGAAGCTAGTTTCGAACATTGTAAGATACCACGATAACCGTGTTACCATTGAAGAAAAAACGTCCGTAAACCTTTGTTCGCGATTCGAGGAGTCCTCATGTTCATACGGTTAGAAAATTCTACATGCTTTAGCTTGTTCTTTGTGCGAAAAGCCTGTACCAGTTATAGGTGTTACGGTTTGAACATTAATTGACGCCTCAACACATGCCAGACAGTTATTTGTGGTAGTCCAAGTTCTCTGCTTACTCTCTGAGTTAACTTCATTGAGCTACATTCTAAACTCTCTCGAATTTATTTAAAATTTTTCCCGATACATATGGCCGGTCCGTTCTTTTACTTATACACAAACAGCCAGTTTGATCTAATTGATGATTCCAATGACAAATGCTTTTCCTTATTAGAGGTTCAATGTTGTGATGACGAAATTCACGTTGCACCGCAGTCGCCGACTTTGTTTTATTGAATTCACTAATTGCTAAAAAACTGGTGCTGCACTGACACTGACTTGCAACTAACGCTGCAGCATTACTGTACACTGGGCGTGGGTGATCTAGGGGTGTATTTGAAACTTTAGGATATCTCCTTTGAAATGTTATATGAATCATTCACATACTATGTAGAGTTTAGGAAATACAACCGTATAAAATTGAGCACATCATTTTGAATCACCCTGTACTTTGCATTGGTGCGTCGAATTAATTTTCTTATTCGTTATATTATCAATTTCATTTGTGCGTTTCTTTTTAGTCCTTCTGTATGATAATATTTCTATGGGTTTTTTTCTTATGTAATTTTTACGGTTTCAAACAGGAACGATTGTAAAATGGCACTAGGTCACAATTATTACAAATACAGTTTTGTCACGAGCTCCCTTTTTGTTGCCCATGACCTATAAATAAAACAAACTGACTTAACAGTACAGTTGTTCATGGCGATTTATTAACAAATAGATACACTTCAAACAAGAAAGTTTAGAGAACATTATTCTAATATTCGCAAACAAAAACATTGCCAGTTGTCTACAGTGTACGCGTTTTTCCTATTTTATAGAAACTACATAAAACAGTGGGCGTATTCGATAACGCTACATTAATAATAAATCTAATCATTCTTTATTCAAGGCATTTTCAGAACGTCAGCAGACCACAGACAGTAGATAGAGGCACATGAATAAATATAAAAATGATTCCTCTTCATGCTTACGAGATGACTCATTCTTAGATGGCCATAGTCTGCTTAAGATAATTCTATTTTTCATTAAATATAATAATTGGCTAAGTGATAAGTTGTGTTGGGTCAAACTCCGACGTGACGTATTTGGTGTCGATCAACCTTCAAATGCAAACGCACGAAGCCGTCACAATTTTCGCAACATTTCTGTAACCCCGTGCTCATGAATAACCGAGTTCATTGTTCCCAAGCATTTTGCTTAAACGCCAAATCTGGGCCACTGAGACCTGAATGAAAACGCTTCTATAGTTGGAGAGATGGTGGGATGCAAATGCAAATCATTCTGAACGCTTTTACTTAGATGTAGACGCATATATTAAAACGGGCTGAAGAAAGTGGTCAAGCCGTGGGCCGCGGGCCGCGGGAGACATGTAGGACGGCGTTTGATGTATAGCGTAGCATTTTTAAATTTTTATTTCCTCATGGGCGTGGTTGAGCTGGTGACGCGTAGCGAAAATTGTGAAATCTTAGTTTTTGTTCCAGGTTTCGCAGTTTGATTACGAAGTCATTCGCGGCCAGCTTCATTTATAGCTTTCGTGTTTTTATTTTGGATAGCTCATTATTAATACGCGCTTATAAAAACACCAAATTACACAGTTAACCGTGCGGGTATGAAGTCTCAATATTGCAAATCACTGCTCATATGTTTTTCTCTTGACTTATTAGTAAAGCTATCCGTTAACTGTTTACGGTCTCACTATTTTATAAGTAAAAATAATTGTTTAAATAGCTAACATTGAAAATATTAAGCATGACCTTGCTCAACGTCATTTTATATCTGGGAAGATAATGAAAATGCGAATTGATCTTCCTGGTAATTTATAAATGTTTTGTGATTTTCATTTTCATAAATCTTGATATTCAAAGTTAATTTATGAACAAACATTAAAAGACAAAAATTAGGTGGAAAATTTAATGTTACTGTAGTACTGGGGCTGATAATGATAAGGAATTGAAAAATTCCAAAAAGTAGCACATATACTGTGTAGAGCCCTTTAATGTTGATCCTAATGGTTCTAAGTTGTATTTTAATAGTACAACTCAAAAGTATTCAGATGTTCTTAGTTATATGATAGCAATTCGGAAAGATACTTCCGATTGCACATGCGCGACAAAGAGGCTTGGATAGGAACGCCCGTCCGCTATAAGCAGTAGTTCAGTAGACATTGTGAAGTGAACAAATAATGTTCGTTCGTTCACAGTAAAAAATGAAAATCCCGCTATATGTGAAGTGCGTGCAATAATATATATCCGTGAGCGAAATTTTTTTTAGCAGCTACCATTTTTTGGGAACTGTGTAATGTTTTACAGACCATAAGTGAAAGTGTCGCATGTTTAAAAATGGACGCATTAACGATTAGCCAAAAGAAAATGACCCTCCATATGTAGTCAGCAATAAACTTATCCAGGATATTATCGTAAAGGTCCGTTATGCACATGAAATAGTAGCTTGCGTCGCACCGTTTTGATTATGACACTGTGCTTCAAGATTCTGTTGCATTGTGACTTTGGCTTCAATCCCAGACGGGAAAGTTTTTTTGTAGAAGCAATTTCAAACCTTATAAGAAAGCAATGTACTATTTTAGGTTTCTAATTTATATAATAAAGGTTCTATATATACATGTATTTGTAATTAAAAACCAAAACGGAGATTACTTTCCGAATTTTCCTTGTATTATAAATGATAATTATAGATAGAAAGGTATAATGCATATATTATATTTACATATAATAGATGTATAAATAAGTTCTCAGCTTTAGATTTCACAGGTCGCAAATAATAACGTATTAGTCCGCCCTCTTACGATTTTAAAGCAATGACATTTGGTCTTTCGAAACATCATGCGATTTGGCGTTTGATGTACATAACTTCAATAATCAGCTGTGTTCACGATGGCAATCATAAAAGAGCATATTCGATTTTCTATCCACTTCACGTTTCATCTTAAGGAAAACGCTGCTGAAGCCACCGAAATGATTTGTGCTGCATATGGTGAGAATGCTGTAAGTCATGCAACGTGCAAAAAGTGGTACCAAAGATTTCGCGGGGGAGAGTTTAGTCTTGAAGATCAACCACGTGCTGGACACCCTCAAACATTTGACACGGATGAGCTGCAGATGCGTTAGGCTGGGAACTTCTCCCACATGCGGCGTATAGCCCAGACATGGCCCCTTCCGATTATCATTTATTCCGGTCGTTACAGCATCACTTGGCTCTTACGCACTTCAAAACAGAAGAAGTCCGAAAATGCATCGATAACTTTATCGTCTCGAAGCCGGTGAGCTTCTATCACCAGGGAATTCGCAAGCTACCCGAAAGATGGTAAAAGGTCATCGATGCCAACGGAGAATACTTGGTAAAAAAATCGGCGCAAAGCGGTCGCGAATCTAAACGGTTGAAGATACAAAAACATTATGAGAATAAAAATGATTTGTTATCATGAGATAAAAGTGAATTTAAAATAAAAGTTGGTAAAATAGGAACTCAAAAAAAAATTGAAGCTCAGGATTTTTAATATTCCGGGTGTTCATAAAATGTTTCGGGAAATTTATATTACCGGATAGATCAGACCGAGACGAACAAAAAATTACAATGAAATTTTTTGATCTGAGGTCAAATAAATAAGTTATAGCCGATTAAAAATTAATTAAACGGACCAATCACAGCGCGCTCAGAAAGCTTCCGAGCCGATTGCGGGAGGACGGGGGGAGCGCTTGGCCGCTAGGAGGGAGCACGCAGGCGATAATCGGGAAGGCTGTGCGACCGAGCTCGCATGGTTACCTTCAGTGATGTAGCAAAATTTTAAGTACGAGTCAATTATTGTCTTGCACTGTTTATTTTAATCAGCTTTCGAGTGTTGGACTCGCGCCTCGTCCTTTTTTAAAATAACAAGTTCCGGGACGAGAGCAGCGCAGGGCCGAAACGATGGACCCGGTATAATATATAATAATAGGATAAGGAAAGTCGTGTGATGTTCACACCAGATTTTTTCATTCAATTGATTGTCTTTCACCGTAATTCAATTGAATTACAGTCGAGGTTGTGGAGAGATCATTTCATAACTTCCTTTCTCCTCCAGCTGTTGTAAAATTTTTAAAGTTTTTTTACAAATTTTTTCTCATCATCATCTTAAACTACAAAATTTTGGCTCATATAGTTCTTTCAGAAATTACTGCTTTATTCTCTAAAAAAATGCGGTTTTAGTTTTTAATAGTCGTTAAATTGTTTTAATTATTACCAAACATCTGCTAATCTTTACTAAGTACCTTGCTATATCCTGTTCCAAACTTGAGCCCACAATATCAGAATTTTAATCTTCTAGTGATTATTTAACTGCTGTGTTTATTTTGCTTGTGTAATAATGACTTCGTTACTGCAATTTGTGTATATACACCGGTTTGTTTTAATTTTTATTTAATACTTATTAGCTTCTGATGGACACTAATTTGTACAGTAGTTTCTAATGTTTTTTTTCTATATTTTTTTTACTGTGGATACATTTTTAGTACGACCACCGTCATTATATGTTTTGGTGGTGCAAGCCACACTAGAATGTTTAGCATTAATTCTTTGTCGATTCTGTGCTTCTATTCTCAGTTTTTTTCTTCCAAAATTCATTGAAATTGTAATCGCTAAATACAATATTTTTCGAAGTGATGTTTTATTGCGGCGACAATGAAACAGTTTAGTATAATTTTAGTTCATTGATTTAAGGGATCGCGCATACGTTTCTTAACTTCAAAAAATAGATTTTTTGTTTTGTATATGAAAAATCCATCCTCTACAAATATTTTAAGGCTAGAATAAAGTCGGTATTTAAATTAATAAAGAAGTTACAACTGTTTGAAATGTTAAACGATCGATCAAATTACACGAAGTAAAAGAAGAGAATTGAAACGTGTTTTTGTATACAAAAAAATCACTATTAGAATAAATATGAAATGAGGGGAAGATTGGCTGATATTTTTCCACAAAATTTTAACCAACAAAAAACCACAACACCAAAACTAAAGTAGATTTGTGGTGCTTCTGGCAACGAGCAATAAGTTACCAAGACCTTAAAAGGATACAAATTTGGTTGTTTTTCAACAAAAGACCAAGAA
Organism: Sinelater perroti; assembly: GCA_036346155.1. Taxonomy (NCBI): domain Eukaryota; kingdom Metazoa; phylum Arthropoda; class Insecta; order Coleoptera; family Elateridae; genus Sinelater; species Sinelater perroti. Next base: position 851,788 of record JARFIY010000005.1, read on the forward strand.
GCTAGATCCATATACGAAGTCTTCAGCAAAAGACGATTTATAGTCAAAGTATATTGATGGCTACACAGAATTTGAATGAAAGTTTGAACCCTGTTTTCTAGAGGATTGGTCTAAAGGAGACGCACAGGGATACTCTAATTACTGCAGCAATTTTCAATTAAGACCACATAAGTCTATTGACAATGTCACAAATACTAAAGTTTCCATTTTCACTACTGCTTTCTACATATGCCAAGAAGTTTACGACCAAAGGATTTTGCACGGTATGATTCTAGTACCATAGATTCTAAAAAAAGATGCACCCTAATATATTACTCTGAATTCCCAAATATAATATTAAAAAAAGTATTCTCACGCCCGTACTTTCATATTAATACTCTGATTACCACAACCATTAGGTAAATTAAACACTATTATTTGACATGGATTATAATGCTTTGATATATAAGTCTTTATTAGCGTTGTTTAGTATTTTTAAATACAGTCTTTAGGGTGCTCAAATACTTATGAGCTATAATTAGATTTCGATGAAAAATGGAGCCAAATATTTACAGGATTTTGCCATGTTTACAAATTTAAATATTACTTAATGTTTTTATAAATTCCCAGCTTGCCAAGTTTAATGCTAGTTGAAAACGAGTCAAATGCAAATAAGCCATACCATGTGTGGAATATATTTATTAATTTTGACCGATAAACTAGTTTTATTGTTTTTGTTTCCGTAATGCCGCAATGATTATGTTATACATACAACGTATCTAATGTGGCTACCCTAATTAAGAACGATTTTAATAAAGTTTAAAGAGAGAGATAGATGTTTTAGCTAACTTATATAATTTTAAATATAGGGTCGTCGAGATAAATGTGAAAAATGAATAAACAATCAAAATCACTAGCGGCCACGACCTTTCCTAACCGGAACCTGTTGAGGCCATCACAACTTCCCCCTTGTCCGTATGTGTCATTACGTTCATGATGGAGGCTCTTAAACTGTCCTTTGTTGTCACCTTTCGTTGACTTTCGCCTTGACTACGACTCACATTTAGTAAATGGGGTTTCCATCAAAGCTGGAAGGTGTGTACAAGTCGGGGGGATTAGTGGTAATACAAATTGTTGTGTAGCCATACTTCGAGTCTTACTGAAACACGTATTCCCAATCAGCAGTGACCTCCTCTATCCAAGGCTTGGAAACTGTCTCATGCACGTTGATATAGCTGTCGGCGGTCACCTTCATGTCTTCCTCAAAGAAGTGGGGCGCCATAACATCCCCTTCGCTGCTCACAAGCCCCAGTACCATGAGGCAGGAAACATGTATGTATGACGAAAGCCATCGTGACAGATCAAACAGCCATTTGACGACTTACCTTGCTATCTTGGATGAAGTTCTTTTCGTCTTTTCTTAGTCAACAGTTATCGGTTCTTCAGGATGAAAGATTAGCAATGCACATTCTGGTGACTGCTAGACTAATCGTTGATCTCGTCAATTTCTTTTGCCAGGTCAATCATGCTCTGCCCAGAATCTGAATCGCTCTTCTCTTTCAATTCGCGGACGAACTCATCACATTTTGCGATTAGATCACTTGCCGTGAATTGCCTTGTCAGCAGTCCACCTGATGGTTAAATTCTCCGTACTTCTTGGCTACGTCGTAAATTTGGGTCTTTTTGGTATCCAATCCATCCACTTGTTTATGTCGGCGACTTCTCGGCCTGAAGGGATTCTATTATAGCAATTCTGCAGTCGTATTCTATACTCATTTTGTCGACAATCGTAGACTATTGATTATGTGAAACTAGCTCGTTTTCTAATGGGGCGCATGCGCATAAGACAGCCTTTTAGCTTTCCTACAATACAACCTAAACAAATTCTGAATTTACCCTGTAATTCTGTAAATAAGAATTTTCCTATTAGCTCGTTAATTTTTGATAACCAACTGATGCCTACTAATATGGTATAATGTGTAGTAAATATAGGAAGTCGAATGTTGAATGCCAGTATTTGAAATATAACTTTGCGCGAGCTAAAACTATTTTAAAAAACATCGATTAGATGTGGAGGTAAGACATAAATGTGAATTTAATGCTATTATTAAACGAAGATCAATGAGAAGCTTTCTTACAATTAAATGTTATTCTAGCACTTTCGTCATAATGTTGTACGGATTGTAAATTTGAAGGGCTCTTGTATTGGTACTTTTTTAAAATTAACTTGATGTTAAATTTATTTCTTTGTAGGCATTTGTTTTGGACAGAATTTCCAAGAACCTTAGATTACCCAGCAGTTATCGATAAAGGGGAGGTCTTTCGAATGCAAAAATATATAATTACGGATTTACATGAATAAAATTCAATTATCTTTTGTTAGGAAACCGTGTTGAAATTATTTTTCATTCGGAACAGCAATGAGTCGTAAAACAGATTTACCACAAAAATGTGAGTGTAATTGACTTAGCTGTCCGTAGGTTATCAGCAGGCAATGAACTTTAATATTAGGAAAAAGACAAAACTAATTATAAATTATCTAGAAAACATATTAAAGGCTACATTTTGCTTGTGTTGCTTGTTGTCTGAGCTAACAAATAAAACGAAAATGTTTACTGGACAACATATACAGGGTGTCCAAAAATCAACATCAAGTCGGAAACGGGTGATCGATCAGGTAGTGGCAGTTATCAGAAAAATAATTAAAAAAATCTTAGTCGTGTACTTTTAAAATTATAGCGATACAGATAGTGACACCACTTTCACCAAGATGAGTGATACGGATAGACACGCCATTTTGACTAGTGTGAGTGAAAGCGACGCTATCCTAGCCAAATAGTGACGCATAGGCACAATGTGCAATACTGCAGTACGTTGCACTTCTTCGTTTACTGCGCATCTTTCTGTATTCGTGTTGAATTTGTGCTTACAACGTTGGCGTTGTTTATAGGACTTGATTGCGATGTGACTTGGATTTGTTATCTGACTATTTCTGACGAACCTGGCTTTCTTCTAAACTAAAGTATCAATCGTTGATCGCGTGAGTGTGTACTGTGCATACCACCATGCCATTTTGGCATACTGCACAATAATATGTTAATATGCACCTCATTTATGGGGAATGCAGATGCAATGTGGTGCTGCTGCAGCTAGACTTTATCGTGAGGGATATCCAAATGCTGGGCGTTATCCAGATCACCCAGTGTTTACAAAAGTGCACCAGTCACTCTTAAAGGATCGATTTCCAAATCAAATGACTAGTGAGGAAAGACTTCTCATTCCGTACGAGGACGAAATCTTACAAGAAGTCGCACATGATCCGAGCACCTCAGTACATGGAATTGAAGCAAGGACAGGAGTGCCCAAAAGTACAGCACACCAAATTTTACAGAAGATATAGGACTTGCATTATAGCTGAAGGAAAACAATTTGAACATTTGTAATAAATTAAATAAACTTTTGATTCCAATAATTAAATTTTATTTAAAACTTAAAAGATAAAGGAGTCACTACTTGATGACCCATGGTACCCTTAGCCTGGTAGTGGTTCTTTTATTAATTAGTGTCCATCTCACTCAAACTTGTACCTTAAAACTAGGGACTTAGAGAAAGCCTAGCGTGCATCAGAAGCATTTTAAATAAGTAAAAAGAATTAGCTTTAGATCGGTCTTCTTTACAAAAAAATATTTTTTCCTTATTGAAGAATTAATTTAGCAAGTGTCATATCATTTCGGAATCCGGACTAAATACGCCATCTTTTAAAGTCACTTGCCAAAATAGAGTTGTACATTTTCGTTCAGTACAGTCAGTTAAAGTTGGGCGATGTAATAATTTTGAGTGCACGGTTGGATAACAAAGTGATATTTTCTTTAAACCTGAGGCAAGTGTGTTTTAATTTTACACTGTAATTACAGAAGAGTTATTCAGGGTTACATCATACACAAAAAAAAATGAAAAACAAAGATTTGTAGTCACAGTACGTAAAAGATCATCACAGGGTGTCAATATTCTCGATTTTTTTTGAATGCCTATAATTTTAAAAGTACACAACTAAGATTTTTTTATTATTTTTCTGATAACTGCCAGTACCTGGTCTATCATCCGTTTCGGGCTTGACGTTGATTTTTGGGTCACCCTATATATGCACATATATTAATGTTATTAGGTTAATAGTCAGTGTACTACAATTAAGACGTTGGAAACTATCTCATTATTTTTTATCTTAATTTCAAAAATTATATTAATTGTAAATTTTTAGTTTAATTTTTGGTTGCAGCAGGCAAGTGTTTTATAAATTTGCTGTACCTTATTCCACGTCTTTGTTTCCCAGTCAAAGTAAAAGTAGAATAATAAAAAACGTATACTAGTAGTAAAAATGTACACCCCATTCATTGTTATAAAAAAATGGCAATTCAATTGAAAGTTGAACAATAAAATAATAATTTTACAATAGAACAATACATCGAAATCATATTACTTTTACATTTTGAGAATATGTTGAACATAATTTGGACTTCATGTTACCCTAAAAGAACCAGAAGAACTCTAGAGCAGGGTAGCATGCACTAGTTAGCATGTGAGGCAAACTTCAATAAATATTAAAAGACCAATAGTTCAAAAGCGTAAAGCTCAAACGATGTTTCAACGCATCCATGATCCTTAGAACAAGAAAAGATATAATCATTTAAGTAATCAGTTAAAAAGGAACCTAAAACCGAAAAGCTGCAAAAAGCTTAAAAGGCTGCAGTTATATAATCCATCTTATAATGGAATAAACGGGACGCGACAAAGCAACTGCTTTTGTTGAACATTTAACAGAAGTTTTTAGTCCCTATTTAAAAGAACTTAATCCAGAAAGGGAGGACTACTTAACGGCGCCATTGTAGACATAGAACGCGAATTCGATTCTTTCATCCACAGAATTAAGAAAAGAAATCAAATACTTAAATAACAGAATAAGATTATGATCTTATAACTGGTCAAGTCTTGAAAGAGCTGTCTAAACAAGGCACACATACGTTTTCTAATGATATTATTTAATACAATCCTTTGCCTGACGTACTGGATCTCAAATTCGCAAAAAAAATTATCTCACCAAAACCAGGGAAACCACCGAATAAGATAATTCCCTACATATACATTAGTTTACTCTCGGTAATATCTAACTATTGGAAAAATTAATCATTAGAAGAATTTATGAAGATACATTTTTAGAATACTTGCTTTTCAACACCAGTATGGTTTTAGATACAAGCATTTCACTATCCAACAATGGCATCGCATAATTGATGTAATAAATAAAGTCATGAAGACAAAAAATGTTGCTGTGCAATCTTCGTGGATGTCCAGCAAGCATTTGATAAAGTGTGGCTCCCAGGTTTTCTATTCAAAATCGAAAGATCCTTCCCCACTAATATTTTAAAATTTTTAAATCCTACTTTACAGATCGTTAATTCCAAGTGCAGTCCTGCAGTGAAGGGTCGGAAATTAAACTAAAAACTGGTGTACCACACGATAGTGTTCTTGGGCCTCTACTCAATTTGGGTATACAGAGCAGATTTGCTTAGCTTAGACAACAGACAACAGGAATTTTCACGGATGGTACTGCCCTCCTTGCCACGAAAATTTACAAGTACCTACTCACTACGTACAAAACCATACAGACACAATAAGTAACTAGATAACCAAATAGCGTATAAGGGCAAGTGGAACTACTCAAATCACGTTTACCTTGAAGACAACACTGTCTATCGATAATAGTAAATTCTGTTGAAATACCACAATCAAATGATACGACATACCTGGGAATGGACATGGACAGCACACTTATATGTAAAGTAAATATCATAAAGTAAAAAAGAAAAGTGACCTGAAACTCAATAAATTATATGGGATTATCAGAACATCAGTCTTTCACTAAAAATAATATCCTGCTCTATAAAACGATCATTGAATCTGTCTGGAGATAGGGGATTGAATTTTGGCGGTGCTCTACTTTGTCCAATGTTGACATTCTGCAAAGGTTCCAATCTAAAATCTTATGTCATAAAAACTCTGTGAACCTTACATAAGGATCTCAAGACACCATATGTCAAAGAAGTTATATGCCAATCTAGATCTGAGATCATGTACGGAAACTTTAATCTCTTCCAAACCCAAGTATCCGGTCTTTATTAGATAATACTCATCAATGACACCGATGGCCAACAGATAATGAAAGTTCTAATTACAATTAGCAATTACTTTAATCATACGCGCGCCGCGGGTGTGTGCGTGCGTGCGTGCGTGTGTATGTATGTATGTATGTATGTATGTATGTATGTATGTATGTATGTAACACCCAACAGCATTATTTTTAAGAAAATTTAATAGATAACAGAAACGGGACGCGACAAAGCAACTGCTTTTTTGAACATTTAACAGAAGTTTTTAGTCCCTATTTAAAAGAACTTAATCCAGAAATATATACCACTTGTAACATAAATATCAAATTAACTCTTGGAATTTGTAGTATATATGGAAATATGATCCGATTACTAATTTTTAAAAAAATGTACTTTATCACATTAAAAAATAAAAATATATAAAAGAATAACTTGTATTCAATCAACATAATGCGGAACTTTTTGAATAGACTTGATATGTGCAATTTATGGTCTCGTAATTAGTCTGTTGAATTAGATGAGCAGCCAAAAATGTAACTGATTGCTTGGGATCCAACAAATACCGTTATAAATAGTGCTTTCTCATCATCTGCACAAATGTGCGCGGGAGAAGCTGCTTTCTTATGATTAATAGACTAGGAAGTAAACCCGCTGCGAATTAAAAAATATTTATGTTACAAGGCTAACGAAATTCTATTTTTAACCTTTATCTGCATCCTTGTGATATAATAGGCAACTTTAACTTGGAATGTTTGCTTTCATTTGGCGAATGGACTAATTATCATATTGCGCCCGCACATGCACGTTTTGCTTTTTAGTTCACATGCTTAACATGCCTGTGTTGACGTGGAGAACTAGTGTTGGAAATTGGCTGAAAGTAGGTTTCCTGACACTGTCCTTTGTAAAGTTATTTTTAGCAGCATAAGGACACGAAAAACAAAACCTTTAAAGAAACAGTGTTATCATTACTAGAAGTACGCATTAAAAATTATTTAGTTTTTTTCAAGAGCGACCTTTTAGTTTCTTCGAAATTCTTAGTGAAGGGCGTTCGCCCCGCTGGCGAAGCGCCACTTTTTTGTATTCTTGGAGAGCTGGATTCCTGACACCAGTTAGAAAAACTAGTTTTTTAAGCCAAGGCCCCCACGCACGCCTTTGATTATCGCGACATCTAAAAGTTGGCGCCAGTGAAAACTTATTTAAACGTTGCCAATTATTCTAATCTTAAAATTCTGTCTATGGCAGCAGTTGGCATAATCCATTATCATTTTAAAGTGGAATGCGAAGTAAATAAATCGCACATTAAATTGTTAAGTGGATCTAAAACAAACTACGAGGACAATTTAAATGAAAACCTTAAATATGTGTTGTCCTATTTACAGAATTAACGGAATGTCCAAATTGAAGGTCGGATTGAAAATTTGCATCTATTTTTGTTTTGTGCTCCATAACTCTGATACTTGACAGATTTTATCTACAATTCACCCAATTAGTAAATATGGAGGACTAGTAAAAAGGCTCTTTCTAAGACGGGCAACCAAAATATTTGGTTTATAGTTTCGACGACATTTGAAAAAAATAATGAATCAATCATCGTTTTATCAGTCACATCTTAAGTATGATGACATTTGTTGGGCTATATTTGGTTTCACATAAATCAAAACTGTGCCACATGCGCCGACTAACGGCAAGAATTGACCACGTAGTGCATGATACACCGATAGATGGCGCAAACTGTCTTAATTATTACTTCATGATAATTTTCGTTTTGACCTGTAACCGGTCAACCGTGACTTAAATAGAAAATCTAAAACCTTATGTAAGGTTTGGCAATAAACCGGTTCAAATGAGGCATTGACCTTTAAAATCGGTTTATAACTGTAGGAGTTGCAATGTTAACTACAATCAAACACACACACACACACAGTTCATTTTTGAAGTTTTATAGAGTAAATTATCCAAAAAAAATATTGTTAAAATGAATTGCAAATTTTTTGAAAACTGCTGAGATGCCATGAAAACTTCGTGAAATTTTTGAGTAAACTAGCGTACTAAATGAATCAACTGTCCGAAGAGTGATTACATAATTTGATGAAACTGGATCGGTTATGGATTCAAGATCTCGTAAATACCATCATGAGATAGGATTCCCTTAGTCAAAGTGCCCTGCAAATTCGGTATCATGCACAATTGGCGAACAATTTTGAAAAGCTTTTTAGCGATTACTCGCCAAAGATCTTGAACCTTTATGTGTACGAAACTCAACTGACGCGAGAGCTAAGGCTTCCTAAATATTCCCTCCGCCAACAATTTGTCAATTGTTTTTTAGAGCATCATAAAATAGATTCAAATGCATACGTACATAGTTCGGGAGCTTCTTATACCTACCTGTAGATGTCGATGTGGCTACTTACTACATCTGTGTTTCCTCATCCCTTTTTTCTGAGAATTTTAGGACACTGTCACTCCGGATTCTTCTGGGTCTCCCTCTTCTATTTTTACTTGTTGGTTTAACTTATATTGTTTTAACCTGTTTATTGCCCTTCTATATGTACAAGTGATCAAACCACCCTAAATGTTTCCTTTGGCGTTCCTACATTTACTTCTTCTTTATGTTTTGTTTTTATGCTGCCTGATCTTCTGATCTCTATGATCTTCTTTAAAGATTTTTAATTTATGCAGCTTGTGTTTCAGTTTTTGTCAAAAGCAGTTTTCAGCTCCATAAAGGAGAGTTGGGTTAACAGATAGTTTTATATATAGTGAGTTTTGTATTTATTAACACTTTTTTTCGTTTAGAAAGTTTTTGTAGATATGATACTTGTTCAATGGCTTGTTTTTATTGCCACTTTAGTTTTTTCTGTGTTAAATTACAAGTTAACGCTACTTTTTCAAATTAAGATTTTTTATAAGTGATTTTCTGTATCACCTCAAAATACACACTTCTAGGTTAAAATCTTTAAGATTTTTATATCCTATTGTAAAAGTATTCATTTGTTTATACTCTTTTATATCTGTAACACAGATTAACAAGAGTGGGCCTCTTCTATATTTCTTCTCACAATCATTTTAGTCGAAAAACCCATTTTTAACTATTATACGCATTTTCAACGTGATGGGTTTTTACGTAAACAAAATGATTGCATTTTTGTGGTCCAGAAAATCCTCGTATAACTTATGAAAAGCAAATATATCCTCACCGAGTCCATGTTTGGTATGAATTTTGGGCAAGTGGTGTAATAGGCTCAAATATGATGCTGTAAATGCTATAATAATTGTTAGTAGCGATCATTATCGTTACACAATAATCCAGTTTTCTGGCACCACATGAGCAACATGGATCTAAAACAGATGTATTACCAGCAACAGTTGATTTACCGCACATTTCCACGAAATACCGACACTATAATCTTGTGATTTAACACCTTGCGACTTCTTTTTGTCATTTTACAACCCCAAGGAAATCCAAGATGATGTCAATGAAATTGATCGGAACATGTGTGAAATAGTAATCAGAAATTGTATGAAAGGACTCGAGATACGCGACAGAAACCGAGAGGGTCATTTGTCAGACATAATTTTCGATATTTATCTTTAATACTCGATAAAATTCGGTCCTAGACTTAATTTTAAAAGTCAAACTTAAAAGTTAAAACTTAAATCCGGTGTTTTTGAGCCGCCACTTTTATCTTTGGATGAAACTAGCAAGACAAAGATTACGGGGAACTACATGGCACTTATACTGTGTTATACTAATATTTATAATATAATAAAACAGCTCTCCTGAAATTTTATGATGGCTGTTAATACAGTAAACTTATGCTAGTCTTTACCTTGACACATAAAACTCACAGAAACCTGACGAGAACCTTTGTAAAATGGGCTGCTAATTGGTGATTTTCGGTACAAGTACAAACAAATCTATTTAGCACTTGGAAAAAGCCCAAATAAGACCGACAACCAAAGCCAATAACGTTGATAAATTGTAATGTGTCTTATAAACAGCATATTGCGTAACCTTCGGTATTTTTCACTGTGTAACAGTTTTACGGTTGTTTCGGGGAAGACCTCAAAACGAAGCGATTATAAGAAATTGGCGTAAATTTGCTGCCCGCAGCTGCGTCATAACACCTTGGTAATAATAATAAAATATATTTCCGGTTAAAATGCAGCCTTAGAAGATTTTAAATACTAGTTTTCTTTCTTAGAATATTTTTATGTTTTTGATTCACGTTGCAGATTTGAAAATTAATGTACAAACAAGTTTTTGGTGCTATTAGAACGTTAAAATGAATGTTTGTAAACTTTTTATTTTGATGTGTTTTACCTAAGAATGTTATTTTAGAAATACATTATTGCACTTCTTTGCTTAATAACAAATTATAATTACAATAATAATAATTATTATTATGTTATTTTATGTCTTTCATTCAAATTTATATATGCTTTGAATTCACAAATCATTTGTATATAAACTTTTTAATTATAGCTACATTAATTTCGAGTCGTTGTTTTAAAAAAAGTCTTGTAATTTTATTCAGGGCATATCAGAAAAACAAATAAAATATCTTGTTTCGAAAGCATGAGGAAGAGGTTTTGGAAGAGAGTCAAGGATGTTTCGGGGTTATGTGTTCTAAAAGTGAGTTGCAAGCTATATCTTACATGCTAGCAATAATTTTGTTTTTATCGTAAATTTGTAATTTTTATGTTAAACCTTTATATATATATATATATTCGATGACATCCTTTCAACAATGAAATTGGCAAATGGTAGAACTTGTCTATGATGAAAGGTATGGTTACACAAATGAGGACATTAATAAATTCCATTGCTACACTTACCAATAAAAGAAATAATTAAATGAATTGCGAACGGTCTGTGCCAGAATGTATGTGAAATACAACGTATCTTTTATTAGACAAACAAATAGACATACCATTAATAACAGAGACTCACTTAACAGATAAGACATTTAAAAATTAATAAATACATGAAGGATACTGTAACTCCAAAATTCAGCATTGGGGCTCTAGAATTCCTAATACTAAAGGTAGATAACTACTAGAAATAGTAAAACAAAATAAGTTGAGGTACTTGTTATCAGCAGAACCAACTTATTGACCCATAGACCTAAGGAAAAATCTGGATATTTTAGAGTTCTGTATTCTTCTTCTTCGACTGTCTATCAACTATATTGGATGTTGGTGACCACACACTTCCGTATAATCAAAGGTATTGATCTTAAATGTTACGATACAAAACCATGTTTTGATTTTTTATAATTTGTCCATAATAGTAAAATGCATTTTGGGATACTACTCCTAACCAAAAAGTAACACCCTTAGCATAAAAAAAACAAATTGAGGTATATTCAAAGACTATCTAGATCAAAAATCGAATTAGAGGTACCACTCAAGATATCATTGGAAATTGGCCAAGCTGTGAAAACGCTAACAAAGAACAAATGCCATAGAATTTCCAGGATTACACTTCATTACTATAAGATCTTACAGCAATCATTTGAAAAATCTTATAAAACTATTACACAGATCGTCAATGCAGACACCAGAATAAGTTACATTTTATGTGAATGGAAATTAACGCAAGTCATTTTGCTTGCAAAACCCGGTAAAAACAGAAGATGTAATATCATATATACCCATTAGCATTATTTCAATATTGTTTAATAAGAAACTAATACTGAAACAACTGAAACCAATGATTGATCAAAAGAACTCTTTGCAAAACCATCAGTTTGACTTCAGAAGTAACATGAGACATCGAACAGGTCCACGCGTGGTAAATAAGATCAATGGTATCTTAGAAACCAATCGATACTGCTCGGAAGCGTTTATAGACATTAGTTAGGCTTTTGATAAGGTCTAGCACAAGAGTATTATAAACTTAAGAAATGCTTGCCGCTTTTACGAGTTAATAATCATGGTAAAACATGGAAACAGTGTATTGAGGCTAATATTATATGTACTATTTATCGCTGACCCAACAACCAATACTACCGTGGCAGTGACAATTTCTAACGACAGGGCAATATTATCTACGCACCCAAACCTTGCCACTGCTTCTAATCTTCAAGAAAATTCAGTTCAAATAAAAATTCTGTTTAAAAAATTGTGCTATATGGCTAATTAGGAAAAATCAATCCGCGTAACTTTCACTCTGAAGAAAGATACATGCACCCTAGTCACGATCGCCAATTGGAACAAGTTAATTACGTAAAATACTTAGAATTACAACTGGATTGGTGACATACAAAAGCATATATTCACCAAACGGAAGTAACTGGGAACAAAATACGGGCAACTATATATATATGACAACCGAACACAAAGTGCTTATTTATAAAGTAGTACTTAAACCGATTTGGACTTACGGTATACAGTTACTCTCAGTAATTGAAACATATACATTCTACAGCGATTCCGGAGTAAAGTGCGTTGCAATATTCTAAAAACTGTAATACAACGATATCTCTGCGTGTGTATAATACGGAAGAAATTGGAAGTGTCAGTAAAAATAATACAGCCAAATCAGCTAGCAATTCGTTTAAGGAAGACATTAAATGAACTTAAGTGATTAAGACATATTAAACACTACGACTTACCTTCTAGCATAAATTAATTAATTAAATTACTTAACTACTAGTTAAATCCTGAATTTCCCTATTGTCATAACTTAGTTAATTAGATAACTTAAGAGAAAGGAGAGCTTTCCTGGAATATTCTCCAACATATTGACAACATATCATTTAATATATAAATCACACAAAATACTTATTGTCTCTGCATATATTGTATGATCAAGTGGAATCAAATAAAAAGAAAATCATTCATCTAGAATCCTTGGGTATTGTTTCATAATTATATGAACACAGAGATGTGACTGAAATACCTTATAGTTTTTGTTATATGTTACATCTAAAACGCTCGTAATAGTTTATCATACCACAATGCCATTTTGAAATCTTTTAGTTTAAAAATGGACTCATAGGCAACATAATACCTAACTAACATTACCTAAAAAAGGTGTAGCTTTTTCAATTCGTATGGTTATTTTCAAAATGCATCAGTTCAATATATTTATTCAAATATTTATTTTTCAAAAAGTTTATGGATTTGTTTGTAGTGTTATTGTTTCAGATAAGATTTTCTATAACAGTTATGGAAGATACTATTTTAAATAATAGAGACGCAAAAGCTTTTATTAATAAATTTCTTGTCTTCTTTCATTTCGTACTGTATGCTATTAGACGATTTAACCAGAAGTTGCACGAATTTCAATGGTTGTATGTTCCATTTTTCTACGAAGAACAAAGATGAATATATTTCTTTATTTGCTTTGGACTATAAGCAATGTGTAGTTCGCTACGTTATGTTAATATGATTTAATCTTTCGATTTGTCACTCTGCCTTTTTTTAAATGCTTTACATCTGCAAAACTAGGTAGAGTTATCCAAAATGACTGAAAATCATATGGTTTTGCGATATATCTATTTTTGTGTACCAAAAAATTTAATCCTTAATCCTTCAATTGAAAATTTCACAGGTGCTACTGGCGTTCTCAGTGTCCTTAAAAAAAAAACAACAGTAACCATATACTTGATTCAATATAATCTAGATTTTGACGTAAATATATATTTGTGATTCGATGATTATCAACGATATTTTTGATGCATACTACTGAGCACGTTAAATCAGTTTGGAGAACCTTGTAGAAGTAACCAGTTACAATCTATCGACAGAGTATGATGTAACGATGCTGTATATCACTTTAATAACTATGTTGGTTTCTCGTGATTCATCACTAGTGATGATATTTTTGAGAAACGTTAGATTTTGTACGTTTTCATAATTTCCGACGTGGCATGATACTTTTTTTTAGTTATCAATGTCGAAGACCTCATGAGTACTGGATATTTTGTAAAGTTTTCTGTCCATTCATAAATTGTAAACTTTCAATCGTTTTAGTGTAGTTCATTGTAAATTTGTTGCAAAGCTAATGAAGTATCTGAAACAATTTTTCCAATATGCACATTAATTTGATTTTCTCATGTCCAAACTTAGTAGTTGAAAGCAACATTGAACATGTCCAAGTAAAACGAAATTACCTCACCATATGCTGAAAGGGTTTCAAACTTAATTTTTTTTTTAATTTTAATGTTGCACCTTATATTTACAATTTGTTACACGCAAACAAAAAGTAAATGTGCCTTTTTCCTTAAACCTAAGTACATAATAAGACTTGTATAGAACAATCCAGTGATAGTTCTATTTTATAGAAATTATCTACCTAATTGTGTAATTTAAAGCCAATACCTTATTTTCATGCTACAATGTAAATTTAATCAAACCTAGTGGACAGGTCCATGGGTTTGAATATCTTTAACCGTCTAGTGTTATTATTGTGTGATAGTTCGATGGCTAGTTCATTTGGGTGCACTGTGAGTCTACTTTCATATTTAGCACTGTTATTTTTGATTACCTCACGCACTGACTCCATGTTTAGGTCCGTTTGTATTACATAGTTTGGTACATACCATTGAGCATTGACAATACACCTCAGCACTTTATTTTGAAACCTTTGTAAAAATTCAATGTTGGATTCACTTCGAACCTAAATGACAAACGCTAAGTAACATGCTAAGCTTTCTGCTGCAACACGTACGCCTTTCCTTAACTTTCATTCTCTACGCACACACCAAAGAAACTAAAGATATCGACCAAAATCCAATATTAGTTCTGTTTGTGACAAAAAATTGTAAAAGTACTGTGATGAATTTGGTTGTATTAGAAATCCATCTAGGTTTTGACAAACATCACTCTGAGGAAAAGACCGTTTTATTTTATCATAAAATAGCACACAACTCTATAACTTGCATTAAGGCCAAAGTACTCGATCATTTAAAGAAATATACGAAGACATATGATGAAAATCTCCCTTGCGTTTTTTTCCGACGCTGAAAGACAGAAGGATATGAGAAGATCATACTTCACAATGGCATAAATAAATTTCTATTAATTAAAATTTACTTTCAAATCATTAGTAAAGATCATTAAATTTAAGATATTCCAACAATATGGATTTTTAGCACAAAATGGTTTAATTAACGATCAAAAAATATTTTTTTGAAAGAGAAGTTGAAAAATAAATATTTTATTACACCCAAACAAAAAGGAGAATAAAAGAATTAATTGTCTAGAATAGTTAGTTTTTTTAACTTTATATAATTAAAATGGAATATTTTATACTTTAAATTAGAGGCAGTATGAATAGAAAGGGTCGCCTGTTTAATTACTACAACACATCATCGTAGGCAGTGGTATTTTTACAAAGTGACAATGGGGAATTATGCTTTTGTTCCCATCACCTTGAGTTTAAATTTAAACAACGTAATAAGTTTCTTTAGACGTCATAAAGAATACAAAACATCGTTATTTTAACAAAAGCAGCAGTGGGAAACTTAGGAGAATTTGCTAATCTTATTACAAATCGTATAGAAAAAAAAACCAAAAATATAATACGTATTGTTATTTAAAGTCAAATTTGTTTTGTTAAAACCAAATAGCCGTGTAAGTAAAATTTCTGTTGCTTTGTCCGGAATAGGGCGCTTTAGCGTTTCCATTTCGGCGTCGGGGGATTTCCAAGAAGTTTGGATAATACCATTGTTAAAACTAAACAAGCAAATATTCACCGTTAACAGAGTCTGCTGTTTTGTATTGCTTTATTAAATGTGGAGGAATATAATGAATTCATGTTTTTCTTATATTCTCACTGTTATTTTTTATACTGAACAAATGGATTTCTCCATTCTTCCCGCAAACTTGAATTAAACGTGTTTTTTCTTCTTTCCATCTTGTTTAACTGTTTTTCTTTTTACCTAAGTACTTTTGTCAATTCCCGTCTCTTTCTTCCCCGTTTCTTCTTCTTCTTTCTTACCCGCTGTTATATGATCTTTCTCCTTTGTTGTCCATCTTCTAGCTTCTTTTTGTTCTCATCATTAAATGAAAAAGGACAACTTCATAGACAGCATTCCAATACCAATGCCAATCTTATGCTTCAATTTTTAGTTTTCATGTGACGAGGGGAATTATCTTGTCCCATAATTAACTCAATCGCCCTAGTAATTGATCGCCAGACACAGATAGAAGGTACATTTTATTTCCTGTACATAGTTCTGAATTTTTGAATTGTAATTCCTCGCCCTGACTTTACCTTTTATGGATGAATCGACTTGAAGAAAACAAACATATTGCTCATGTATTTTTCATCTATTGATGTGGGACATGCCTAGTGTATCTGTGTTTCTTTATTTTAAAAGATGAATTTTGAAAATCTAAATATTCCGATATTTTAGTATCTCAATATTATCACAGAAAGTTCAAATTTTAATAATTGAAAGGTAGTTTAAATGTAACTATTTTTTTTACAAAAAAAAAACAAATTATCAAACACTTACACATGTTAGTCTTCAACGCACAACTCTCCGGAGTCTACACATTTTTTCCAACGTTTTGGAAGTATCCTGATTTTCATTGGCGACGTATCCACCACTCCCGAAAACTTTGGATGACGGCGTCGTTGTCCGCAAACCGCATGCCTTGCTAGTCTGATTTGAGCTTTCCGAACATGTAGAAATTACTTGGGACCAAATCGGGACTATATGGTAGATGTGGCAGACGGTTCTATTTCGATTTCCGGAGGGTTTCTATTGTTATTTTGACCGTACGGAAGCGAGCATTGTCTTAAAGGAAGGCTACTCTCTTTTCCGTCCCGTCTGTTGCCAGAAAGTCTGAGTAATAAACTGCATTGACTGTTGTGGCATCTGTCAGAAAGTCTACGTTGATAACCCTTTGCCAGTCCCAAAAAACGTTGCCATCACTTTTTCTGCCCAACGGCTCCTCCGCGCACTCTTGGGTTTGGAAGAATTGGTGTGCCGCTACTTGTGTTATGACTGCTGCGACTCGACTGACTGTGTACCCACGTTACCTCGGTGGTTACTATAGACTTCAAAAATGTTGTCTTCCAACTGCGGTAGGAAACGACTGGCAGCTTGCATACGCACCATTTTTCTCAAGTCCGTCAAAGTGCGTGGTACCCACCAAGGATTCACCTTGCGATAGGTGGTTTTTCACGATGTCTTCTATACTACCAATACTGATGAACAGCATTGCTCCAAGTTTCTGGATAGTGGTGAGTCTATTTTCACGGATCAGCGCGTCTGCACGATCAAAGGTTGGCTCTGTGACGGATTTTCGCAGCCTGCGAACATGCGGTTCATTCTCCATACGCTCTCTGTTCTCACTGAAGCACTTACACCACTCAAACACACGAGTCAGTGAGAGAAACTCTTTCCCATACTATTGTTGGAGTATATGGTGAATTTCACCGAACGGGACGTTTTCTTCAACGAGGAATTTGAACCCAATGCGTTGTTCCACGTTCTGCAATACCTTCTGAACACTCATTTTTCTAGCAATTCCCAAACAGGGCTGAACATATTCTGACCCGAACAGGAGGGAGGATGGAGGTTGTGGCTCCACTCTCTCCAGATCGCACAACTGTTGAGCAGTGCGGCTTGTTTACTCACAAATCAATCCCGGTCATATTTGAACTACCTTGTAAAATGAAACTTTTACACCATTTTTTTTTATGAATTTCCACCCTATTGGAGGATTTCATAAACTTTAAGAAGAGCCTACATGTCAAAACGCAACGTCTTGCGATCAACCGTTTTCAAAATCTGCCTAATATATTGTACCTCTTTTCGCCCCCTTAAGGGTGGAATTACAAAATATTCTCTATGTTATATAATCAAAATACCTACAAAGTTTGATATCTTTGCATTCGGTGGTTTGGGCCGGGTGACATTCAATCACTCAGTCAAAACTATATATTACAGTAGGTGTATAAGGCAATAAATTAAAAAAAAATGAATGGAAGTAAGTCTGTATAAGAATTTATACAATGAGATTTTAACATATTTCATTAGGTATTATAGGCGATGCATTTTCTTTTTAATGTTTTATTATTCTTCTATTTCTTTCGCTTGTCTCTGCACCATCTATTCTTGTGTGGGTTCTGTTTCGTTTCATTCTTATGAGGTGTTCTAACCCTCTCAATTTTTCTACTTGTTGACATTTATTATTTTAACTTTTAAAGTGTTCTTCTTTTTTTACCTTACAGGTTTTCCGCAATAAAGTATTTTCTTTTTTTAATTGAACTTTTAATCAGTCACATCTCTGAACCATAAGTCACATTTCGTCTTATTATAAATCTTCACATAGCCGTGACAGATAAACAAGAGTGGCAAGTGAAGTTTAAAGCCCATAACATTTACTTCGTCATTACGAAACAGTTATGTAAAAAAAATATCTGCCATCTGTATGACCAATTTGGTATTCTTAATAAATTACTGGTTAAAGTGAATGCGATAAATATTACGAAATTACTAACGTTATGGTATACAAGGTACTACAGTAGTATTAGAAATGTTAATAACCCAAACAAATCTTCTGTCCTATTTTTAATAAATGAGGCGCGCTAATGTATTAACTCTAACTAAAGGATAAACCTAATTGACCAAATTCAAGTGTAGTAATAATAGTGACGATAACATATATTGATTGTTATTGACGTGTCGTCTATTTTAGTATTAGCGTAAAATATATCTCGATATGCTGAATTTGTAACTAAACTAGCGACTTCATCTCATCAAAGCGTTTTCGATAGCTAAAATACATGAACATTTGGAAATGCAGATATTTGTAAATTATTGTGTTTACGGTTTCCACAAAATGCGACGATTATCTAAAACAGTCATTTATCAACGTTCCACCATTTTAACCATTTAAATGTTCCACTGCGGCTAAGAGTTACTACCGTAATATGCTTAAAATATTTTGTAAATTTCACTCTTATTTTACGCTTTCGTTCACAACAAATTTTATTAGTATATGCACTAATGATTTTGAACGCAATTTTCTTTAACAAACAGTTTACGTGGTCGGCGACGTTAATGCAGCCCTAAAATTATACGTAAAAATTGGCACTTATCAACATGACTAATAAAATACACTAAGATATCTTACACTCTTAAAAGACCCAATTTGTCTTGAACGTTTACTTAGAATCACATTATAATACTTTACTTACTTAATCCTTATGCCTTTTTACCGTTAGGTGTAAGGCAGGTAGGAAAAGAGTTTGTTATGTTGCTGCATATTTTTCTTTCCATAGTTTTCTGTCCTGGGCTACTTGTTTTATATCTTCTCAGTTTATTCCCTTGTTTGCTGCTGCCTCTCTTATTCCTTCTTCCCAGGTTTTCCTTGGCCTTCCTCTTTGATTTTTACCCGCCACTCGCGATTCATACATTCTTTTCACTAATCTGTTTTTTGGCATACGATACACATGACCAAACCACCTTAATTGTCCTTCTTCTATTTTTTCCATTATAGGTTTTATCTTTAAGTCTTGTGTGTACGTTTCATTTCGGATTTTATCTCTTTTCGTTTATTTTGTATCCTTCTTAGGAACCGCATCTCCATTGCATTTAGTCTTATTTTATGTTTTTCTGTATCAGACCACGATTCACTACTATACATTATTGACGGTGTCACCACTTTTTTCACTACTTCTGTTTTTATTTTTCTTGGTACTTCTTTCTTTCCTAATAAGTTCGTTTTCAGGGTATTGTAGATTCTCCCGCAAAAATGCGACGATTATCTAAAATAGTCATTTACCAACGTTCCACTATTTTAACCATTTAAATGTTCCACTGCGGTTAAGAGTTACTACCGTAATATGCTTAAAATATTTTGTAAATTTCACTCTTATTTTACGCTTTCGTTCACAACAAATTTTATTAGTATATGCACTAATGATTTTGAATGCAATTTCCTTTAACAAATAGTTTAGATGGTCCGCGACGTTAATGCAGCCCTAAAATTATACGTAAAAATTGGCACTTATCAACATGACTAATAAAATACACTAAGATATCTTACACTCTTAATAGACCCAATTTGTCTTGAACGTTTACTTAGAATTACATTATAATACCAAGAATAAAACGAGGAGCTTATGGACACAGTAAGCGATTGCTTAGTTTGTGTTGTTCTTATATGTAATTCAATTATTTTGACCATTTTAAGATTGTTTGCCAATAAAGCCACAAAGACGCAATCTGCCAGGAATAACAATTATATGATTTCAATATATTTTTAAATATTCGACGGAGCAAAATTTGACTGCTTTAATAATTGTCAAAGTGACATTTATACTTTGCCACATAAAGTTTATTCATCAACGATTAAGCAAGCTTTAACCGTTTTTATTAGTAGTTAGAAAAACAATGTAGGAAAAGCCAATTACGGATGTTCAAGTGATGATCTTAAAAATGTTGAACTCGCATGAAAAGTATGGTCACTCTCAGATGTTTGGAGTTTTATTAGGAAGTCTATAAAAAGGGAGCATTGGAATTGTAATAAATTGTATAAATAAAAATTATTTTATTTGATAGACGGACCTATTAAATCATTAAAGTGCATATGGAACTACTTTTTAAATTCAAAACTTTTATAACACTATATTTACTTATTACTGAATGCACATGTTTGGGTTTTTCAAATTAACAATTAATAATGAAATCAAATCATATATGAATAGAACAATGTGGCCTAAAAAAGAAGTAGCCTATAGTATTTTCCAGCCATTCACGATGCTCTCCATTCTCTAAAGGATTTAAAACTTCGTGTTGGAATGCTATTGTAAATTATGTATGTCACATTCACTATAATATTTTTGCTTTCACCAAACTAACAATGAGTGTAAGTTTAATTTATTTTAGTTTTTATTTGCACAATGCAACTTACAATTTTTAAAATTAGCTGCAATTTTATAATAATTCATATATTCACAATTAATACTGGTACATTATAATGAAAAGATAAATTTAAAGGTATGTTTCATCTATATCTGCATGTATTTTAATTTATTTTTTAGGTGCAATTTTTATTGTTTATGCTGTGACAATTTCAAGTTCTATCAATGCAACCACTTGGTCTTTGTTTGGGGTTTGTTCTTAAATTTTTGTTTTGTCAGAAAAATCTTATCAAGTTGCTATTTACACGTCATAGATTTACTTATTTTATGTGAAATACGTTTAGTTGACAATGTTAATTGAAATGTAAAAAGTGAAAAACATCAGCTTTTTCCTTATTTGTTTACATAAATGTTTTTGCTTTTATAAAATGAATATGTTCTATGTTTGCGATTTTTGTTTCTATTTTAATAAATAAAACAAATTAATAAACCTATTATTTTGAAATATTTAAAAAATAAGATTATGTAAAAATGACAATTGCGGGTATTGAAAATGAGCACCCATTCTTATTTCTTATAAAATAATAAGTAATAGTTTATGTTGTTCCTATCAGGAATTTGTAAACTTTTCAACCAACTGATTATTCAGTTACTAGGCGCAACAAAAACATTTACCAGTTGCTTATCCAGCTATGAGGGAGTACTAAATTAATACATATATTAGAAACCTTGTGACTTTATGGTAATCCCAGTAAAAAATAACGGTAGTTACAGTTGAATAATTATTTTAAATTGAAAAGAATTATAAATAATATCTTTATGTTCTCTGTGTACTGTGACTGTTGAAAATGAAAGTTTGAAATTATTCTGGATAAAATTGATAGTGAACATACGTAAGCATTGATCAATTTGTCATTGGACAAGTTGTTCTCTTAGAAATTTCTGTTTAAGTAGCCCAATAATTTTGTGTGGAAAATTTCTTTGTAATAAAAATAACAACACAACATGTAAACATTAGTCATTTAGCTAAACCTATTGCTAAGCATCAGTATAGTCGCGTAGTTGAGACGGTTGGCTGTGGCACCGAAAGAGTCCGGTTCAATACCGGGCTCAGATTCCTGGCGGGTGGGCCACTAACTAAAAATAATTGAACTGCGTTCACTTAGAACAAAGGGTAATTATGCGGTAGGCTAGGACTCTGTGCTTGCCACATCGTCCTGTATCAGAGATGTGAGAGCTTTAACTTCTCAGTTCTCAGGCTATTTTCTTACCATAAATTTATTGCTAAATACAGTTTCTTAGATCACAGTTATGTATATCTAAACTGTAACAATCTTGTACACTTCGAGTTACTTAGTTAATATTAAACTTAATAACTATATAAAGTTTATCATTTTGCTAACTTGAACTTCAACTCTAATAAAAAAAAGGTGTGCTTTTATAGTTTATCGGAAAAATGATAGATATCTAGATTGTATCTGATACATTGATATAAATGAATTTTATAGAACTAGTAGATTATTCTGGTACTTTAATACGTTACTAAAAATTACGGTTGGATCTAGTGCGCAGAAATTATTTTATGCTTTGAATGTAATCAACATATATCAATCAGTGTGATAATTGGTTGATTATGTACTTATATATTTCTACACGGCGCCCAGTCTCCTTACTGTGCACAATATATGTACGTACACGTATGTGGCAGTGATTATACTAAAAATCTTATAAGTAGCAGATCCTTGCGTCTATAGTACTGATAATAATAGGTGTATAAATAAGTTCTCAGCTTTAGATTTCACAGGACGCAAATCACCTTTTACATGTAACGTATTAGTCCGCCCTCTTGCGGTTTTAAAGCAATGACATTTGGTCTTTCGAAACATCATGCGATTTGGCGTTTGATGCACATAACCTCAATAATCAGCTGTGTTCACGATGGCAATCGCAAAAGAGCATATTTGATTTTCTATCCACTTCGCGTTTCATCTTAAGAAAAACGCTGTTGAAGCCACCGAAATGGTTTGTGCTACATATGGTGAGAATGCTGTAAGTGTGTGCAAATAGTGGTACCAAAGATTTCGCGGAGGAGAGTTTAGTCTTGAAGATCAGCCACACGCTGAACGCCCTCAAACATTTGACACGGATGAGCTGCAGACGCGTCAGGCTGGTAACTTCTCCCACATGCGACGTATAGCCCAGACATGGTCCCTTCCGATTATCATTTATTCCGGTCGAAAATGCATCGATAACTTTATCGTCTCGAAGCCGGTGAGCTTCTATCACCAGGGAATTCACAAGTTACACGAAGGGGGTGGCAAAAGGTCATCGATACCAACGGAGAATACTTGATACTTAAGCTTTTTTTGTTTGTTTTTAAATAAAATTTAATTTTGCAGAAAAAAGCTGAGAACTTATTTATACATCTGTATGAATAGAAAAAGTTGTCTTTTAAAAATATTATAAAACTGATGCCATGGCCATCAGGATGATATACGTGGGCAGCCTGAAAAGTTTTGAACTTCAACATACAATCGTACATGCTTTGAAAGATACCTGGGAAAATGTCAGCCATTTTGGACGCTTTGTTGTTTGACAGTTGGAAAAAATGGACTACCGTGCTGTAAATTAAGTACTTACATTGAAATGCAATATGCCTACGCAAATTAAAGCCGAGTTAGATGCCGTTTATGGGGACTTTACCCCATCATTTGCCATTTGAAAAGATGGATAGCTGAATTTAAACGTGGTTGTACCAACTTGGCTGATGATGTGCATTCACGACGGCCAACAACTGCGATTTCCATCGATAACATCGAAACGGCTGTGGGCATATCGAAAGAACGCGTTTGTCATATATTTATTGAATAATTGGGCATGAGAAAGCTGTCCGCGCATTTGGTGTCGAGTTTGCTCACTTTAGTTCAAAAATTTATTCGAATGAACATTTTCAAGGTCCCACAGCGAAACAAGCCGAACTTTTTGCGTTGATTTATCATTATTGATGAAACTTAGGTCCACCATTACATTCCTAAGATGAAGGAACAGTCAAAACAGTGGACTGCAAAGGATGAACCTGCTTCAAAAAGGCGAAGATGGTTTTATCAATCGGGAAGGTGATGGCGAATGTTTTTTGGGATAGTCGGGGAATTCTGTTCATCGATTACTTAGAAAAAGGGAAAACAACGACGGGGTCGTGCTACACATCGTTATTGGACCAGACAAAGACAACAATTGCTAAAAAACTGCTACATTTGGAACAGAAGAAAATGTTCTTCCATCAAGACAACGAGCTGACTTAAACTTCGTCGGTCAACATGGTCAAAATTTACGAATTGCAGTTTGAATTGATTGGCCATTAGCATATTCATAAGATCTGGCCCACAGCGACTATTTTGTTTTATAAACTCAAAGTTTGGCCCGTAGAACAGAGGTTTTCATCAAACGAGGGGGCCATCGCAACCGTAGGCGCCTATTTTGCAGAGCATGTTGCTAACCACTATTTAGACGGGTTAAAGAGGTTGGAGCATCACTAGAAAAAGTGTATTGGCTGAAAAGGAGACTATGTGGAAAATAAAATTAAATTTGACAAAAAATACTTGTTTGTATGTTAGGCTCGAATCTTTTCAAACTGTCCACATATTATCGTTGTAGTTTACAAAATGCAAGTAGTGGTGTCATCTCTTGTGAATATATGAAGTTCCATTTTGTTTTACGGCTATATTATGTCATACCATATATCCATCAAACACAGTAGGTCAGCTAACAGGTGTACCAGTTAATTACTTACATCAAAAGTAATGAAACCCATCATTATTTCACAATCATGTTAGCGGCACGTTTTGATTTACTCTGTAGATTATATTCTAAGTAAAATCCCTGTAAATAATTGAACTATTTTATGAATTGATTTAAATTCTGCCCTGAAATATTTTGTATAATTAATTGTATTTAGTTATTTATTGATATTGTCGCAATAGACACCTAATTAATTATCATAAAACGTTGTAAAACATTATCAGCAAAATGAGAACAATAATATTTATCTATCATTAGGTGTATTGTTACATAAAAAACACAGAATGAGATAATCTGCTATGCGTTAATGGCATTTTTGCAAAATAACTGGAAAGTCTGCTTTCAGATAACAATTGGCGCCATAAAACACTCCGCGATTAGTTAGCGCTTATCACAAGAATAGTAGATTTTATTTGCACAATTAAACGGCAACGTAATAGCGTCAGTATCAAGCCAGCCGCCGTACTCGCCTGACGTCCGTTATCGTGCTAATTCGAAAAGCATGTTGGTGTTCGACGTAGACCTATTCTGCAAAAAACTGTAAGTAACAGGCCTTGCGGTAATTTAACTATTCTTAAATGGCTGTTGCTTTTTATTATTCTTCCAAATGAAGCTTCGTGTCTAATTGCATAAGTAATGATAATCGCGTTTGGCTGTGCAATGCAGGTACCCGGGAAGACATCGACCTGTTTTTCCGGCTTATTCGTAAGATTAGTTAAATCATAAGCCATAATTCATGCGCTTTATCAGAAATTACCGCCTTAGGCGATGTTGTACGTGTCCACATTATCAAAATTTTACTTTAAGGTTATTTATATTGTTCTAAAAATAGCTTGGTCGTTGAAAGTTAATGAAGAATTAACTGTTAAACTTTTTACTAGGCCACAGCACACTCCAGCAAATAGAGCCCCTTATTACTCAAGCAAAGAAAAAAGCGTAGTGCATTTTATTTTTACTTTTTGAAAACAAAGTAAATACCAAAGCCGTAATTGTTTAAGTTCATTTGTTGTTACAGCTTTTTTACTGACTCAGTTTTCTACCGTTGCATAATTAATTGAAAGTATTGGAATGTTTACGCTCGCAGACATTGTTTTCCAATTATGGTGTTCATCGGGGGAACTGGAAGAAATTGGAATTTGTATTAAAAATATCTTCGATTAAAATGAGATCGTACGATTAACATACTTATACATTAAAACTAACATACACATGTCACTGTCCAGCCACGCGTTTGCATTAATTCAGCTTTAAATTAGTCTCAGAATCTAACCACGCTCGAGCTACCGTGTCGCTACACCACTACTATGATTAACTTGGTTCTTGTATGAATTTACAAGGAAGCTGGTTTGGAAAAACAATTTTTTTTATCTTATTCGTAAAAAAATTATTTGATATAACATGTTATACAATAATCAAGCTAGTATGACTTACGGCCAAAATGTCTCATCGCAGCCTTAGATATTTAATAGACTCTTCTCAGTACCACTGTTGTAGATCAATATTTATTTAAATTGCAATATCAAGGAAGAATATAAATTTAACAACTGAAACTTTGCAGCAAATAAATGATTAAATTTATAGAACATTTACATTTATTCATTATTGAATAAATACATACATTATATGCCCGCCCCCCCTCCCGATGCTTGTGACTGTTTCCATTATTGACACCCTGCCATATTCTTAGGAGCTCGTGGATATCGCTGTACCCTTCATGAAATGTTATTTAGATATTTTCGATCGATGATAGGTTAGATGATCGGGCCGTGGGAAAATTTACATCTCGTTTTATTGAAGTAAGTTTAGCGTGGTGGAGTGTTATCTTGAAAGATTACTTGGGTCACCCTTTGAAGGAAAAGAACTACCGTGGGTTATAAAACCGCGTCGATATAGACCTGACTCTGTTGCCTCTAGCTCTGACTAGAATTGAGCTGCTATCTTAACGTATAGCTCCCTATACCGTAATAACTATAGTTGATGTTGTACGAATACAGCCTTCTTGCTCTCTTTTTCTACGTTTATCGCGTTTTGGTTTAAACAATAATTAAATTCACCAGAAAATACGATTCTGTACCACTTGTTGTGTCCATAGATAACTTTTCGTTGTCCATTGTCACCTTCATTTCCTGTGCAGAAAAGCCAGTGGTAGTCACAATAAAGGGCATCGTCCCAATGCGAGTAATCGACGCCCAACAGAAGAACTAAGTAAACAATCGGTACCATGTAATTGCGCTAGGACATTTGAAGTCACACCACCGTCCGTAATTGCAAACCTCTAAAGATGATTTTTCTGAGTGGGTGTTCTGTGCACTGCTCCAAATTCTGGTCTTCACGAATGAGAACCTTCTTCGATCTACTAGTTCCATAGTTGCACAGCATTACTGTTATCTTGACTAATTATTGAGCCTGTTTCTCGTAAAGAAACACTCCCTATATGTAGGCCAACAATACATCCTCTTTTAAATTTGGTTACGTATTGACTCGGAACACTTTTATGCCAATTTTACATGTGATATCACTACCTACCCCAGACTTCATATCTAAAAAACGACATTACCAAAACTTGGATAGACATAAACATCTGGCTTTCAAATATTAATTGTTTTTTCGATTGTAGTATACTGAAGTAAAAATAAACATTTTAATGCAATATAATTTGCATGATAATGGTGCTAATTTTTTTATACATTAAAATTTTGCAGTGATGAATTATACGCAGGAACTACAAAGTGTATATGGCAACAATATGTATCAAAATTAGCAAAATAACACTAGTGTTTGCTTTTAACCTTTAAAAAATTTAATTTTCTTGAATCTTAAAAATAGACTGTTTTGATAAAAAAAATATTCATAATCCGCCCATTTAGGATTTTGCAACCCAATATTAATACTTTCATATTGTATTAACAATTGCGTTTGCAATTTAAGTGCTTTGAGTGTTTAATTATTTGATTGGGGTGTTCTCCAGTTGCACGTCAAATTCTGAATTGCCTTGTTTTCGTGTTACTTTGATCTTTGGAGTTTGTATTCTCTGTTTGCACATTAAATGGCTACGTACAAGGTAACATTTTATAACCGTGCTAATGCCTTGTTAATAAAAATTCATGGTTATATTCGCTTAAAAATGTTACATAAACTCTTTATTTGTATTATTGTATAATGTGCTTGAGGGTTTCGGTAAACTTTTATCCTATAATATATTAAACTACCAGAATAGAATTATTAGTTGCAAAACAAAATGGATTTGAAATCCTAGAAAAAGTTGCGGTCAGGGGAAATATTAAGGTAAATCACTACAATTTTAAAATCCTCACTATTGCAGCTAGGATTTTTAAGTTCCGAATATTTATAATAAATTACCAGGATCACTACAATAACAGTCGGCTTGCCCAATTTTAGGGCTCTAGCCCCAGTAAGCTAATATATTATACATCGTATTGAGAATTTTTCATTAATGGAACATGATAGTGTTGTTTGAGATTGAAGATTTCGGTGGAATAAATAATACTTAAGTAGTTCTTTAATAAATTAATCTAAATGTGTTATATAAAGAGGCATTTACCGCCATTTTTATTTCCAATTTTACTGTGGAGTTTTTTTAATAAAGCAAGCAAGTCATTATGTTACTTATGACTTACAATGATTCAACAGTTTAGATCACAGATGCATTAAAAAATGGGTAGTAGAAACTTTTGCTATATTGCTATAACTCAATTAAGAAACGACAAAAATCAAATAAATATTTGCATTATTAAAAGGAGGCGCGTTGTTTGTTAAAACACTACTAGTGTGATTTCAAAATAGTAAACGTGGCAACTGCGATCTTTTCCTCTTCTGGGAAAACTTAATCCATCTTATTGTATTTGAAAAGTAGAATTGTTACATTTGGCGAAAAGTAATATAGATATGAAAAAAAAAGGTTAAATCCAGACCATAGACCAAAACCGATTTCTAATTTGACAGATTTGAACGTAAATAATTGCTATTCATTTGATGGAAGTTTTAGGTTCCGTACACTTTGAATTTGACCTTGATGGTCGAAGCGTAAATGTAGAACTGCATTCTGCTTAACTAATGTATGTACATTGCTTTGGTCTAACACTGTCACGCTCTTGTGATTAGAATAGAAAATAGCCATTACTACAACAAAATAACGCTTCCTTTCCCATGTAATCAAAAAAACAAGGGTTGGAGTTCGGGAACTTGATGTAATTGAAATCTTGCTTTACTCTACCTAAAGACCTTGATTCTCCACCACTATAGCTTCATTTATTCTGGCCAGTGACACTTTTTGCAGTAGCAATTTAAAAATGCTAAGGAAGTGAAAATTGGAGTATGAAAATTTGTTGTGAACGAAACATGGGATACACAAATTGACCGAAATACAGATATAACAATATATTGTAATAAATGGTGATTTGAAAATTTACGGGATGATACTCTCTGTATATTATTGTTTATGCAGGGCCGTCGAGGTAAATCCGAATTTTTTTTGTTGTATTGTGGGAAAATCGAAATGCCGTCTTATGCATATGTGCAATTCATTTTAGGTAACAAGTCAGCTTCAGATAATGAACAACCTATGGTTGTCGACATAATAATCCGAGAATATCACCACAGTTCTGCTATATTCCGGTCGCAAGAGAAACGATGAATTCGTTCGCGATTTGAAAGAGAAAATCAGGATCCTGGGTGAACCTGACAAAAGAAATGGTCATGACGAAGTCGATAGTAAGTCTAGCAGTGCACCAGGACCTGCATTACAAGTCTTTTGTTCTAAGGAATTGCCAACTGCTGACTGAGAAAAACAAGATGGACATAAAATTAAAGGCTCCAGCACTGATGAACAACATCAAGCACGACAGCGTTAGCTTCATGAGATTCTTTTGGACGAACAGAACTTTGTGCAGACCAGGAAAGTCAATCGCCGAAATGAGGTGGCCGCTGGATTAGAAGGGCCTTGCAAGGCAAGGAAGACGCAGGCATGGCCATACAACAATTTGTATTACCACTGTTCCCCCGACTAGTGGCCACCCTCCTGCCCCGATTACAAACTCATTGACTACCACGTATGGTGTGTGGTGGAGGCGAAGGTCAGTGAGATGCATTATAACACCAAGGACATTTTAAAGGCCTTTATCATGAAGGTAATGACACATATGGATAAGGTGTAAGTTGTCTTGTTGGTCTGCAGCAGGTATAGGTCCTTGTTCAAGAAAGTCGTGACCAGTGATATGATTCTAAATACAATTTAGTTCAATGATGCTAAGTTGCAGGAAAATAAATTTAATTTTTCTTCTCACTGGATTTACCTCGAAGACCTTATAAATAGTGGCTTTAAGATTAACTTCACTAATCTTTTGTAGGTTTCTTGTTATATACATTTTATGATATCCATTTTTGTCTCATTCTTTAACAAGAAAGTAACAATAAATAATTAAGATGTATCTAAAACCCTTCTTTGTGTTTTTAATATTTATATGTACTTATATGTAGTTTTTGCTTTGCTGTACCGTAATAAGGTTTCGAGGTCACACCAGCTATAATGAAGGCAGGCGGTGATTATTGCACAAACTTACAAGAAAAACTATAAATCAGTATTTGAACAATTTATTGTAGTGTTATTTATATCTGAACTTCCAATGTTTGCTTATTACCTCCATTTTTTATAGTGACGACAAAAACTGCACCAGCGACGGGATAAAGATCGGGGCCTTCGCCACAAGGCGGAAACGAGAGTATAAGCCAGAGCTAATTATCCCAGAGATCCCGTTCAGCAAGCTGCTGCCCAAGCGGAAGGAACCGAAGGAAGACTTTGAGAATGAGGCGGACAGCGACCAAACGGACTCCACGAAGACGCCCGTGGCCGAGGAGGATCGCAACGGCAACTCGCCCGCAGAATCTCCAACATCACAGCACATTACCATGGTGTCAACAAACGACGACTTCATTATGGTAGACTTGGTAATTTTTGCATTAACATGCTGCATGCCGCTTCCGTTTCAGTCTGAACGTGTGCATTCGCCCTAACGCGTGTATAATGGGATTGCAACAGCCGGTTTGCAATTTTGCATGCTTGAGAGGCCCGCGAGCCACGCTGCGAACGAAGCATGGGAAAGGACGGAGTCGAGTAGGTTCGTTTGTTAGGCAATAGCTTATTATACCGTTTTGTCTTTTTATAAGCGACGATTAAAATTCAATCGAACCAGATATAGTTTGGCATCAGCGTATTTGCTCAATGTTCTATTGCTCTTTGTAAAATAGTAACAAGTTATATTAATAACATAGATAAAAATTATAAATTAGTATTCAGAATCCTTTTATCTTATTAATATGAAATAGCGGGAGATTGTAGCTATCTTATAAGTAACCAAACAACAAGATGCATGTCATTATTCACTTGCAGATATTAGTTTTGACCTTTTGAGCTGTACAGTTACCTTGCTCTAATAATTAAAAATGAACTAAGATACCATTTATATAGAAGATCTACGATGCATTTTAAATCTAAAGTATCATTTTTGAATATAACATTTTTTTTTAATTAGATAAAATGCTTTGTCAGTTCGATCTTCTGTAAGTAGTAATAGAAGAGCAACTGATAATTTCTAATATTACATTTATTAATGTTACATATACTAATCTGAAACATAAAATTTACTGATTTTTATATAAAAATATACCGCCGCCAGCCTTCTATTTTAATATTTAATTTTTTTTTAATATTGTAGACCACAGTCATTACATATATACCTTGAACATTCGTTTTTGTATAAAGCTTGAGAAAAAGCATTAAAAAACATTGAGTTGGAACGACCAATTTTAAAAAATGTGCTGTTATTAGTCTCCAGCTTTTATTTTTGAATTTTTAATGTGCAAAAGAAACTAATACAATGGCTTTGTCCAGACCCCAACCAACCATCTGTCCTTCCCCAATATCTCAAAATTATAGTAGTAACTCTCCAAAATATGTATAAATAATGAATAGTGGAAATATGATCACAATATAGAAAATCTAGAAAAAATGAACATAAAAAATCCTAATACTGAACCCGGTCTCTTGCAAAAAAATTAATTGGAAGATAAAATGGAATAGAGATGGGGGCATATCAAAGAGTACTAAAAATTTGATAAAATTAAAAAATACAAAATTGATATTGCAACAATTCAAGAGATTAAACAAGAGAGTTTTTATCACTGAAATAGATGATCATCTATTTCTCAACAGCGGAGGTAAAGAAAGAACTTTTGGGGTGGGTTCGTTAGTAAATAAAACGTATAAAAAGTTAATAATGGATTTTGAAGCTATGTCTAACTAATGCTGTCGAATCAGATTGAGAGGTGCATAGAGGAAAAGAACCATACATGCATCTATCGAACAGAAGGAAGAATAGTAAAAGATAAATTTTATGGAGAATTGGATTTTTTAAAATAAAATACCATTATATAATTTAAAAATATTTATAGGCCATAATTGGGAGGGAGAATAGATATAAACAAATAACTGGGAGAAATAGCAAACATACAGACGGCACCTAAAATGGACGAAAAGTAATAGAATTTTCAACTTAACGTACCATGACGATTATTAGTACATTTTTCAAACAAAAAGAGTCGTAAAGGAACGTGGGTATCTCTAGATAGGAAAACTAACAATTAAATTGATCATACATTGATACAAAGTGAATTTATCAAGAATATAAAATTCGTAGAAGCCGTAGAGCTCTGTTAATTTTCCAATGAAAATAACTATTAGAATTATCAAAGAGGGCTAATATAAACACTAATAAAATCAAACATTATAGTGTTAACTTATTGAAAAGTCATTAGATTAAAGGAATTATAGAGGGCTTAGAATCTGGGCCAAAAAATGAAGGAAAATATAATACACTAGGTGGTAACTGGTGTCACCTAGAGAGAATAATACAAGAGGTCGCAGAACAAATACTACCACAACATAAGCGAAAGAAACAAAATGTTTGATACGACGAGGAGTACAAGCAAGTGGTAAAGCCAGGATAAATAAAATAATAGATGGAAGTTTAGATAAGGAAGAAAAAAGGAAAGGCTATGTATAAAAGGAGAAACTGAGAAAAATGAAGGAGTATTATGATAATGAGATGAAGAATTTTTACCAAGAAGATAAAAATCAGCGAAGTGTATATAAAAAGGTGACAAGTTACTGGAAATGTAACTCTAGTGCAGGAAATTGATGGGAAATTAGAACTGTGGAAAAACACTTTCAGAATATGCTTAATTTGGAGGATCAGGATCAAACCCAAGAAATTGTAGATAAAGGGAATATACAAGCAATGGCAGAAGAAATACCAAATAAAATGATGTTGCATAAAACAAACAAAACCAATAAATCGCCAGGTGAGCTGCTGAAAGAAAAGGAAGAAATTTTGTAAGATGAAATAGTAAAGATAATACAAGTTTGGAGGAAGGAGCACATACCTAAACAGTGGTCAGAAGCTATCTTGTGCTCTGTCTATAAAAAGGGTAATATAAATGAGTGCCGAAACTAAACGGGAATAGCACTCCCAAGACGCAGTATATAAGATCCTATTTATATTGATTAGGGAATGAATTAAGGAACTGGCAAAAACCATATTGGGAAATTATCATGCGGGGTTTAGATCGAACAGATCGGTAATTGATCAAATTTTAAACAAGCTTATAATAAATCAAAAAACATGAATTGTACGAAGTTTGGGGATGCCTTAGTTTTCCTTACAAAATTGACAACTCACGTAAAGTCATATAAAATAAACCTGCAAAGCTTGCATCGCATAGCGAAGACCTTTGACCAATTAGTTTCAAAATCACTAGCACACAAGCCTTTTTGGTCACCTGTCGATTGGTGAAAACAGAATTTGGATATTCCCAGCCGTTCTCGAGTTATTGCTCGGACGGACGTATGGTCAGACAGACAGACAGAGAACATGAAGTTAGTAAGTGACTCCGCTTCGCTTCGCCATTTAATAATACAGACTACAAGATATTACTGAAGGGGGTCAAATGGCTTCAAAGTCGACAGAGGGTTACGGCAAAGTGGCCCACTATCTTCGTTCTTTAATTTAGTACTCTAGTTGTATATGTACACGAGAGGTACTGCATAACACTATAAACGTCAATGTATTGCCTATACTGATGACTATACTTCTAACCCGTACGCCTGGTGAGTTAAAAGAAGTTTTTTGGCGCCTGAAAATGACTGCAAAGGATTGTGGTATGGAAAGAAAGATTAGCAAAAGTGCAGGTGCTTTAAAAAGAGGTACGGAGAAACACAGAAATAATGGTATAAAAACTATTATACGACCAACAATATTATTGTATACATGAAAAACATGGATTTTAAATAAAGACATGGAGAGAAAACTGGAAGTACGGGAACCCAAACTGCTTCGGAGAATATATGGGGGTATAAATGAGGATGAAGTGTGACGACATATAGGAAGATTACACAAGGAAAAACAAGGTCTTGCTGGAACATGAAGCTGGCACAAAATGAAAAAAAAAGAACGTCCAAAAAATAAGTGGATCTACAGAAGTGTAGATCAGAGAGTGAGAAACGCTGATATAAGGCAGAAGAAAATGGAAGAAGACATTTGAAGCCTCGGGCCTCTAATACATAACTCTTAGTGAACGTTTAACGAAGATGGACGTCCATTTGTTTTCTTTATAACGCTTACAGATGCAGGAAATGTCTTACAAAGTAACATTCCCATCACTATAGTTGAATTTGATAATTTTTAAAACGGCAAAATTTAGATTTATCGACATTTAATATCTGTTTTAAAAAGTTACTAATTTTTACGGAATCCGGCCTAAAATTGCATTCAAAGGTTCTGATATTATGAAAATAATACTTAACACAATAATAATTAAAGTAGAATTCGCAAAACAATTATTAAACAAACATTATACGGACTATTGTTTATAACAACTTTCAACAACCATAATGTACAGTATTTAGAGCACATTAATTAAAATGAAAATGGTTAACAATCTTAAAATCTTCGAAAATACAAGTAAAGCAAACGGTTTTTTCACAAGGACTATAATTAATTATTGCAACATTTTACATAATTTTTGAATAAACAGTTAGAAAAACTGTACAAAACCATTATCAAACTAGAATGTTGAATTTTGGGGTAAAATACTACAGTCATATAAAATAAACATTTGAATAAATAATCAGTTTTGTTTTCGATAAGTTGTATATGTGTAACACCTCAAAATTTGCATGTTATGACATTCCCCCTAAAAGCACGTATATTTCGCCTGGCCTGGAAAAATCTATCGCAATTTCTACCGTAAAACAGGAGGGTGATAATATAATGACGGGTGAATGTATGTTTTCGCAAAGGATTAGAAAATTTTCTTTAGAAATACGTTTTGAAACTATATATATTTTCAACGATATAACACCTTCTGCTACACTTTTCAGTAAAGCAAAACCCGGTCTACGACAAAGAAATGTAAAATATTAGCCTAGGCTACCCACTAATGTAAATCTAATTGAAAATGTATGAAGACTTTTAAAGAAAAGATTGAGAACAACTACTACTACAACTAGCGAAAAAAATTTAAAAAATAAATGTTTTCTGGAAATCGAGCCAAATATGATTCAATAATGTGCCAAGACGATATGTGTGTAGAGTCAAATATTACATTATAGTGAAATACATACCGTTTTATTTATTTTCTATATCTTTATGCTAAGATTTGTCATAACAAAAACTTAATATTCTAAAACAGGTATCCATTTTTTACCTTGGCTTTATACTGATTTATAGTTTTGATACTTTATGTTTTATCAAGTAGTATTAATTGAAATAAATCCGTAGTGGTCTAGTGGATAGGTTACTAGATTATGAAACCTAGAGATGCGGGTTCAGTAATTGAGTATCTGAAGGTCCAACTCTGGGGTAATAATAGGCGGTCGGTACGTAGCGGTAGCCAGGTTACTACCCATATGTACTGTAAGCTCTAGTAGTAGCAGACCTATCCTATTACGAGGAACTACTATTATTATATTAATTTATATTCGTTTTTTATATGCGAATTCTTTCAAAACAAAGGGGTCCATTTTTTAAATTAACTATTTGGTTAACTTTATGTGTTTCTTGCTACTTATTCTCACATAAATCTTAGCCCAATAAAACTTGATTTTGCAATCTTTATGTTATGATTGCCTTTTTCGTAGTTTTAATTAATTTGACAGCTTTTCCCCCTAACAACGCTTCTATTTTGCTTACTGTTTTTAGAAACCTTCAGATATCTTTATACGGTGGTTCTATTTTGAGGTCAGGAGTACTCAACTCGCTCCTGCCACATGGTAACGAAAACTTTATTTTTGCTATAGTTGTTGGGCAACTTTTGTATAATTTATCAGGACCTAGCAACCGCGTGTATGCGTTAAAAAATAACAATACATTCAACAGGATGTCAGTATCAGTCTTACATAATAGCATTATACCATTTATCAATTTTGTGTCCATAAGATAGTACCAAACTGATTTCACAACGTGGCAACATTTAAATAAAGTTCGGTTAAAGCAATTTAGTGGCGCCTAGGTGTTTATTATACACAATTTATAATTAGTAATACTTTGATCTTAGCCATAGGCCAAAAGCGCCACTACTTAGAGTACTGCGTACACAGCAATGGATTTATACATAATTTTCGATTAAGCCTATTCATCGTTCTACTCTTTTATTCTGTCGAGAGAGTAACTGGCTTAACAAGATCCAATTTATTGAGCCGTGTCGCAGATTTGTAACAATAAAACTTAATGCACCAATGCATAACACTGCCATGGATTGATGAGAACGATTGCCTTGTGATATACAGTACCCACGATAATTCGCATCTAGCTTTCTCCAAGTTGTATATTAAAATAATATCGCCCACTGTGCTTTACGTAACCGTAGATAACGTATTTTCATGGGAGCTTGATAAGACAGTTCAGTTAACTACAAGATTTTGGTGAACAAAAATTAACGATAACTTTTACGGGTTTTGGCACTATCTGAGCCAGCTAGACGCTTCGAACCGATTTGGACGCATTGCAACCCAGAGGCCCCCGCTATTTCTAAAACTTTCCAGCTACTAAACATCAGCATATGACACTGTTTATCTAACATAATTAAAAAAACCGAAGCTTATAAATTGGTTTCCATCCATCCGATGTTATCAGTCCGGTGTCCTGATCTCCTATTACGCAAATATTTGCATTAGTATTCGTTTTTGTGGCATAACCTTGGCCTTCGCCGCAAAGTACACTATTTATAGTCCGGAGAAAAACACCTCTATAAATATGTGAGCCGCTCGAATTGAGAGCCGCTGTTTACGCTGAATTAATTTATCGGTTCAAGATTGAATAACCAACCGTCTTGTAGCCTACTTTTTGCTGGGCCGGGAACCAAGGTTTATTTATTAATTTGACCCGTTTGCGCCGCGGTTACCTCATCCGTTATTTGATGATGGTGTAATACCTATTGTTGCCATATATAAAAATGTCTACTGGTTGTCCGTGTTTAAAATTAATTGTTTTTATTTTCTCAGCTTGTTACTTACAGCACTAAACACCGGATTTATTGTACTATTTTTCTAAAAAAAAAAAAACGTTGCATTTTGACGTATTACTATATTATATTTTATATCTATATGTAAATCCCTATCTGTATTAATACTTTTTTGGTTCTCATATTTCATTTTGCATATGTTTTATAATTTCTTGTTTAATTTTAAAAAGATAATTCATTTCGTTCTATACCATGCAGCATGTACTTGGTGGGAAAATAATATATATCAACGAATATTTTATTTTTGGATACGATAAGTCGATATTTTTGTTATCTGATCTCATGAACAAAACATGCTCTTCAAATTCCTTTCGCACCTAAACCAATATCAACCGAATAAAATATTTTTTCCTCTTCCTAACACGTTTATAACAAAAATATTTTAAATGGCACCTTACACTACACCGATTATAAAAAAAACCTACCCATACTAAGCCTACCTGCCCAACTCTATACGGGTTCAAAATCCTTCATCACTAGATCTAGTCAGACTTTCCGAGGGTTTAAAACTATTGCCAACTTACTACAAACGGGTATTTCTACAAATTCTTGACTTATACAATTAGAAACTAACAAAAATACCATTCCCAATCCCAAGGCCTTCCTGACGAAGAAAAAGTGTTCTTGCGTTACATCAAAGATATTTTTGGTAAAATAAATATCATATTAATTAGGTAATACAATACATATGGTCTTCAGGGCCAATAACAAAATAGCTGACTTTATTCGATCAACTAAAGTTCACTGCCTCAATGAATCCTGAAGAATTTATGAAATACCTTGTGGAGACTGCTAAAGAACCTATTAGGTCAAACAAACCGACTATAGAAGTACTCTCTGGGCATGTGAAAAGCCAATAACTGTTCGGCACTTGTCAAATGTAAAGAGACAGGCATATTAAATTATCCCATACATAAAATTATTGCTCTCATTTCCCATTTTACCAGCAGAATAGTACGTGAGGCAATTGAAATAGAAAAACGCCTTCATTGCCTGAATACAAGATACGACATTAATGCTTACCCGTCGTTTGGAAGTCCGTTATTACCTGGTCCCATCAGTTACATAACAATATTTCCCCGATCCACTGCATCTCCCATAAAACTTTCTCTAACAACCCTAAATATAATAAAGCAGAATAAAAATATCAATTTTCTTCAAAACTTTCATGAGTGAGAACCTAAATTCTCTTAAAAATAGCGTCAAAGCAAATGCTGAAGCATCGAGAATTATTTCAAAAACAACACTTTTGTTAATAAGTATTTTTTTGATTAAATGAGTTCTATCATCTTAACCACAATTATTATTTATTATACTATTCAATTTTAAATTTATGCATGCCAGTAATTTAAAGTGTAGTGTTAGCACTACAGCAACAATCCTAAAGCTTAATTCTGAGATGCCACAGACATTCATGAGTTTTAGAGAGATTTGAACCACCTAAACTGCAACCTAGTCAGAAAATTAGGTTCTCGGCCCATCACTATTAATATACAGGGTCGTAAATAATCACAATCCTCTATTAAGTAATACAAGTTAGCCTCATATAATCAACAATCTGTGATTGTTGACAAAATTAACCAAGAATACGACCTCAGAGTTGCTATATTCCAATTCCTTCTCACCAGAAAATCGTTGATAGAAATTATTTCTTGGTATGACTACAAAGAACCCAAGTTTATGACGTAACCAAGGAGTACAGAGAATCGGATTGCTGACAGCAAGTTATTTGATCGCAAGAGAAGTGACGGATTCATCTTGGGCGGAGCAAGATTGACCAGGCAAAATAAATGAGCGTGGCGAGGTTAAAGGGCAGCCTATCAGAGCACCAGGACCCTGAACTACAAGTTTTTCATCTTGAGGATCATGTTAACTGAAAAAAACTAAATAGGCGTGAAGTTAAAACCCCAAGTACTGCTGCACCACATAAAGCACGACATTTTCACGACAATTTCATCCAGGAAGGTGAATCGCCATAATGATCTCCTAATATGCCTCTGAAGTGCCTACCGTTATGTATATAAAGTTTTCCGCCTCTGTGATGGTGTTGAAGCTGGTGAGTGGTAAAGATGTTATGGCGCCCCACTTCTTTGAAGAAGGCTTGAGGAGACCCCCGCTAGTTATATCAACGTGCTGGTGACAGTTGTCACCGCATGTTTCAACAAGACTCCTCTCCAGCCCATACAAGAAAAAGTCAAGTAGGACTACACAATAATTTATATTACCACTGGTTTGTCCTGACTTGTGGCCACCCTCCAGCTCTGACTGCAATATTCTTAACTACCACATGTGGAGCGTTGTCGAGGTGAAGGTCAATGAGAAATATAACACCACAGACAGCTTAAAGGCCTCAATCATGTAGGTAATGACACACATGGACAAGGAGGAAGTTATGTTGGACTGCATCAGGTTTAGATTCCGGCTCGAGAAGGTCGTGGCGGCTGATGGGGGCTACAATGAATAAAATGATTCTCAATACTATTTACTTTAATTATACTAAGATTCATACGCATAAATTTAATTTTTTGTGTATGTTATTGTTATTTTTATTGTTTAATCATTTACCGGATTTACCTCGATTTTTCTGGTATTTTTCCACTGGAATTTGTATTTCAGAAACACAATTAATTGTTCGTCTTAAAAATATTTTGAGAAATGAAAAAAAATTTGTTAAGTTACAATTCACATATAATATATGAAAGAAGACATGGCTTTGAGTTAAGTTATAATTCCAATAACTTCGGTTGTAAACAAGAAATTAAATTTTTTTGGGATTCTTAGCAGTCACTCTCTGTTACTGATCTAGAACCAGTTAACCAATTTGTAACCTTTCTTGTCCATATTATAAAAAATTTAACTTTTATGTAAAGATTTAGTTTGAGCGGCTTATTTAAATTGATCGTGCTTTTACATCTAAAATCAGCATCGATTTTTTTTTGTTTCATATATATATATATATATATATATATATATATATATATATATATATATATATATCTATTTTCATACTTTAATACTCAACATATTTGTAGACGTTTTTTAAGTAATTTTAGTAATAGGGAGAACCTGGTTAAAACAGATTAAAGTTACGTAATGTTCATTTGAGAATATATTTAAAGAAAAACTTAAATTACTAGGGTGTATGTTACCCTTGAGAATATATAGAGAGATAATGGAAGAAAAATGTGAAAATAAGCTAACTAGAAAATAATTAAAACGTACAATAAACAAACGATAACAACTATTGTAAAACGACGTTTATTGTCGCTCAGGAATTGCTTGATATTGAAGATTATATTAGAAAGTAAAGCAGATACCAAACGGAAAGAGGGAGATCGTAAAGAAATTGAAGGAAACATTAAGAAAGGACCTTGAAAAATATCAGATTAAGAATTGGGTGGAACTTGTAAAAAAACAAAGTATTTGACTTTTAATGTTATATATTACTGTAATACCCCACAAGTGAATGAACACAACTCCACCTTGTTAAATAAAATGGCTTGTGTAACTATAATAGATTATAATCATAATAATTGTATATATTATCTAAGATTTTTTGTGATTACTCTAATTAAAAATGATTTTCACTAAATGGGCAGCAATGGACACGAAGTTCGCTCGATTTTTGGCCATTATTATTAGTTATGTTGCTTTAACTTGGCAAATAATTGCATTTATTTTCATTCCTTTTCGTTTAATGTTATTTAGCATTGGCGCTTTTAAGTGAATTATTTGGAATATGAGTACAAAGATATTTTTAGAGGAAAAACTCATAATAGTCGCATTGCTGCAGAGGAATATGTATCATCAGAAGCAAAAGTGGAAAAAATAATCAGATCGAAAAATACTCCGAATTGCAATATTAAAGAAGAAAATAGCATTGCATAAAGTGCAACGCATACTACAAGTGATGATAGAAAAATGTTCGATGGAACATTATGCTCACGTTTGTGTAACGCCGATATAAAATTCTACCTTGCAATTATTGGAGTATTTAAAGTTTTATCTTTTTGGGTCTTTGCGTTTAGAAGCAGTAACTGAAAATGTTCGTTTTGTGAAGACAAAATCTTCTAAACCCTATCTTATCCTTTGTAACATCAGAAGGAACTAGACTTCTTTATTTCTGTGTGGATATAATGAACTAATCCAAATACAAAACTGTAATGGAAGTTGAGGTTTATGCACCTTCATACAAAACGAAGCAGCTTGCCATAAAGCAGAAACTGTTAAAAACTATAAGACGTCGCTCTTTTCTTGATTTGGCGATTTTTCCAACCTAAATTATACAAAAAAAGGTTGGAACACTCTCAAGAACACGATTGACTTAACAATGCCGTAACCATATTAAAAGAAAACGTAAGGTACCTGGGAACATTGTCCAAAGTTACAGGACGTTGCCAAGGCCGGAATGAATAAATGTTACCATTAAGGTCAAAATAATACCGACTCGGTATTAATAATGAATGTTGTTCCAATATCTATAATGAATGTTAGAAATAGAATTCTAAACGTATACATTTTTTATTTGCGCGTAACTTGTCTGTAAACGTAATATCTCTTAAAACTAAAGACGACGCAAATGCAAACATCAGATGACGTGTTACGCGATCAATTTTGTTAATTTATTTGAATAGCTGTACTAATGATGGAACATTTCTAGAGTTCAAATTTGGTACACTGGTTTGTTTTAATTGTATAATGTGCAGAGTTGTTTATGACCAATTGGCGGATATTTTTGTATGGTTTTCCCCATTACTGAAACTGACTTCTGTGAATGCGTTAAACTGTTGCTGTGCGAGCAGGTTACACGTTTTTCATTATCCTTATGTAATAAATGTTCTTTTTTGTTTCCGTACATGTTTTATGTGACTTACCTAATTTCATTTATATGCCATTCATAGTTTTTTAATAGAAAATAGTTTGTTAATGACACCCCAAGCTAACATTTATGTTGCTAAGCAGAAATTAAAGTCACAAGTTGCAACCGAAATATGTGAATGATATTGTACGAGGATAGGATGATAAATCATGCAATTAACTATTAAAAATTTAAATTTAAATAAAGCTGTGTTTGTTTTTCTTCATAATTTTCATTTAATTCAATGCTCTTGATCTATTGAAGTTTCTAGAAAGTAAACGCAGCTTCTATTTTGTTTATATCCAATTCTTACATTTCTGTACTTTTGACATAATTATTGTCTCTACTATATGTTGTATTCAGTTACCCGGAAAGTTCGCGCCGATTTTCACTAGATGGCATCGAAAAATGTCTGATATGTCACAGTTATAAAAATTGATTTGTGTACATATTCTTAAAGATAATATTTGAGCGGATTTTTAAAAGAAATGTCCTTGCAACTGATTTGTGTCATTCTTATACTCATTTGAGGGATTTTTATCTGTGACTTGTATAAACGCAACGAAAATGCGCCGTTTTTGAAACAATTAGTGATGTGCGATGAAAAATGTCTCATTTACGATAATGTTGAGCGAAAATAGTTCTGGGGTAAGCAAAATGAACCTCCACTAGCTACCCTCAAAGCTGGTCTCCATACGAAGAAAGTCATGCTTTGTATTTTTTGGTGGGATTGGAAAGGAACCTTGTATGATAAGCTTTTACCAAACAACCGGTTGATAAATTCAAATATTTACTGTTCAGAACTGGACGAATTAAAAATAGTGATTCAGGAAAAATATCCAGAATTAGCTAATAAGAAGGGCGTTATGTTCCATCAAGGTTAATGCTAGAGTTCATGTCCCTTTGACTACCAGGTAAAAATTGTTGGAGCTTGGCTGAGATGTACTGCCCCACTCGTCGTATTTTCCAGACAATGTACCTTTAAATATTCATTTATTTAGGCTTCTGGAAAATTTTCATAACGGGAAGAGCTTCAACTCTTTAGAAACAAAAAAATAACGTTGAAGTTTTCGATCTAAAAACCTGAGAAGTTCTGGAAGATAGAGGAAGGTTGTCGAACAAAATGATGAACACTTAATTTAAGAAACATCAATACAGAAAAGTGTTGCCTATGAATTTTGCTTAATAATCAACACAAACTTTCACTGCAACGATCTAAAAGTTTAAATTTTTGGTTTTAGTGAACTTAACCGATCACTACAAAAAAATTGTCAAGATTGCATCTTGTTTCATGAATGTGTTAACGTAGCGAGAAACGGCAGGAATGCTTTGAGCATTTTACCTCCTAACCTACAATTCTAGTAATATGGTCTAGAGGCACATAAAATGGAAACCATATTACTTTTTCACGTACTGATTATTAAGACACCTAGCAACGCTTTCCTGCAGTATCAGGTAGTACTGTTGTAAACCATAAAGTGACAATGTATGCAATACTGAACAGCGACGGATCAGAAATGTAAAATACATCCACAGTAGATCTGTATGATCAAGCTTGATGTGGTCGCCTCTTGACAGACACAGATGAACAGTACTAAGCGCGTGAAGACAAACTAAACTTTCGGAATATCTCTTGAATGAGCAGATGCTCAGTTTATTCTCTAACGGAATGAAAAATCTTGTTCAGTATTAGTGTACGTATGTAGTTGAGGATATTACAAAATTCATAGGAATTACTTTTCAAGGCACCATCATACAGGAAGGAATGTCTTTAACGGATATACATACCTTATTCAATTCATATTTTCTTTATAGAATTTTTTTTAAAGATATTTTATCAAAGCTCAAATTCCTATTAATACAATTTCTGAATAGCAATTCGCATTACTTAGCATTGCACCCTCCCAATTTATAATTTTAGGTTTATGTTTTCTAATTTATTGTTTTGTATTTTTTATACATACAATAATTATATGTCGATAATGTCAACTCAAGAATAAAACGCAATCGTTGCTAAACTACGTGTATGTTGAGAATTTCCTTTATTAACTTGTTGCATGCCGTGCTGAACGTTAACGCAATATTTAATTCCCAAAACCCACCACTTTAAAAATAAAATGGGCAGCTCAATTAATGTCGAGGCGGCCGTTCCGGATGAAGAAATCCGAAAGGCCACCGTAATAAGTGCTATTAAACGAATTCCGATGCGATCATCTGCAATCATTCTAATTGCACTTATTTGTCCTTTTTGCAACATAAACCACATGATGATGAACTACACAAAT
Source organism: Sinelater perroti (assembly GCA_036346155.1). Lineage (NCBI taxonomy): Eukaryota > Metazoa > Arthropoda > Insecta > Coleoptera > Elateridae > Sinelater > Sinelater perroti. The sequence goes on from JARFIY010000005.1 coordinate 896,299, forward strand.
TGGGACATTTTAATGACACAACCTACACACGCGTTCGTTGCCTTCCTGTTGGATATGTCGTTCACATCGCTTTCTGATTTATTTAGGTCTCACAATTAACTTTTTTTTCTCAACTTCTTTTGGTAGATAACGTCCGCCATTAATATTTATGTTGCTGAATGCACTTTAGAACAAAATTAGTCGTAAAAAATCTGAAATATTTGTTACATAATTTTTGTTCAATCTTTGTGGTTTATTTTTTATTTAGTTTAGTTATTTTATTTGCCATTTCTGTTGTACTGTATTAGCACAATTTTTATATAATTTATATCTTAATTACTAGGATTTTCCAAAGTCTAATTTTTTTCAAATCGACTTTTTGCGTTTGTGAAGCATATTATCTCTTGTTGTACGAGTAACATTGTTATTTTATTACTTATATTTTTAAAATTTATTATAATGAACTACATTGGTTACGGTTTTCTTTTTTTTTCTAAGGTTGCTTGTTTTCATTAAATACGCACATAAAAGCTGAGTTCCATTCTAAAAAAGAAACCAAAACATCGTAACAAAATTTCTTAGCATCAGTTTGTTTTAACGCAAAAGAAACATCAGTTTCTATAAATTACTCGTTGAAGTATTTACTTAGGTACAAGTTTAATACCCAACCTATATAGTGGAAAAAGAGGCTGAATCCGAAAATGGATGAGTTTTCTTCTCATCTAACATATAAAACGATTAGGTTTTTTGATACGTTAATGTTACCTAAAGGGAATTTTTAAAATTTTAATGGATACCATTTTTACGAATTAACAGGAACTGTCCCTATACAAGTTCTATTATAATATTTTGCAGTAGCATAGGCTTACTTGTATATAATAAAGCATGAAACCCCTGCTGCTTCGCATACATTCAGAAATGTTGATTGTTTACTATTTTTATTTATTAATGTCAGTTTTGTGTAAAATAATTAAATAGCAAAATAAATTAGGTTATTTATTTTTTTAAATAGTACCCTGCTATCACAATGGCCTGATGTAAAATTCCATCCGTTCTATGCAGTAACATTGTTTACACAACTTTGAGGATTAAAATTTCCAAATATAAATATTGTATAAATTCTTGGAAGTATTATTAATTAAAATATTGCCTAATTTGGATCAGCGCTGATAAAATAAAGCGTGTGTTTTTCATTTTTCTTTACAATGATATTTGTATGTACTTGCTGTTCAATCTAACTTGCGAAGCCGCAGATTTAGAAGCTGATTTTGTTAGTCCTGAGCAGTTATCGTTTTAACATTTGTGTTCTTGTCGGAACTGCTTTGTTTCTAATATCTGATTAGATCTGCCGATTTAGTTCAACCGTGACTTTGCTATGTCATTAGTTTATCTTATCGCGCTGAAAATTGCTCAACGTATTTTTGTTGCTTTGATGACTTACGAAGAGGTTGTGGAAGTTCATATCTTCAACGTAAACATTGCTCACGTTACTATTCTAAATCTGCCTTTGATATCAGCTGGTTATTTTTATTTTCGTTGAACGTCACGTTACGTAAATGCATTTCGTTTCTTTGATTGTCTGTTGATTTCATTAAAATTCCTTTTTTTATATCAGAATTATAGATTGTGTGAAATTTTGATGTAATAAGTTTAGAACTGTGAATCCTCTAGTAATGTTTTATATTTTGACCAAATCGGTTTTATCGTGTTTACATCATATAATACAATGTGTCTCATTTTTCACGTCTTCCATATCGTCATTTAATCATGAGCAACGAATAAGTTTTAGTAAGAAATTCTAATCCATCAGAAGTTTCTGAGCAGCTATGTATGTTTTTATCAGTGGCGTTCATCATTGCGATCAAAGCAAAGGCTAACATTAAAATAAAAAATGATTATCTTCTTATTTATCCTTTGTGACCCCTCGCGTACTAAATTTGAATACAATAGTTCACAGTGTGTTTGAGACATAATGTTAAATTTATATAAATCCAAATTATTAATTACGTGACTTTCAATTAAAATTGATTAAGATCCAAAACGGATATGTAAAATATGAAATCATCCTTCAAAGTATTTTGATGTTAAGCTTTTTGTGTATGTAAGATTTTGTGTACGGAAGGTGATCCTTAATAAAAATGTAAAACTGTTAATTATTTTAATTTTTACCTAATATTTTTTTGGGGGGAACGCCGCCAACAAGGACTAAAATGTATAGCCAAGCTACAATATCCTACTGGTCTCTTAAAGTTAGTAGGGATCTTTGGGAAAAAATTACTGAGAAGTATCTTGAGGGAAAATGAGGTAGTGATTTTCAATTGAAATTAAATAAAATTTTAACTCAGTATTTTTTTACTTAATATTTAATTAAAGATAGCAGAAAAACGATGTCATTGCTCAAATATCATCGATTATATGATACACCCGATTTGAAACTAATATCATTGGAATCTTAAACATTATTATCAAGCAGTCGCCATGTATATAACATCAAAACATCAATGTCATTTTAATGTACTCTAACGTAAACCACAAAATTATGGTGTCGTTGCGTGCTTCTCCTAGTAATACCAGTTGAAATCTTAGTTGTAGCGTCATGAAGAATACACTAATACTAGTAAAGAATATTTAAATATTTTTTCTGGACGACAATGTTTAACGACAAAATATACAAGGCCATAAATTTGATGCAAAAACAACAAAGTTACTGTCGACTAAGTATTATCTTTATTACTTTTTTTTTAATTTTCCTTTATCCACATTCCATAGAATAATCTTGAACCAACAGAGAAACTGTTAAAATATGCCTTATATAATATTTATAAGTGTTACACATACATGTAAAATAACGTGCATTATAAATAAAAATCAAACCTTTGACCTTACTGACGCAAATAGTGTGTACATGAACAATGATTTAAACAATCTTCTAATTACATAACCTTCAAGTCACCCCTGGTAGATTAGATAAAAGGGAATTGTTAATAAATTAAATCTTATTTTTAATTTAGAAATTGTATTTGTCATAATGAATATGGTATGAAACGGCGCGGGAACGTAAAGTATTTTTATGTTCTTTTCTAACCCTTAATATTTATCACTTTTACATAAATGAAAACTTTAAGAAGAAATATCTGTTGATAAGGCACATCAATAGAAAAATTGGGAAAAAACCTCGCGCGAAGGAACTGTCTTTTCTAATCTCAATCGATGTGTATAAATTAAAAAGTAAGACGATGCGCCAATTTTAGGATAGGAATAAGTGGTGATTTATATTTTCAAAAGTAATGCCCTAAATTCGAAATTAATTCGTTTTTTGTCAAAGCTCTCAAACTGGCGTGGTGTCATTAGTAACACTTTAAGTGGTGTGCATCCCAACAGACAGTATATTGCTTTAAACTAAATATTTGCAACTTTAATAACAATTTTAAAAATTAACTTTTACATAGTCAACTCAAGAATTATAAAATGTGAAAAAGTTGGGAAGACTTTAATATTCTCATATGAATCAATTTAAAAAGGTTACTTGTGATTTATATAACACTAGGTTGTCAAACATTTCGTAACATTTACGAAAAATTGCGAATTAATGTGTAGACATTAGACAGTTGTAGAACTGTTCTCCAAAATACAGCCCATCATTATCAGTGACTATTTACCAGCGCTCTGCAAGTTGTTGAATCTATCCGCAGCACCCAATTTGTTGACATCGAAACAAAGAATTCTTTTCGTGCTTCTCCAAGTTGATCAAATGGCTGTAAACGTAGACTACATAAAAATTGCGCCTTAGTTCGAAACAATCACACGGCTCGCAGTTTTTTGATCTTCGGTATCACAAATCTTCTTTACAGCACTCCTTATCGGCAGTTCCCATTTATAGCAAGTTTTTTTTATATTTAGTTTAACTATTTATAATCTGCTACAAAGCAATAAGTAAATATTATACATCGATTAATGGTAGAGATGGAAGTAGACGTTCACTTCTGCTGTGACTATATATAAATAGTATTAATACTACTTAAATAACTATACTAAAATTAAAACTGAAAGGGCAAATAAAAGGTGTATTGTCTTTTTATTCTGCGGTTGTGTTTACTGTTGTCCAGTAATGTTAACGCTAAATTCTTCTTCCCGTCCTATCTTATCAGGAGAGTCGTGATCATCATGGTCTTTTATTCATTATATTTCGATCTTGGTCGGTTCTGAGCCGCATGATTGATTTGTTGAATTGCCTTCCCTATTGTCGTTTTGACTTGATCTAACCATCTCTTCGGCGCTCTTCCTCGTGGTCTGGTGCTTTCAGTGTGTCCTTTCGCCACTAGCTAAATTATTGTGGGTGTAATTACAGTCTGTTGATGTATCTTTCACTAGTTTTCACGATTTCACTTTTCACATTCCTTATTTTAAGTTCACAGTAAATATCTTGCGTAGAGCAAGAGTTAATCAAAACTTTTAACTTCAATTTTGTTATCTGCTATCTAGAATCTAAAGATAAAGATTAGTACTGCACGAAAACCAACAAAAGATGCATAGAAATTAAATTTTTTTGTTAGTGTTGAAGGAAGTACTGTCTTACAATTACAATCAGGCAGTTTGTGCTCGACAAGACATTTACCGATCTAGGATTTTACAATGAATATAATTCATCAAGATCAAATTTCCATCTAAATCTGCTTATAAAAGAAAAATGCATTATTTACTTTTCATGAGAACATTATTAAAATCATACTATCCTAAAGAAGGAAAAATAACCTATCTACTTTGATTTTACATACCAATTGAGGACCTAAAAAGAGGCCTCACGTTATCTATTATGTTACAAAGATTAGATAACATACACAATAAAATGTAATCTTTTATATTATATCTAAAATTTTGAATCTCAAATTTTTGCATTTTTATAACCATTCAACAATTCTTTAAACTTTCCTGGGATAAATTTTAATTGTAGAAATTAAAATCTTTAAATAAATGAATTTTGCTTTCTGCAATTTATTTTTTCTGAGGAACTTGCCAATAATAAGTTAAAAAGCAAGAAAAATCATTGTCATGACTTTTAAAGTGCCAGATATAGGATCACTAAATTTGTGGATTGTATACTTATCTTTCACGCAACAACTTGCCAGTGGTATTTAATTGATTATGAGTTACTTATATATTTTTTAATGCATATGCCAGTTTATTGGCAGTAGAATATTTCGCTATTTATTTATACAAGAACGCCTTTAAGCATGGAAATATTGACACTGTGTCTTTAAGAGACAAGTTCCAGTAAAGATAAAGGATAGCAAGTGTTGCGTAATTGTAATTACTTTTTTTTATAATAATTTCTACTTTGTGCAGTGATTTATCTTCGGGCTTGAAGACGTAGTCTAAAAAAAGTTTTACATTAATATTCTGTTATCGAGAAAGCGATTAAATGAAGTCTTTTCACCATATAAAACAGTTATTGTTAAATTATTGTTAATTAGTTAATCAAATAGGATTTTAATTATATTATTAATTTTAAAACATTGTCAATCATAATTATACTCGGGAAATAAATGAAGCATGATAACCCTTTATATATTATTCTGTTTATATTTGAAACAAGATCAGGGTGCGAAACGGTAATATATTACAAATGTTGAAACTCATAAACACCTTGGAAACTCAAACTTAGACCAACCAATCAACTATGAAGGTCTCAGCACTCTATATATTGTCGTTCATGAGATATGTCACTTTAAAATAAAAAAAGCGGGAAAACCCCCCTTAGGGGTGTTTCAATGGGTCGGGTTCATGAGACATTCCTATTCTACTTTTTAATGAGGAGTTCAAAAAAGGTGGTCAGAAGTTTCGACCTAATTGTACAATTGATCACTATACTTAATTGTATATATTACCTCTAACTAGACTCAAAAAAATAATAAAAAAATCAGCTATATGAATGTATAACTATATACTCTTCTTTATAATACTAAAACTTGTACATATATAGTATACAGGTTGAGAGCTAGCGTTTTCATGCAGTTTTCAGGAATAATCGTAATGGTCTGCTTTTTTTGTAAGAATTTGTTTATTGTTCCAATTTTCTCTACCATTAGAATTTATTTAGTTAGTATAAGGGTAGTGTTAAAATTAACTTCTAATTCGGCGATGAAAAAGTTAAAAAACGATAAATAAATTTTAAATACCTTTTCGCATGATTTTCAAATCACTAAGTACTTAGCCATTTGTGGCCTCGATCCTGAGTTAAGTTTTCATATGTCTGAAGCTGTGGTACCAAATACAAGCTGTAATACTATCATGTTCAAGAATAGCATCTTTTGTTACTATGGTCTTCAACATTGTCAAATTTCTTTACAAATCTAGATCTCCATTTTTTTAATTCAAACGTGCTTAAACTTATCTGATTAATTTAAAGAATGCAGGCGTGCTTATATATAAATAAAACATTTTTTTAAATTGTTTATCATTCTTAATTGAACATCGCCTTTGTTATTACAAAGGCACATTCCTGAATTTTGTGCATAAATTCTTCATAACATCGTCGCTTATATTATTGCTAAACATATACATCTTGGCGGCGTTGTAAACTTTAAATCTTATAACTGATGGAAGTAACGATGATGGCAAAATGTCAATTTTAGTGTCGCTACCTGTGTTTAACTGAACAGTATTGACTAGGGGTTAACTATTAACCAGATTTAATTTATTGCTATAAACGAGAGGTGTTGCTACGATAAATTGATTTTGGAATCATTTCGAATATTTAAAAAATCAATTAAATGTCAATTTTTTATTAAAATTAAGGTTTGCATATAGCATTTGTAATTTAATTTTGAACTAAAAAGTTACATATTTTCTTCCTAATTCATTGAAACACATGAATTACGTGTTAAGTATAGCCAAATTCATTTTTATCGAAATCTTTATTACAAAAAGTGTTTTTGAATTACTTAAGATTCCTATGGGAATTTATTTTCAACGGCCGCTATAAAAGATATAAATAGGAAATAAAATTCTGGCACCATAAAAACTGAGAATTTATTGTCATTACGTCTGTGAATTCGCAGATAAAAACCGCCATCCATTCTGCCGAGAGACGTTTAAATCTCGGGATATCGAAATTTCGTGTTTTGCCGAGAAGGCTGTTTATTACGGTTAGGGAAATTTTAAAATGCCTTTTCTAAAATTTATTGCTTAATTTTAAAATATCTTGCAGGTGTTAAGAATGCTTTGTAATTTCAGCTATTTTATGCCATTATTACGAAATACAACTTTGTCAGGAAAGTTACAGGGCTGGATTCGTAAAAACTAACCCATTAAAATTACCAACTGATGGTCTTTTTTGGCGCACTTACCTCAAGGGCTTATTGTTTCCACTAACATGCACTTAATGCTAGGACATTCACACACACCCATGGGTTGAGCGAGACTCGAACTCGCGCACGCTAGCTAGAGGACAGAGCCAACTGGTTGAACCATCTGAGCCACCGCGTCCCCATCTGATGGTCTTAGGTTAATATAGTTCCCTCGGTTATCTATGCACAGCTGCAACTGTCTGGAAGTTATGGAAGCAAGCAGAGAAAGTTTCATTCTGTGTTGGTGCACTATCTTTATTTTTACAAGGGGGTACAAAAAAATTACACAGCCACAGCTCGGGTAAATATGGGGGATGTGATAGAGCTGGATATCATTTATGGCTAGATATTCTTGGGCTGTTTTTGTATTAAGTTTTTGTTTCTCTAAATCGTTGCGTAAAATTTGGTAAAACACACCCTTATTCAATTTCAACTTTTCTGATATGCGCACAGTAACACGACTGTCTTGTAGCAACTGTTTTACGCGTTCCTTATTTGCTTGTTATATCATATTCCATGTTTTACTAGGAGTTTTCGCTAGCTTAACGTAGAACTTATGTTAAAGCTCAGAATCCGCGTCCATCACATCATTTGTGCAACTTCCAACTAAATGCACCAACAAGTCTAACACTGAGTTGTTAAACACAGCTCTGCCACCTAGTAAGTTTATATGGAAATACTTTTAAGGTCATGTCCATTCAGAACACATATCAGGTGACCGAATAATACAAATTTTTTGAATTTGTATAGTACAGCTAAAGAATTAAAAAATCATTTCTTAAATTTTTCTGAAAAGGGTTGTATTAATATCAAATTTTTGTTAACTTTTACTATCGGAATTATTCATTTAAAAGAAATAATTTTGCCTAAGTACAAACCTTGATGAAAAGTACCCTTAAATTATTTTAAACTCTTCATTAATTTTGATTGCTATTAAAAAAATAACTACATTGCAATGTTTATTCTTATTTAGTGTTATAAACAGCTGTGAGAAGGTTTTGTTAAACATGACGGTCAACAGGTGTGGAAAAATTAATAGAAAAATATTTATTATTTTGAAAAAATTCTAAATTATATTAGATCACGTCAAAACAATTCTATTTTGATAATTCGTAGTCTGTATAAAATTGAAATTCATCTACTGGCTCGTTGGGAAAATTTTGAAAAAAACATCGTATATTCTCTATCACAATGTTATTAAGAATATTAAAAGTTAATTTTGTATTCCATTTTTTAATTCAAAAAATAACAATTGGGTAAGCTGCATCTATTTGTTTATTTATTTTTTTGTATTAACTTATTGTGTACCAACCATACTTGTGTGATTAGATAATTGTTATTCTAGCAGTATAATGCACCTTCCTATAAATATAAATTTCGCTAGTGTCATGGTTCAATTATTGTTAATTACCGTTACCATTGTTCATAAGTTGAAAGCTAGCTATTCATTGTTTGAATGCCTTATTTTGATTCAACCGTCGGTTTTTGAATTTTAACTAACCGTTTTATTTTATGCCTGTTCCGTTGTCATATATATTTTTGGCAAGTTTTTCCTTGTAATTTTATAAAATTACGGGCTAATCAGAAAATTCTCAAATACAAATTACTTTTTGCAAGGCGTTCTCAATTGGTGATATGTATTTTAACAAATGACATTTTTATTTACAATACTATGAAAAGGCCATGCATTACTTTACAAATTAAGAAAATTTGAACATATTGTAACGTTTCTGCTCTCCGCAGTGATTAATAACACGTTCAAAATTTACGTAAACTACTTATTTGTTTCACTTGCGGCCAATCAAAATTATTTATGTATACAGCACATAGAATTACAGAGTATTTTTCCTTATTACTTAATGGCATTTTTCTCGTGTTAGCTTCTCTGCGTGATATTTATGCTTAATTAGGGTCTATTAGAAGGATCTGGAAACTCCTGGAATATTCGCATTTTACGAGTCTCGCACATGCACAAACAACGCGGCTGGTGGCATTATGCGCGTCTCTCGGCAGTGGCGGCCGAGTTTAACAAAAACCGCGGCTGCTGACTTGACTATTGAGAGTGCGTATGTGGCGGGGGATGAGAGTTGTTTGTTATGATTAGTTACAATATAATGCACTATTTTTAAATATTTTCGGTTAGTTCTTCTCTATATTACACAGAAATTATTAGCTTTTTTGTTCTTGGTAACTAATTCGCATCATTTGGGTATGAAATTCACCAGTTTCTGCAACTTTTCCTTGATATCAATTTTGAATTAAATATTCGATTAATATCATTCTTTTTATATACGATGTTTTTTTATGGTTTTCCCCTTATGTTTTCTGTGAGAATGAGAATGAGATGAGAGCGCAGATTGCGCTGACCATTATTGCCTCCTGTTAATTTTGTTGATGATCATCCAGTATTGAATTAATTTAGCTCTATAAAAAATTTTGTTCTTCAAACAAGTCTTTTTCAATAGCCAATAATTTAAAATACTGGTATTCACTATCCCAAATACGATATATTATAACCTACAAACTCCTTAAGCAAACATGCACCAGTGCACAATACTTATTCCGTAAAGCCAAGAATTCCTACGAAACTCGGAAAAAAACATACGTTATGTAGGATAAGAATACTGTAGGGGAAATGGAAATTAATAATATTCCTCGCTCCGGTAGTACAGCTGCCAAAAATTCCTAAAAAATTAAGAATACAATGGAATCAAGCCAATATTTTGCAACTTATGAAACTGCAGAAACAGTTTCGGAGCACGTAAGGAAACTGGACCCTACAAAAAAAGCTCTAAGTTTGGGTCTCCCACATTTTAAATTAATAAAATTAAATAGATCAGGTTGTTTGGGTGGAATTAAAACAAACCGATTTTGTAATGATATGTGGCGGACGGCCAGAAATGAATTATATACCACAACACTAATGAGCAAGGCGAACTTTTATCTGAAAAGTTATGCTTTGTATTTGGCATGGTTGCACAGTTAAGGCGCGTTCTGCGGTGCGGACCGACCCGGGTTCATTCCTGGAGCTCTCTGATGCCTTGCGGGTGGCCTACTCAGTCACTAAAAATAATTCAGTACCTGCGTTCACTTCGAACAGGGCTGATAATGGCGGCAGTCTAAGACGCGATGTTTGCCACATCGCCTCGTATCACAGATGGTGCGCGACGACCGGACACAATGAGGAAACATACGAGAACCTCAACCTTTTTTCAGTTCGCAGGCCGTGTTCCAGGCCTTACCATAATTATTTGCATTTGGCTGGATTCAGGAGTTTTGTACTTAAGCTACTAGCAAACAACCGAACTATCAATTTCAAATTTAATTGTACTAAAGATCGATATTTTAGTGTCCAAAATTGGTTAACCAGAGAGAAGTCGTCTTTCACAAAGACTAGGCCTCACTTATTTGTCGGTTCAGAAGAAAAATGTTATATTTTGTTTTGAACATTATGCTTTGTCCTCCATATTTATATGATATGGTACCTTGTGATCTGCATTTCTTTTGGTCAGTTCCGAACACAAATTTCGTATTTTAACTTTAGCAAAATTAAAAGACTGTAATTGATTTATGATAAAAATTTTACTAATGTTCCGTATGAATGCCTGATCGTGTGTTTATTTCTAATGGTACAATTGAACTGGTTTGATGAATTTGACTTGAAGTATAAAGAAATCGAGACGACGCGCATATTCCAATAATGTATAGCAATAGCAATCTACATTGATTGCGAGTGTCAAGAAAATATTTACACTTAAAAACACAGCAAGTATATAATTAATTTCTTATGGTATGTTATCGGAAGTTGTTAATGGATTTTAAAACAACTTAATTTTTAGTCGTGAGCATGCGAACTCACAATTCAATTAAACTTAACACGCGAACGGCTTCACCTATAATTTGATATGGGTGAATTAAAGATAAGCAAGGCGGCGTGACGTCACCTCTGAATATGTAGAACATATCCTTAGATTACTACATCACAAGAGGACATATCCAAACGTTTTCATGTAGAATTTCCTGTGCGTGTCAATGTTTATGATATTCTAAACTATTCATAACAGTTTCAAGCAGAAATATCAAATATACAATTTTTCAAAATAATAAAACCACTTCTGAAGAAGCGTATGTATTTAATTTCTTAACATTAAGCTAAACTTAATCTTTCTTATTTTCTGTTTTTAAAACCCACGCTTCGATTGGATATGTTACTACTAGTTTCACAATAACATTAGATTCTTATTTTAATATTTCTTAAGAAATCTCTTGATTGAAAAATATTTTTGAATGAGTTGTAACTTCTGTTTCTTGCTGCTATTCTTGTTCTTATTTTTTGCTCATTTTATTGTCTCTTGTGATCGTGCTCTTCGGGTATTTGAATTATTGCATTTCTTCCAACGTACAATTGTCTATTGTTATATTTCTCTATTTAATTTTGTATCTCTTATTATCAGAACATACTTGTTTTCCTTTTTTTAACTTTCAGTCCGGCGGTTTTTTCTTCATTTTTTAGTTAGTAGAATACTCTCTTTATAGCGTATTTGGTTCTCGCTAGAATTATCGCATCGCTAATAACTGACAGGTTACTAAATTAAATAATGTTGAAGATAACGGGTCATCTTGTTTAGACTTTCTTTTCACTTCAAACTGTCTAGATATGTTCCCTTGTTTTCTCACTTTGTTCTTGGCTTACCATCTTATGGTTAGACGTACTAACTTTTCTGGAAAAATTTGCTCATTGCCCATTCAACACGATTTCTCTTTCATGTATATATTTAAAAAAATTTTACCTACGGTCGTATTCTCGCAAAAATTAGTTACCATGACTTATGCCGCAACCCTCGTATATATTAGTTCGTGAACATCAATTTTATATTCGTAGTATTTTTCTAGGCTCGTTAATATTGTAAATATGGTCTGTGGTCGATCTTCCATATCTAGACTGATATTTGCCCAATGTTTCTTCTGCCTACGGTTTGATTATTACCGTTATCGAAGTTATAATTTTGTAAGTAATGCCTCTATTTTGTTCTATATGGCTCATATTATTGCACACATCCAACAATTTTTCATTTTTTTTGTTTCTATATATATATATATATATATATATGTGTGTGTGTGTGTGTGTGTGTGTGTGTGTGTGTGTGTGTGTGTGTGTGTGTGTGTAGTAGTTTGTCTATTTTTGTAATTAGTTCTTACTTTCCGTTTTTTTTTTTATTAATTCAGTGGTACTTTATCTTCTCCAGGCGATTTTTAGTTTTTTAGTTTCTTCACTTGTTGGTATACTTCATTTCTGATGCTATGTTTTAAGTGTGGACTGTAATACTCTAATTTTTGTTGCTTCATCTTCTTGTTCATAATCGTTTTCTTCTAAGAGTTCATTAATTGAGTATTTCTTCTTCGCACGTTATTAAGCCACCTTGTTTGTTTTTACACATATCCGTTTCAACTAGAATTCCTTCTATTTGTTCTTTAACTATCCGTTAAAAGGTTCCTATATGTTGGCTCCTTGTTCCATTTCCTCTATTTTCTCGAGACCGTAGGTTCTCCTCATCGTTCTACATAAATTTTGTGATTATCTTCTCTATTTTGGTATTCTGCGTTAGTTGTAGTTTTCCTTTGCATTTTTTTTCTGGCTTTGTTTATTTATAGTTTCTTTCTATTCTTTGTCCTACCAGAAGTTCTGTTTTTTTTTTGGTTTTTACTCCTATACTTTTTTTTGCTGTATCTATAGCTCTCAGTATGTTATTCCATTCCTTTTGAATATTTTACTATTTAGGAGTACTGTAATTTTTTGTTGGTGTTGGACTTGTTTCATCTCTTCTTTTAGTTTGCCATTATAAGTTTCTTTCCGCTGTTATTTTTATCCGATCTTGTTAATTTCTGGCTTTAGATCTCTTTAAATCTTAATCTCTTAAAGAGTAATTTGAGTTACAGTTTACCCGACGATAAGTCCTCGCGTCAAAAACATTTGATGTTTGCCTTTTGGCTATAAGAACATGATCTGTTTGGTTTTTGGTATTCACACCCAAGGCTATTTTTATGTATTTATGCATTTGTGTGGGAATTGTATGCTAAAAACTATCAAGTCTTTTCCCATTGCAAAATTGATAGAATTTCTTTCGTTTTCATTACTAATATCATGTTTGCTGTAGCTTATTTTTTGCCGAGTTTTACATTGAAATCTCCGAATAATATTTTAACATCGTGTTCATGAATCATTACATATGTTTCTGTCAGATTCTCGTAGAGAGATATCTAAGGCATTACTTCCGTTTCTTCTGTTGGTGCATGGGCAGTTTATGAATGTGGTATTCAAAACCGCGTCTTTTGTTCTTATTGTACAAATTCTTTTATTTGTTAGTTTAAAATCGGTTACCAGTGTCTTATCTTCTTGCTGACTAGGAACCATGTGCTCAAAATATTGTCTCTTTCCGGCACATATTAGTGTGAATTTCTTTACATTACATTCTGTTATCTCCTTTCTTTCCATCGTATTTCTAGAAATGTTGCTATAAATACCTTGTATATTTTATTAATTCGTTCATTAATTCTTGTATATCTTTTACCCTATTACAAGCTTCGTATACTTCATGGTTACTATCATTATATAATTCCTTATTTTCCATCACTGGGGTTGTCTCTGAAAATCAATCCGACTTTTTTGACATTGAGCTTGAATAACACTTATTTTGTTATTTTTTATTTCATTTAAAGTTATTTTGAGAATCTGTGATATAGCTGAGTTTTACATAATACCTCATTTGCTTTGCATTTTCAGCGATAATTGTTATATGTTTCTGTGTACAATAATTCTCTATTTATTTGTACTGTTTGTAGATACTTCATGTTGTAGTTGTTTAATTATGAAATGTTCAAAATTCTTCTAGTGGAATATTTATTTATATTTTTTAAAATATGTTGCGCTATTCTGTTTTGAAAATTTGAACAATGTTCGTAGGTTTTTCTTAGAATTTTTTTTTTTTTGAATTACCATTCTAGATTTTGTTGCTGCGCCATTTCTTAATTGCTCTTGTTTATGAGGATTTATTGCCAATTAATGTATATGGGGCGTTTCACGTCAACTCTCCTAGCGTGGCCCACGAGCGCCAATACACTTACTTTTCAGCTCACGACTGCAGCGTTGTAATGCACTTGAAAAAAATAATGTAGACATAGGATCGATGTATTTTTTCCTCAGCTTTCTGATAGTGCAATCGGTTTTTCGAAAAAATGTCAACTTAACCTCGAAAAACAAAACTTTTTTTTTCCAAAGAAGGGCATTTTTAATATTTTCTTAAGGGGGGGTAGGGTCTTGGAAGCAAAAAAAAGCGATTTCTTGTAAAATTTTTTTAGAGATTATGGTTAATGTAAGTTTATTTACATAATTGTTTTTTTTTAATTTTGTAATTTTTGGTAACACTCTGAAGTGAAAATACCGAATTTCGAGTAAAAATTAGCCATTTGTTACTGTAAAATAAATAATAATTAAAAAAAAAAACAAAAACAAAAACTCGATGTTGCTACCTTGAAAATTGTCCATAAAAGTAGTGTACCAAATTTTAGAACGATCGGTGCAGTAGATTTTGAGTTACAGAGTGAACCGGCTTTGAAAACGTTAATAAGGTAGTAATTTTTACTTTCCTTATCCTATAAGGAAAGTAATGTAATCGGCGGAAATTTGACCTACCCAGTGTTTCACATTTCTGGACGAATTATAGCCTCAGGACACCAAAAAAGTTGGTTTGGGCCATTGGTTCGTGTGTCTGTCTGTCTGTCTGACGGTCTGTCAGGAAACAGGATATCTCGAGAACCGTAAGAGCTAGAGACTTGAAATTTGGTATGCAAGTCACTTGTAGGCAGCGGACGCAGTGCGAAACTTTTGGTAAAAATCGGCCGAGTCGTTTGGTCGCAAGGTCGCAAAAGCGGTCGCGAAAGCGGTCGCGAATCTAAACGGTTGAAGATACAAAAAATTCATGAGAATAAAAATGATTTGTTATTGTGAGATAAACATGAATTTAAAATAAAAGTTGGTAAAATAGGAACTCGAAAAAAAATTGAAGCTCAGGATTTTTAATATACCGGGTGTTCATACAATGTTTCGGGAAATTTATATTACCGGATAGGTCAGACCGAGGCGAACAAAAAATTACAATGAAATTTTTTGATCGGAGGTCAAATAAATAAATTATAGCCGATTAAAAATTAATTAAACGAACCAATCACAGCGCACTTAGAGAGCTTCCTGGCCGACTGCGGGAGGACGGGGGGGCTTGGCCGCTAGAAGGGAGCACGTAGGCGATAATGGGGAAGGCCGTGCGACCGAGCTCGCACGGTTACCTTCAGTGACGTAACAAAATTTTAAGTACGAGTCAATTATTGTCTTGTACTGTTTATTTTAATCAGCTTTAGAGTGTTGGACTCGCGCCTCGTCCTTTTTTAAATTAACAAATTTTTAGGCGAGAGCAGCGCAGGGCCGAGACGATGGACTCGCGCCTCGTCCTTTTTTAAAATAACAAGTTCCGGGACGAGAACAGCGCAGGGCCGAGACGATGGACCCGGTATAATATATAATAATAGGATAAGGAAAGTCGTGTGATGTTCACACCAGATTTTTTTCTATACTCACACAGAATCATCAATGCCAGGTCTATAAAGTGAAGAACTTTGATGTAGAATGTCCAAAGCATCTTTTTGCTCTTGCCTACGACGAATTCTCTCTTCTTTGGTATGTTCCGCCGTTCGCTCGTCCGCTCTGCTCATTCGTGTATTGTCCACTGATTGCGCCCATCCATGAGAACTTGGGCCGGTACTAATTCCCATCTCCAGAAAGGTCAGGTAAGCAACACAGCCTTCATTGAAGGTAGAGGCAGCCACATGAGCTACAAACTTAACAATAATTTAAAGCGACAATTCTTTTGCGAAGTTCAAATAGTCAGAGACTATCTTTCCAGGACATTTGGTTTGAAGTAAAATGGGTGTTTTACCCACTGTGACATGTGGCTCCATATTGTTGAAAACATATGTCATTCATGTTCAAATCGTTGGCTTTACCGAAAAAAAAAGTTATTTAACCTCTTCTGATACCGTCCGCCATTAACAGTAACACCGTTGCCAGCTTCGTCCTCAAAAATTTACGATCCAATAATTCCTTCAGCCCACAATGCACACCAAACAGTACATTTTTGTGAATGCATTTATTTTTCGTGAATAGGACGTGGATGCGACAATTCTGACAATTTACAAAACCATTTAAAGAAAAATGAGTTTCATCACTCAATATGAATTTTTTTTTGCAAAAACCAATATTATTAACTATGTGTCTTCTAAAATCAAATTTACAAATGTATGGCGTGTCTAGTGGTGGATTTTCCATGTGTTTAGATATCAACTGTAAATGCAAACTTTCAACGTTTACAGAACGCAATTCTAATCAGGAAATTCAATTTTGATCACTCTGTATACCGGATATCGGACATAAAGCTTCGTAATAGGCAGTGCACATCTAATTAAATCATCCTGTTCCTTTTTTGTTCTATACAATCATATATCTGTTTTATGAACTGCTTATATCTAGAATAATTCTTTAGACTGTTTATTTTATAGTTTTTTTCCTTATGGACGTTGGACCGTGTTTCCTCTAAGTCATCAGGCGATTGTGTGACCGGTTTATTTATATGGGTTCCGTTGGTTAGTAACTCAATAAATAAAGGATTTTTACTGACCTTCCCTGTTCTATATATAAGGCGAGGTTTATTCGATTAGCTGTGCCGTATAGGGATTATGACCTTTTTATTAAATTTATAAATATTTTATTACGCTTTTTCTGTCTATAAACATAAGCAGAGTAATTGTGTTGTAATAATTTCCTTAGAAATGAATGAAATGTTAGTGTGACGAAAGGACTTGAATTGTGTATGTGGGTTTGTAATATATCGCTGCATGTTGCTTCAAGGACGGCTCCGATGAAGTTCAGCGCAGAATTGCGTTAGCCTTGATTGGAGTGCGAACGGATTTCTGTGACTAATTTCCGCTCATGCTTTGATTTAACTTTCAGAAAACGCCGTTCGCTAGCAAAAACGCAAACAGCGACCTGGACCTATTCTACCGGGAGTGGCAGTCGGCGCCGCCACTGCAGACGTTTACCCACATCCCCACGCTGGCGGAACAAGTGCAAGACCTCACCAAGCAGCTGGAGAGCTTCGAGTCGGACATGAACAAGTACGACGACATGCTGCTGACGCTCTGTCAGTCTCCGAATAACAACTAACCTGTTCGTAATTCAAGCCCACCCCCTACAGTTGAGAATTCTTAAGTTCGAGTAGTTTGTGCAAGTTAGTAGAATTTGTACTTGTGATAAGAAAAAAGATCGCGGCGCTGGCCCCGAGCCAATGCCGCGGCCCGCAGTGAACTGTAGCTCAAGGAAGTTAATTTTTCGTTAGGCCTCTAAGTTAAGGTTGCAAATCTATCCTTGCCAAAGACTGATAAGAGATAAGAAACGACTGTTCTAATAAATTGTAAATAGCTTGCCGAGCAGAACTAAAGTTATTTTAAAAATGTTGCAGCGAGTAATTTATTCAACGTTATTAGTTAATGCAAAATTTTATAACCGCCGCCGAAGTCTGCAGAGTACTGCGAGGTTGTTATCTCTTCCGTACCGTCGGGCTGTTGAACTACCTATCAGTCAGCGCAGACTGCGTACAGCAGCGTCACATTCCGGACGCGCTTAACATTGATGGTTGAACTTTGCCACAACCACAAGGAAATGCCGTTTCATCGAATTGTAAATTAACGTTTAACATATTAATGCATCATGTAATTACGCTAGAGTAATTTATTCCAGTTATTTTTAATACTGTCGGAGGTACACCTGTTGCATCTCAACATTTCGCAAGCAAAAATGCTAGCATCTTCAATTTGGCAGCCATGTTAACGTTGGGCAACGTTATAAAGTTGTGCAAAGTTAGCAATTCAGATGGTATTTGGCTTTAGGAAGATGATCTATTGCGAAACTACCATTTCGTTTTTATATAAGAAATATAGTTTTGGAAGTACGACACTGCAATCTAATGTGACAAAATGATGTGCCTACTTTGATTGTTTCTGTGTTTGTAAAGCAATATTAAGATGATTTAAAGAGTTGTAGATAATGCCGCGTCCGTTTTTTGCTCTTCTATAGAAAATATGGCAGAAACTAGCACCACACCAATGTTCTTTGGGCTACTGAAGATCAGGCGCTGCCAGGAAAGGCTGGGACGAATTTGTTTGCGTTCTAGTGACAGGAAAGTTGCGTTTTAAAAAAATAAGTTGTTTGTGGCGCTTTAATTTGTCTGATAAACTAATTGCAGCCTTTCTTCGCAGCGGGTATTATTTTTAAACTGAACGGAACAATTGAACCCGTCAGCTAGTTTTAAAATAACTGTAATATTTTATATTTACTGCTTTTGCGATCTTTTAATTGTATTTTGCGTGTTTGTTGTTTTTGTATTCCTATCCTATCAAAAGAGAGTATGCTGGTCATATAAAATAAACACTATGGAAGTAACATTATTTTGATTGTAATAGGTGATGCATGCAATTTATACACATTTTTGTTATTATATGGGAAGGAAAAATAATGCTTCATGATCACATAGATGATTCAGCACCTTACAATTAGAGCTGGAACTATCTTGGACTATTTACTCACGCACCAACAAAAACATTGATACCCTTTATTTCTTGTTTTGATTGGACTTGCTGTAAACAATAAAGTCAGAGTAGTTCTGTTTTGCAAATTTTTACCCATAAGGATTTTAGACTATTTAGCAACACAGAAGGGCCCCTAAGCATAAACTGAGTGAATTTATATCAACGCACGCGCAGATACTTTTTAACATTAACTTAAAACCATTCTACAATCATAAACATAACTGATATTAATTTGAGCTGCCTACTTATATTAAATAACACCAGACTAAAATGCAAAAAATTAAACCAGAGAAATGTTTAGTGGAAAAACTATCAGCATACATTTTTAAAAAGAAAGTTATGACTGAAATAACACTATAATAAAAAATGAGGAAAATGTTAGAGATAATATTTGCACCAACTTAGGAAATAATGGTGTAATATAACTACGAATTTAAAGAGTTGATATAGTGTAATACCATTATAAATATATTTGACCTTAAATACTTAATGGTTTGGGCATAAAAGAATGGATAGCAACAGAATGAAAAATAATTGTAAAAAGTAGAACAAGATGTCAAACTCGTTAAATAGACAAGATATGGAGAAACTGTATAAGTTTGAATGTAATGAACTGTAGTAAATTCTAATAAATGGAGTACAAATGAAAAAACTAAAAATAGTCAAAAAAGTTGGACTGGAAATAAACTTATTGAGAAGAATAAATCATCTACCTCCTCTAGTAAAACAGCATGGCTATGAAAGTTGAAAAATGAAATTTGAATTTGTTTTCTTTGAACATGCACCCATTACACCGATGAGGCATCTTGGCTATGTTAACAAACAAAATCAGTGCTATTGTGGTCTGAGAACCCGCATTTGGCAATTGTTTGGCCACTACACCCGCAGAAAGCGAGTGTCTGGTGTGCCATCTCATGGCGTTGAATAATCGGACCATTATTTCTTACAAGATGTGTGATTGAGTTCGTTTACCGCAAAGAGGTACTGAATAAGTTCATTCTGATTGCAAGGCAGAAACGAATGATTAACAAATACTGGTTTCAGCAAGACAGCTCATTGTACACTCCATAAGTTCACTGGCCTTTTTGGTGAGTTTGGGCACCGAATCATCAGCCTCGATGCCCCCTGAAAGTGGGAAATGGGATTGAATGGCCAAGTTCATCACAAGATCTCAGTCTTTGCGATTATTTTTTGTGGGGTTATTTAAAGGACAGGGTTCACCTCATTGAGAAACTCAAGAATTGGATCTCTAAAGAGATCTTGGCCATCCCAGATGACATCAAAATCAAGCGATTTTATCATTTGAGAGCCACCTCCACCTTCATGTGATTTAGTTGAATGGAAGTTGCTCCAAAAATATGTTACAGTAAATCGCAAACATTTTTGTTTAAAACCACAAGAATAAAATTTGTATCATTGATACTCTTTGTATACTGAATTTTTCAAATCATGCGATACATAAAACTCGCTCTGTATTAAGTAGCACATTTTGTGCCATACACAATAATGATTTTAATTGGATCTCAAGAAAGTTTTCTTATCCCATAAATTTCCTATTATTTTATCTTCGTTTGACTACCAAATGTTTTTAAACAACTAAATAGTACTGGACGCTGTTACATTGCCTGTATTACTCTGAGGAGACATTTTATTATTTTCCTATATGAATTATAACTTGGTCATAAAGTGACAAAAGCACAAACTATTTACATTGCTAATATATAATAATGATATAATAAAGATGTTTCAATCACTTAAGAAGACTTGATGTAGTAGATTTAGCCGAGCTGTTCAAGCCACCTTTACTTCAAGTGCATGTAAGTAAATAAGTGAAGTTGGGATTTTAAAATTTTCCATGCATGGCCATTTCATTGCACTTAGAAGAGAAGACTGTACAGATTTACTAAGATACCTACCACAGAAAGCAACTTAATTACATAAGCTTTACAACAATATTTTATCGTTATGCAAGATGGCATCGTTTTAATAATAGGAATGAACAAAAAGGATGGATGCATCATGTTAATATACCCGAGTTGGAAAAATGTGTTCCACAAGACATTACAAATAACTTAGCGTTGTGTATGGCAAGCGACTATGTTGAGTATGCATGAAATCGAGACCACTACTAATTCTAACACTTGCAACAAATTCAATGGGTATTATGAACGAATTTGAAGAGAAAAGTTTTTTTGTTGGTTCTTGCAACATTTGTTTGTCATCAATTTTCTTTGCAGATGAGATATTAATCTTTATGGACTAGATGAAATTTCCATTGGATATTTGAAATTTATTATCAGTAACATTTTAGTATTAATGTTTACTCTTGGGTTTGGTAATCACCTAATTAGATATACCTATATAAATAATTCCTGAGGAACGCTGTTTTTATAGTTTGAAGATGTGGCATATTATATGGTTATTTTGATACAGGCGAGAAGACTTGGATGGGTACATCAATCCACAATGTGATCACGCTTGATCTGTTACTCTAAAACACGCTGGAAGCAAATAATATGGTGTCGTCGTACATGTCGTAATAATCCATTTTGTGGACTTGACGTGCATTTTCAAATATATGATCAAATTTTACTATCTGGGATCGTTTTCTGAAGTCTGTCCTTATAAAGGGCCTTCCTATCTTTAACTTTAAATAAAACAAAGTATGTGTGAGATATCGAAATTTTTTATTCGTTTGTAAGGCCTATCAATGCCATTATGTATGGAATATAACATTGTGCAAATGTCCGCCGCGGCTTCGCTGGTTGGTGCGCATCCGAAATGTCCAATTTTCCATGACTCTAACGCATAAATCAGGTTGAATTTTACCGATGGTATGGGTTATGTTGGCTTTGAGGGCCGTTGTGATTTGTGGCTTATTCGCATATACCGGCGACTTAAGTAAACCCCACAAGAAAAAGTCTAACGGGGTCAAATCGCAAGATCACGGTGACCAGTTTACATGACCTCCACGTGAGATGACCATGCCCTCAAATCGCTCGTGCAGAATGTCCAATGTGACATGAGCTGTGTGGCACGTAGCGCCGTCCTGTTGAAACCACATTTCGTTGGTGCTCATATCAACCAATTCAGACCAAAAGAAGTTGGTAATCATTGACCTATAGCGCTCGCCGTTGACGGTGATGGCCTGGCCAACGTCGTTCTCGAAGAAATATGGACCGATGACGCCCAGCCCAAAATCCACACCAAACAGTGACTTTTTCGGGATGCATTGGACGCTCTTGGATCTCATGTGGATTGGAATCGTCGCAAATTCTACAATTTTATCTCATCGCTGAAGATGATTTTTCTATGAAAATTAGGGTCAGTTTCCAACTGCTCCAAGGCCCATTCAGCGAGCACACGTCGTTGTCTATGGTCGTTTACCTTCAGCTCCTGGGTCAGTTGAATTTTGTACGGATGCAGACCCAAGTCACGACGCAAAATTCGCCAAGTTGTGGTCTGCGAAAGGCCGAGTTCTTGTGAGCGACGCGAAATCAACTGGCTCGGATTCTCCTGCACACTCTCACGGACAGCGGCGATGTTTTCGGCAGATCTTGCGTTTCGTCGTCGTACGGGTGTTGGTTGATTGTTTACTGAACCAGTGGACTCAAATTTATCCACCACACTGCGAATAGTCCTCTCGGTAGGGCGATTATGGGAACAGAACGCCCATTTTGATAAAACAATTTTATCATTTGACAGCCAATTCGACAGATGTAGCTTCAACAATATGGCCGCTATCAACTGTCAAAGTTCGGAAGTCCCTATTGGAAGACCCTTTAGTTAACATGAACTGTGTATATAAAGTGCCATTGAAGATTTTTATTCTATATTTTTAATTTTCGTAAATGAAATTGCCAATCTAGACTATAAAATTTTCAAACTTACTAAACTTATACTATCTAATGAAAAATATTCAGGCATTTACTTCTAATTTTTAAAATGACATCTAGAGATTGCTATGACTTGACTAATAAATATAAAATAGCATTAGAGATTAATTCTAAGTAATGTGAGCAGTATTATTAATTCAAAAGAATGACTTTGAGTGTCACCCGAGGAAAATATCAAGCGTAAACATTTCTACCCTTTTCAGTTTGTCCAAGTCAACTGTTACTAACGTGACTGTGAAATGAAAACATGAAAGCACAATCTCTATACAGTGAAGAATATGATTATCAAAAATCTCCAGTCACTGTAAAACAATTACCTTGATTTTCCACAGTGCTACTGATTGATCATCTAACTAATATCATGAGTGTATGTCAAGAATTAAGGCAGGAGGTTTTATGTCCCAGCAGTTGCCCAAAATCTAAAAATTTAATATGAATGTTGCCTACACTAATGTAGATGATAACGCTACTGAACATGTGATTTTGAATGATTAATCACGCTTTACAATATAACAATCTAAGGGGAATGTATGTGTCATGAATGCTAGAGTGCGTAATCTCGGCAGAGAAATTTGGAAGAGGTGGCCTCATAAAATTAATAGAAATGTAAATGTGGAAGCATACAAAAACAAATTGACTAGTTTTGTCCTCCCTAGGATAAAAGAACAATTTTGTAATTACAGTTATTTGTATCAGCATGATAGAAGGGTTTGTGAGAGAATTGTTTATGGATATTAACGTTATGGAAACGGATTGGTTAATTCAGAGCTGCGACTTGAGCCCTATTGAACATCTTTGGGTTGAATTAAAATATCGGTTGCATTCCAGACTTAACGAATCACACCGTGAAACAATTTAATTGTAGTTTTTTATAAAGCATGCATTGCCATTTATTTAGAGGCGTTTTAACAACCGACTGCAAATTTCTCCGCAAAGTTAGGGATATTATCAAAGCAAACTCGCTGTGTATTAATGTCAAATATTGAAACTTGTATAAGCCGGATGGCAATTAATAAAAAGTGTTCATGCTACTTTGCTTCAAATAAATGTATAGCATTACAGAACGTGCTACGAATAATGAACTGTAGTTTGAACTGAAATCCCCATGTTTATCTTCATAAAAATGATAATAGTTATCAATATTTAGTGAAGAAAAGCTCTGCACCAAAAATTATATGAGTAGATATATGTTCCATACTCTGGAAGATAAGGTGGCAGAACTCATGGACAGATTTACAAATTTCTTATCACATAAGACACAAAAGATTTATTAAAGTTGAGGTATTTCGTCTAATCAAATTTTGAGTAAACACAATAAACACCAAAGAGGAGAAAATTGGTAATGAAAGAATTATCATGAATGAGGAACGGATGTATTTAGAACTATAAGGAGTGAAGGATATGATGTAATCTTTGATAAAGAAAAGTATATTATCCTGATCAAGTAAGAAATTATCATAACTGGATCATTGCTGTTATTACAGTGGACGTCACATCCTTGAGGAATATTAATAAAAATATTGTATTTGATGGAAAGCTATGCAATGTTACCCTATATGATCAAAGATCAAAAACAAACTAAAACAACTTGTAGGTTATAGTAATTAAGAAGGTCCATTGTGAGATCTACAAAAAGATTATCTCAATAACAACTTTACTGATAGGTGGATTGGATGAGGTGGTCTTACTGCATTATTCCTTTCTACCCCACTATTTGATGATGTTAGTGAAAGAAAGGAATCAAGCCTGGGAAATATTTGAATCCGAACTCATAGTTTTACAACGGTAATTTTCGATTTATGGGGTAAAACACTGGCTTGGTGAAATAATAATTTTCTTCACTAAAGGACCTTTGGTTTTAATTTCTTGATTAACTTTTGTCTGTTTAAATTATATTAGCAATCGGAATAATAATATTGTAAAGGTTTTAAAGTGTCGTCTTAAAGGTTATAGCGCCTTATCGTGACGTGATGAAGCCTCTCCCTAGTGACGAATCTTCAAGATCAGTTGGCCATTTTCATTGTAATCTTTTATCTGGTGATCCAGTAGTGGATGTGATAAAGCGTTAGGATTACTTTCCAGTTTATTGTGATGCTTTACGATGTTTGATTTGAGATGTAGCTACCAAGGAGAGGAGCATCCGTGATTATACGAAGTATTTTAGATTGGCTTCTCTGAATGATACTTAGTTGACTTACTGACACATTCTCAAAATTCTATTCCCTATGTTCAGATTGGTTTGATGGTGGTCTTGTAAATCAAAATATTGTTTTCTAAGGGTAATTTGGACTTTCTTCCAATGAGCCAGAATCATTTCTTTGCTTTCAGGTCAGTCTGGCTTGTTTTTACAATATGTTTCAACTCATGTTATTGAAGTGTAGGGTGGGACATAGTTCTTTTCTGGGGGTAAAGTTGATTTGTATGTTTGTTGTTTCATTTGATTCTGATCTAATTTCGAGTCCAGTTTTTGACTTTGTTTACGTGAGCTTTGTAAATAGTTTAAAGCTCCAATTGAATTCTTGCTGGATGTGAAGATAACTATTGACAAATGTCAGTGCAATATAGAGTATAATTTTAGGAGACGAAATGTTATATGGAGGAACCTTAATTTTGTATAGCAAGCTAGGGTGTTACACCTCGTCAAACGCTTGGCTGACGTCTAAACATACTGATATGCAATATTTTTTGTTGTTTGGTGCTTTAGTGATTTCATAGCTTATTCAGTGAGTTTCTTAAGTAGTTTAGTGATTTTCTTGAAATCAAATTGATACTGAATATCCATTCTTTAGAAAGAGGATCAGTGTTTATTCTGTACAACAGCAGTCGTTTGAAAAGTTTTAAATCATGGGCAGTACGCTTATTGGTCGGTATGATGACGTTTTTATCAGATCTTTTCCAGGTTTAGGTATTAATATTATTTCGGGAGTTTTTATTTGTTTTTGTCGGTAGTTGGGCTTCAGAATGACATTAAATAGATAAGTGAGTAAAACATTTTTCTTTTGTGATAGTTCTTTAAGCATTGTTGGCAGTATTTTATGAGGACCTTGAACTTTTCTAAGGTTTAGGTGGTTAATTTTTTCTATTTCTTTTGTAGTAGTTGTTTTAATAGATGATAGAATTTTAGGGATATCTACAGCAAACATAATCGCCCTATATTTATTACTTCTGGACATATGAGAATCTGGCAGGGAATACAAGTTCTGGTTTTTTCTTGTTTTTGTTTGGGTCATAGCTGGCTACAATATTCATGTATTTGGGAGAATTCCATTAATAACGAAAAAGTCTAAAGGGTCCCGTATTCTATTCGGATCCATTGCCAATAAGTTGAAGTGCCGGTTGACAGAAAAGAGTAATTTTTTTCTAGAACCTTTGACAATTCTTTATCTTTAGTTGTTATCAGCTGATAGCTCCATAATTTATGTTTGCAGTCTCCGCCTGTGATGGATTTTGCCCCTAATGTCTGGAAGAAGTCTCTGCAGTCTTCTTTTTTTATTATGTGCTAAGGCGGGCAAGAGATTGTAGCGACAGTTAATTCATATTCCAAAATCTTAACTTTGATTGATATGGCTTACAAAAAGTTTTTCTCTTTTTGGGCATTTTGTATAATTATGGTATATGGAATAAGGATTTGTCTGTAAAATGCGTCTCGCTTATAAGGAGCATGTATATGACTTCATTTTTGTGTTACAGCGTTATTTTTGCATGTTGCAAGAACTTGATAAAAATTATGCTTTAAAAATACTAAAGGATGTTAACCATTATCTTTCTAGCTACGGAAATCATGTTCGGTTTTATCAAAATATGTCTAGGCTTTGCTGAAAAGTGATAATTTGAACTCTCTTCTGTTTAGTTGTCAATAAACCCGGCATCCACCTTGCAGTGGGTTTTATCAAACCCAAATATTGGTAATATGAACCCATTATGCGTAGTAATATGAAATTCCTATTGTCTCTACTATCTCCTTTAACATTTTGGTCTTCCAAATAATGATATAAATACTATGCTTATTCAATGGCGTTTGATTCAACATCCTAGTTTGCAACTGTTGTATACCAAGGGAAAGTCTCACTATAAACTTGGTCTAATTTGATTTTTTTTAAGTTAAATTTTTTATCACTGCTCCGATTCGTTTTTTTTATTATTAAAAATCCCATTAATGCATTTCTCTGTATTGATTTAGATTTAATCGAAGTACTACTACTTTTATATTTAGTGATATACTGAAATGTATTGAGTGATGTACATATGTTTAGTTCCGGTTATGTGTTATATTTAATTCAACTCATCAAAATAATGGATGTTGTTTATATTGAAATTAAATTACATCACACTCATTAATAGGACAGATATAAATTTTAAAATATTTTATTGAAAACACAGTAATCTGCTACATTGTTATTTAAAGGTGCCAAAGTCCACTATAAAAAAATTAATTTAGCATGACGCCGTGTTTATAACATTTAATTTAATTTAAATTTTTTAAAAATAAGTAGTGCAGATATTGATCGACAGACGCCTTTGTTATAAAGATATATCAAGAAATATATTTATTTCTTAACAATGATAAATAAGGTGTTTATTGATTTAGAAACAATAGTTTAATGGTTTAAATTTCCACCTAACTACTACCTCCTTCCAGACGCAGCTGATAACAGGGAACAATGAATTGAACAACGTTACAAACTATTTCGTTTGAAATTGCGAGACATTGTCTTTCAGAGAGACGAATCAAAGAGAACGGACGTTTGAGTGGCGATAAATGTCCTCGTAAACCGAGATGTATCATGCAGCACGCGCCGCGATAAATAGATATTAGTGAGATGACAAAGTTTAAGTGTAATTAAAAAAAAGTGAATTAACTTTGGAGAAATAAAGATTATTTTCATAAAACACGAAATACCACACAACATTCGACACGCACGGCATAAATAAGATAGGAGTTTTGCAGACAGGTAAAAATTGTAGGCAGATGGACACCAAATAAATAAAACCGGATGGTGTCATGAAGTCAAGAATTGTAAATTAAAAAACATGGAAATAATTTTACAGGATATCAACAAGTAACTTGAAAATATTGTTACGAACGCATAGAATTAAAATTCGTGCATTCCAAGCTGAATTACAGAAAATAAAACTAGAGAATGATAACATAAAACAAGAAAACGAAAATTTTAAAAAGCAAAACATAGAACTGGAAAAGGGAATAGATTTTAGAAAAAAAAAAAATAATATCGTCGTGCAAGGAATTAAGGAAACAGAAACTGAATCAGAAGTAGACAAAATAATATTAGGAAATTATTATACGAAATAGACATTGAAATATATATATACAAAACAAACAAGAGGACTAAGAAGAATAGGAAAGAAATTGCAAAATGGAACTACACCAAAACCAATTTTGATAGAATTTGGAACTTGGAGTACGAAAATAGAAGTATTAAAAGCGGCAAAAAAGCTAAAACGAAGAAATATTTGGATTTCTGAAGATTACAGCAAAAATAACAAGAACAAAGAAAATACTGATCTCGTACACGAAAGGAAGCTAGTCAAAAGGACATAATACGATAATAGATCAAAACAAGCTCATAAAAAACAGTGAAATATACACTATAGAACAATCTCTAGATTAAAGTGAAAAACAACAAGAAAACCAAACAATAAAGAGATAGAACAACAACGAAAACATGACTAAGGAAGATATAAGGAAAAAAGGCAGGAATGATAAGCCAGAGATCGCCGGTTAATGAAAATGGAAACATAAAGAAACATAGTATGATGAGGACGAAGAGGAGTAATTACTATGATAATAATCCAAAAAACTAAAAAATATTAAAGGGAAAGGATCAAATGATGATGTTAAAGGCAAAGAAAAAGAGATCAAAATAACGAGAACAATGGAAAAAATATATGTAGGAAAGAATATGCAAATATAGGGAACGAAATGAAAACTGACGCAAGGAGTAATAAAAATAACGAGATTAAGATAGGGACATGGAACGTACAAAGCAGTACGGGGAAGGAAGAAGAGCTAGTAGAAAAAATGATACAGCAAAATATAGAAATACTAGGAATCACAGAAACAAAAAAGAAGGGATAAGAGTTTAAGAAAAGACATAAAGGATACTGGATACTGTGATTGGGAGTGTACATGAAGGAAAGAACAAAAGAAAGTGTCGAATTAATAATTGCACCTAATAGACTAAAAGATTATCTAATGAGCGAATACTAACAGTCAAAATGAAATTGATAGACCAGGAAATATGGATAATAATTCCGGCATACGGGGAAAATGGGGATACGAAAAAAGAAAAAGGCAAATTTTATGGTGAGCTACAACAAGAAATAGATAATGGTAGACAAAGTAATTATAATCGGAGACCTATATGGCCGAGTTGGGAATAAGAATACGGAAATAGAAGAATATATGGGAAAAAACGGAAAAATAACAATAACGGAAAAAAAACAATAGAAATATGTGTAGAAAATAATCTTACAATAGCAAATACAAAATTTAAACACAAAGATATACATGAGTAAGATCATATGGAAAAGAATAAAATATTTAAAAACCATAAGAGAAGCAAGGGTAGGAAGTGATGATTATCTAGTAATAATAAAACTAAACAGAAAATGGAGGAAAAAATAATAAAAGACGGAGAAAAACAAATGAAAAAATAAAAAGTTTCCAACTAAGAGAAGAAAATTACCGAAAAGAATATTAAGAGATATTAAAGGATAAACTAAAAAATAAAGAGTAAAACGAAAGCATAGAGGGAAAATCGGAACACCTTAAGCACAGCATAATGATTGCAGCAGAATGGAGCTGTGGAAAACAAAAATATATAATAATAATGTGAAATAAACTGACTGGTGGACAGATTAAATACAAGAAACACAAGAAACACAAGAAAAGTGGAAGATTACGAGGACATAAAGAAAAAAGAAAAGAAGTTATATTAGCAATTACAGAGGCTAAGGAAAAATTGTGGGAGAAATTTGGACATAAAATGACAGATAACTATAGAGAGAATCAAAAATTGTTCTATGCCGCAATAAAACAACTTATGAAGAAAAAGAAGTACAGTATGCTAAACATAAAAGGTAAACAAGGAAACATAATAACTAAAGAAGACAAAATAATGGAGAACTGTAAAGAGTACTTCAGAGAGAAGGGAAATGAAGAACAAGACGGCAATCAAGAGATATAAATAGAAATTATAACAGAGGAAGAAATAGAAGAAGCAATAAAAACATTAAAAATAGGTAAAGCAACTGGTAAAGACAACATTATATCAATGATATCTTAAAGAATGCAAGAATACCGGAGGATTGGAAAGCGGATATTATCTTGCCCATATATGAAGAATATGAGAAGATATCTCGAAACTGTTGCAGAAAAGAGGAGTAAACAGAAACACCTTAGAAGTAATAAAAGACATTTATAAAGGAAATACGAACATAGTAGGATCAAACAACGAAGAATCCAGGGAATTTGAAACTAAACAAGGAGTTAAACAGGGATGTGTATTGAGCCCGCTCTTATTTTTACTGGTACTAGACGAGCCAGTAAAGAAGGCCAAGGAAAAGATGAGAAAATTAACATTGGGATACTGGCAATTGAGACAAACAACTCACAGATGACGTTACCATGTCAGACACGGAAGAAAATTTATAACATAATCTCAAAGAAATAGAAGAAGAGCTAAAGAAGATAAACATGAAAATTAATACTGGAAAAACAAAAACGATTATAATAACTAACACAAAGGAAACCCACGAAATAAGAGTGTACGGAAAACAAATAGAGCAAGTTGAATACTTCAAATAATAGAAGAAAATGGGAAGGTGGGCAAGGAAATAAGAGATTGGGAAAATTAGGAAATATATTTAATATAATGAAGATGGCATTCTTGGGTAAAAGAGAAGCACTGAAAAAAATAAAAACAGAATTCGTTAAAAAAGTAGCTAGGCCAATAATTACATACAGCGGTAAGAGATGGACATTAATAGAAAGGCAAAAATCGAGAATCAACGTAATGGAAATGCGATTTCTAAAAAGATTAGAAAATGAGAACAGGAGATGCAAAATAAGAAACCAAACGTTCAGACAAAACCTACAAATAGAGCCAATTAATGGAAAGATTATAGAAGGATAACTCAGATGTATGTCGAATGTCGGATGAAAGACTTACAAAAAGAGTGCAGGGGAAAAATAAGAGAAGACGGCTAAAAACAAGATGGTTAGACAGATTCAAAGAAGAAGTAGAGGAAAATGGAATAAAATGGGAGGGTATAGGAAACCAAATACAAGACAAAAAACAATAGAGGCAACAATACAGGGCTCAACCCTACTAGCCTTACGCTTAACGGTAGAAAGGCTTAGGACTAACTAAGTTAGTACAGTAAGTAAATTGTTGCTGTTTTTGTGGAGTAAACTTTGCCCCCATAACGTAGAGAATTCAACAGCACCTCTTTCCGATTTGTTCGGAATAATCGCATTGATCTTAATGGAAAGGTGCTGTATCTTGCTAAAAGTGAATCTTTTCGGTACCAAATAACTCTGGACTAACGAATTCATGAAGCATGTTTGAGTAAACGTTATCAGTGATAGTTTAGTTATAAAAAACGATCCTAGGATGTTCAGTGCTGATAGTCCGTATGACATTATAATCTTTAGTAAATTTGGAATGGTTTTACAGTAACATGCAAATTTTGATGAGTCTCAGTAGGTGCATTTGAATTTGCAATTGAACCACCTAATTTAAAGGTAGCCTCATCACTTTAGACAGTTTTTGATGGGACATTCCGCATCTGCACGCATTTTTTCAGGTAGCATTTACAAAAAAAATATTGGTATTTTTTTAGACACTGTATTATTAAAATTATAGAAAATACATTATCAGCCTGTGCACTTGTTTATTTATAGATTAAAATCTAACAAACAAACAAATATAAAATGGTAAGATTTGTTTTTAATTGCTTGCATTGTGCTATGATGTGGTTTTTATGGTATTTCAAATCGATCAGTTAGTCAATTTTTGCCGAAACAAAAAGATTGCCAATGGTTGACTGATTAACCATTTCTCATTAAGCTGTTCTAAAAATAGTTTTTTTTTAATAGTTTATTTACGAATTACTTGAAATGCTTAGACTAAGTACATTACTCAATAGAGCTGAGCATTAAAAAAATCATTAGCCATCTTTAAAAATGTAATAATTTACGATTATTTTAAATATAACCTTTGGGTAATGTTCATTATATAATCTGTATTAATAAATATTCACATTAAAGTTTTGTTGTTACAGTGGTAATATTAAAATATTGTCTCTGTTCCATATTCCACCTCTTTTCATGGGAACAAGTGAAAAGGTTGCGCTGATGGAGTAACAAGATAGTGGATTATAAACCAAAACCTACCACAACATTGAGTAACTTTATAGAGAACTTATACTGGCATGATTGAGAAAGTAAAATGCCCGGAAGTAATCACTATGGTAACACTAAAATAGAAATGAGGAAAGAACGAAGAACGAATCAAGAAAAAGGAACATCTGAATTAGGATGCAGCAGCGTTGGTGAGAGTTAAAAGTATATTTAATGTTAATGTGCAAATTCTAGTTTAAAAATTTGTTTCAGCTTTGTGGGTGACTACAGCAAAATCGATTCATCATCCATGAGAGATTAAGTTAAGAATATTTAGTGAGGAAGTCGAAAATTGTGAATGAGAATTTACAAATTTCAAGCTAGTAACAAGCTTCATTACTTGGCACAATCAATGAAGAAGGCTTCTTGAGCTTATGAATCAGTTGAGAGTTAATGCTCATCAGCACCCAGCTTGGTTGGCATCGCTCACTGCATATTACAGGCTGTTCGAAAGAAGGCGATCGTCTGCGTCCTCATTACCAATGCTGTTCTCTGTATCTCCCACTTCTCGAGCCCATGGAAACTGGCGGAGTGTTTCTGAAGCCCGGGAAGTCAGAGACCTTTGCGCAGAACAACTGGCTCATCAGCCTGTTGCCGGCTTTGGGGAAGTTTGTGGAAGGTGTGATCTATAAGCGCATAAGGAAGGCCCTCAACTAATTCTGGAGAGTCAATTTGGCTTCTACTCTGGCCCATTCAGTTCCTTCAGCCAGTGGAACGTATCACCAAGAAACAAACCACTGGTATAGTTTGACCAAGGCTTTAGACAAGGCGTGATACAACAGCCTAGTATACAAGATGGTCTCAATTGCAATCCTGGTACCAATAATCCAGCTTATTTAGTTTTTTATTTTCGGGTGGCGGTTTAGGGATCAAGTTAGGTTGCATGAAACTGTGTCCTGTCTCCAAAGCTGTATAATATTTATGTCTAGAACATGTCAATGACAACCCTCCACTACACTGCCCCAGTATATAGACAATATAGCGATGCTGTTGAGCTTTCTGAGGAGCTTAGCAATCCTGTTCTCCACCAAGAAACTGCTTCACTGGCGAGATAACCTGTCGAACCTTAAGATCTTTGGAGAGTGGGGTGATTCTGGTTAATCCAGAGAACGCACATAGGTAGGGTCAGAAAGATTAGCACTCAGCTCTATGTTGCATTTCCAGAGCTCAAACAAACTCATCCTTTATAAAATAATCATCCGCCATATCATAATATATGCGGCTACAGTTTGGGGTGGGCCACAAAGGCTCACATTGACAAGCTCCAGGTCAACCAGAATTGGGCTTTAAGATCCATCTTTAACGCCTTATGGTTTGTGAGAAATTGTGACCTCCGCAGAGTTGTTAAAATACCGATAATACAGAAGTTTATATCCCTTGGCGTTCAAGACATATATGCTATCCAACATCTGTGGTCTTTACAATTATGAGGCTGACATAAATGTCCATCACAAGCGCCCCAAGATCTTGATTCTTTGGTGATACTGAGACAACTTATATGGTCATCCAACATCAATGCCAGGGCTAATCAAGATAACAGGGGTTAGACACTGGACTTAAGAACCTCAAATCTCACCAGTGAAGTCAAAGTCAACATCAGCTAAAAACTACCCTAAAGTCATAAAGGTACTGCAACACTATTAGACACGATGAATTTGTTATTGAGGTGTATATGCATGAGCTATTAAAGCTGGTCATCCAGAACGCTAATTAATAGTATTTGAAATTGTACGATTCACTGAATCCTTCTTTGAATTTTTTAGTAAATGAATGCGCCATAATTTTTTTCTATGGTGGAATCATGCTTTTCAGTATCTATCTTTTGTATGTAGCAAGAGTGGTTAGGCAAATATAAATTAATTTGTGAAAGGCTAGCTCCACCTGCTTGATGGAGTTTATTATTAATGAGATAAAAGAAGAACACAGAATATCTGTTCTTCTCATCAATGTTAACATAAAATTTTTATAAAGTTGTTTCAAGGAAGGATAAAAAAGTTTTTTTTTGTAACTTTTATTGAAAATTTACAATCTACTTCTTTAAGAGTATTAAGTAAATAGGATGTATGTCTTTGTCTTGAAAGGGCTAGTGTCCACTGACAATTCTCCTTATGGTTCACTAGCACTTAGTGGTGTGGAAGTAGGTCGGCAGGCCAGGTTTTGTTGAGTTTTCTAATGGGCGGTCCATCCCTGTAGGGGTTATCTATGAGAGCGTTTGGATTTCCTGTAATTGGCAGAGACAGTAGTGATTATGTCCGTGACGTGTGGATTTGGAGGTCTTGGTGGAGCATGAAGTTGCTAACAATTGCACGGAGTGTTTTGTTTTGGAACGTTTGAGTTGGTTTTAAACGAGTGGGCTTGGCACAGCCCCAAAGCTGGATGCCATAAGATCATATGGGTTTCAGAATGGTTTTGTACAGTAGGAGTTTATTTCTGATGGAAAGTTTTGATTTGTGTCCCATGAGCTTTAATCGTTAATCGTTGGTCTAAATGCAGTCCTAAGTATTTTACTTCGGTTTTTACAGCTGGACAAATTTTGCTAGGATTGGTAAAAGTTACACGAACAGATTTAGTTTGATTAATAATAATTTGCCATTTGCTGAGCATGTTGAGTTTGGTTTGCATGTTATGGGAGGAGGTTACCGGATCATGGTTGGAGGATAGGATAGCAACGTCGTCCGCAAATGCTGCAATGATAGTGTTGTGCAAGACGGGTACGTCGGCAGCGTATATTAGGTAAAGGAGCGAGCCGAGCACGCTACCCTGAGGGACACCAGAGTATATAGGGTGGTGGGGAGAGACAGAGCCATTATGTTTGACAGAGAAATTCCTATCATTGAGATAAGATTTCAGAAGGAGGTAGTAGTTACTATTAACCATGTTTTTAAGTTTGTAAAGGAGACTTATGTGCCACACTTTATCAAACGCTTGGGAGACGTCGAAAAATACCCCGTTACAGTTCTAGACGCTTAGAGATCTGATTCACTATTCGGTGAACTTGGTGGAGCGTTGACATACTTTTGCGAAAACCAAACTGATAGTCAGGCAGCAAGGTTGTGAGGTCATGGTCTGCTTGAATTCGTTTAAATAGAAGTCTTTCAAATAGTTTAGACGGGATGAGCAGCAGGCTTATTGGTCTGTATGAAGATGTTTCATGTGGAGGTTTACCAGGTTTATGTACCATAATGATTTCTGTGTATTTCCATACAGTAGGGAAGTAGCAGAGTCTTAACATTCGGCTATCGATTGTTGTTAGGAATACAATAGCTTTGTGTGGCAGCATTTTTGAGATTTGGCTAGTGATTAGATCGTATCCCGGGGCTTTGTGGTGTTTTACTTTGGTTATTTCAGATTTAACTTCTGGCGGGCTAATGGGTTTTATTGGCAGCGACATTTGGCATGTGATGTCGAGGAATGCTTCAATATCGTCATTTGGGGCACCAAGAGGTGGTTCTGGTGCTTGAAATACGTGGGATAGGTGATTTGCAAAAGTGTCCATCTTTTTTTGGTCGGAGCCGGCCCATTCTACGTTGTGGTTTCTTATTGGAGACTTAGGTGGAGTAGGTCTTTTAAATTTTTTAGTAGCTTTCCATAGGTTATGATCATCAGAAGATAGATTTTAAATGTATGCTTCAAAGGTGGAGTTTTGAGCTTCTTTTAATGTTGCAGTAAGCTGCCTAGATAACCTCCTATAATAGTGTAAGTTTTCCATATGGCGTGATCTCTGCCATTGCCCTCTAGCTCTTCTTTTTTCGCTAATAAGTTGGCGGATGTGTAGCGGGGTGTCTTTGGTACAAGCCTTTAGGAGTTCAGAACTGGGAGTCGATTGCCATGTGGCTTGTTGCAAGAGAGTCGTACAGCTTCATCTAGATCTACTGAGTCTTTAATTCGTATGTCAAGAGTTATGTTTTGAGTAACGTATTCTGCGAATTATTCCCAATTCGTATGACTTGTAGTCAGCGTTGGATTCGTAGGTTTGTTTATAATGGTGGTGCATAGGCTGTGGATAACAGGCGTGTTTTCTGATGATAGGTCGTAATTAGAGGTAATTAAGCAGTTTTGCGTTGGTATATCTCTAGTTATGTAGAAGTCTAGGAGGTCTGAGAGTTTCCTTAGATCTGTCGGTCAGAAGGTGGGCTCTCCGCTGGAAAGGTGGGTATAGTTATTAGCAGTTATGGATCTTAGGAGGTTGCAACCCTTTTTGGTGATGAGTCTGGAACCCCAGTGGGTATGCTTTGCATTCCAGTCTCCTCTTGAGATAAAACGATTACCAAGAGAGTGAAAGAAGATTGCGTGTTCATCAGAGGGTGTGGTGGACAGTAGACAGCTGATACATTCAAATCCCATTTATCTGTCTTTACCTGGATATTGGTAGCTTGGATCACATGTGTTTGGTAGCTAGCTAATTCATGGTGGGAGATGGTATTTTTAATTAGGATTCCTGATCCGCCATGAGCCGTGCCATTGGGGTGGATACAGTGGTAGAATGAGTAGTATGGTATGTAGAAGGCAGTGCTTTCGGTGAAGTAGGTTTCAGATATAAGAAGAATGTCAATTTTGTTTGAATGTAAAAAGGCTGTTACCTCTTGTTTGTGAGTGAGGAACCCATTGGCATTCCATGATCCAATTCAAAGGATGTTAACCATTATGGCAGTTTACTGATGATAGTGGTAAGCAGATTCAAAATCGTGCTCTTTTGGTTTAATATCTGGGTGAACATGGTCTTAAATTAATTTAAGAATAAAGTTAGATGTTCTCCTATGTGTGCTGGCTGCTGGGGGAGGGTGTAGTTTTGCTGCTTACTTAGCGTAGGACAGAGGTTGGCGTAGTAGGGTAATTGATATGTGTGGAGTTGTTAGGGAATCGTCTGATGCCGTGTCTCTGTGTGATTAAGTCTTTGTAAACTCTACAGCCCTTATAGTTTGCTGGGTGGTCGCCTGGGCAAAGGGCGCACTTTTCAGGCGCATCTCTAGATTTTTGGTAGGTTTTTGAGTCGTGGTGGCTCCCACACTTGACACAGTTGGGTGGTCGATTGCAGTAGGTTTTGAAGTGACCATACTCTTGGCAGCGCATACATTGGACTATATCGCGTCTTTTCTTCGGTGATTCTACTGTTATTTTGGTATTGTTGATGTATCTTAGGTCAAATATTTCTTTATTGTTTGATTGTGGTTCGAGATCGATTAAGAATAAGGAAAGTGGTTCTTTAGTGATCCTGTGTTTGACGTTCACTGCGTTGCGCACTTTGCATCCTGCTTTTGTTAATTTGTCTTTGATGTCTTCGATTAGTACTGAGTGGTGTAAGTTCCTGAACACCAATTTGCAAGCGCAGTCTTCTTTTGCTTGGTACATGTGTAGAATGATTTGTTCCTCTCGTAGGAGTTTTACTAATTTTCGATAGGTTTCAATGGTGTACTCATTGATTTTTATTGTGTTATTAGCTAAAGCTTTGGTGTGGTATGTTTCATCTTCCGTAGTCTTTGCTAGGTTAGTAATCATATTTTGATAATTTTTGACACCGTGTATAAAAATTGGTGGTGGTTTAGGTATAGCTGACGTGGCAGGTGGATTCAGGCTGGGGTCATCATTTCTAGTTACAGTTTCAAGCGATTTAAATCGGTTATGCACAGGAGTGGGAATCAAAGTAGGGGATTGTATTGTTAGTTGACGGTTGATTTTATGTTTTTTGGAATTAACAGTTTGCCAGTCATGTTTAGGGGTTTCCGCTGGGCTGTCGTTCAATTCGCCGTCACTGACTAAAGTTATGGTAGCGTCAGGATTTGAATTAAAGTTATTTGAATTTATCAGAGGGCTAGGTTGGAAAGGAATATGATTATTTTGAAGCGCTGCATTGCTGGCATGAATTGCGGATTACCGTAAGGTACGCCTGGTTGTTGGAAGGATACTGGATTTTGAGAGTTAATTAGGTTTGGCGGAAATCCAGGTATTTGATTTGGCTGAAATTGAGATGGATACATGCTTACCCATTAATGAAGTTATTTGATTGTAGTCTAAAGAGTAGGCTTGTTTTGAAGATTGACCTCTTTAAAAATAGATATGCAGGCACGCGGCTTCCCATTTATCGCGTCCGATAAGCGACCACACTTGCACTTTCTTACGTTAGTGAATCGAATACGTTTTAACGCTTCGAAAATAAAATGGGAACTGGGATAAAAAAGTGACTACAATAAAGGAAAGTTTATGTTCACAGTTGCTTGAACAAAGGAATAAAAAAAATATATGCATTCTGTGCTAAGACTTATACCACTAAAAAACTAAATCACACAGGACATGACATAACCATTCAAAAAGAAAGCATTGTCAAAATAAATATTGCCCAAAAACAACGTTTAGTCTGATTTAAAGTTTATTGAAGCTTAGGATGGTGAACATGTGCCAACTGGTATCTGATTTAAATATTGTAGTGACAAAACAACAATGGGAAAACATGAAATATGTGCATGCTTACAGTTAAACCCTGCTCAGAAGATAAAGAGACAAAATTAAAACAGTTTGTATTTTATTGATATTACTCTCACAATGCTTATACTTATATTTCAGATAGCCCAATATTTTCATTTGCTTGTAATATCACATATAATTATAATATTCCTTATTCTTAATTTTACAAAGGACTTTATTGGCCGTGGCTTGTCCTTGCTTTTCTTGATTTACATACTTTTTGCTATTTTCTTTTAAATAAGCCTAAAAGATCTCAATTTTTAGTTCTTTGGTGTATGTGAATATTTCTCTCCTATAATGGCCAAAACTTTTAATATCTCTTGCCTGGGGAGCATCGGTTGGTTTTTCTTCTTAATAACCCCAATTTCTTTGTTATTTTAAGAATACACTAACAATTTTTGCAGTAATTGCACGTTGCCAAATACAGTCAGAACAAAATTTGTTGTGATTGTAGAATTTCAGTATAAAAGAGACTAACATTTTCTTTTAGACACTCTTCAATGTAAATTTTTCGTTGAAACTACATATAGAAACGTTTATTTGTATTAAGGGCTTACTATATAAAATACTTTTTTGGAAATTTTTGCATCATATGGTAGTTCTTTATGATCTCTTACAGTTTCATTCATTGCACTCTTTAACCAATAAAATATTGACTGCACTGTTCAAAATATTGAATAACATAATTTTGCAAGGAATTAATTTTCTTTAACGATGTTTACAAATTTGACATTAACTATTGAAATTGTTTTTGATATAGCTTTTAATAAAAATTACTATAGAGATCGCTTATTTAATTATGTATTATTTAAGTATGATAAAGAAACAACAATAATTTGTCTCTCTCTTTTCCAGGCGGGGCTTGCCACGCTGCAGCATGGATTGTACTGGATTTATGGAGATTAGATATTTTTGTTGTTTCTGCTGAGATTGAACCAAGTGAAGAGTTTGAAAGTCAGTAAAAAAGACGCCCTCAAAGGATAAAAATGGACAGTATTTTCTGTCCACCTTGATTTTCAGGTCATTGCTGTGTAACTAAGTTGTAGTACTAAAGAAACTATATCATACATCTAGGAAATTAAGAGCAGTGGGGACATTTAGAGATTCTTTGTAAAATGGCTTCAAAAGGAATAATGTAAAGAATTACCGAATGCTTTTTTAATTAACTTGTTTTTTGATCCTGGTACAATTCTCAATGTCTCATCCAAATTGGAATAAATAGTTTCTAAATATATTTATTTAAGTCATTGGTGTATTACCAAAGCTGTAAATCTTGATGTAGTCTATCAGTTAAGAATTAACTTCAAGTTAATCTGGTTGTTGTTTAAACCTATTATCAAAATAGTAGCCCTCAAAGGAACTTGTAATCCCTAGATGATGTTTTTGGGTGATAGATAAGTGAGTGCCTAATATGAAGGATAGGAGGAATCATATAGATAATTTCTGTGAATAACAGGCACATTGGCAGCATTTGACCCCGAGTGGATGACTATAAACAGCATCTATGGTTACATAGTTGAATGTAGAGGTTTTCTATGTGGAGTTCCAGGTATTTGGCCTAAAATAGAAGAGGACAAAAATTATAAAATGAAAACAAATAAGCAAAGAATATTCTCTGAGTGACAAACTCCATCTCTCTTAGAAGAAGCTCTACCGTAGACCAACTCGTAGCACGCGAGCCATAAGTAGCTTGTGTGACCTTTTGATGTGGCTCGCATTGCTTGTCTAGTTCCTTCTCAGTCTTGTGAAGTCAAATGCCAAGAGGGTAAAGTCGAAATTAATTAAAATAGTATGGATGTAAAGAGCAACATGCTGCTATAAAACAGGTGCACAGATTAACTAACCGAATCCACATTTATGAAGAAAACAAAGCATATTGTTCGGCGCCTTTTTTACATATTACACAATCTGTATAAAAAGTATACCTAATCTAGAAACTGTGAAAAAAAAACATTGAATAGGAAATCTTCACAATAAATTACATCAAGCCAAGTCAAGTGATCTCTATAATAAATATATCCTCTTCATCACTCTCATAGAAAAAAATAAAATTAAGGAAACAGGAGATCATAGAAATATCTTGGAATGTGGAAAGATTTAGTATATTATTCCTTATGTATGTGTATTGAGTTGTGACTTATTTCAGGAAAAAAGACTAACATACATACTATATACGGTATTTCTTCCAATAGAGCTTTGGGGCTTTATTTGCAAAATCTGCTACTATTTCTAGTTTCTATTAGACAATAGGGGAGTATTGGAAGTATTATTCCAAGTGACCAAAAATTTGAGAAATATTTCTGCTCTAATGTGTTAGATTTTTCAAAAGCTTTGCTATTTTGTGACTCTTATATAGATAGATGTTTATTGGTATCATTAAAGTCTGATAATACATTTCACTATATTGTGCAAAAATAGTAAGTAGTGCACTTCAAATAATAAAATAATATTACAGACTAGTATTGACAGCTGTCCAAAAGTCAAAATGGTATTTACTGGTAATATATGGTAGAAACTGCTTTTCAAAACTTTTCTGTCCATTCTATGAATGGGGCTGCTGGGCGAAAGATAAGTAATACATGCTAAAAAGTTTGTTTTTGAATACTGTAGGACATTATAGACATTACATATCATCTAAACTGACACACTTTATTAACTCAGCCGACTCAGCAAGCATATTTTTTAAGGATATTGTATTTCATGGAATGCTATAGGGTTGCAGTCTGACAATGAGAGCTATCAATGCATAGTTAGTAAGATAAATCATAGATATGCTAGCATATACTTGTTCATAAAACCATAAAGATGCAGTTAGCTACTTTGTCGCTGGAAAATTCTGAATTGAGGGTTATTTCCTTGTTACTTGTTAAGACTTGCGAAAATGTCAACCACCAACGCCTACCTCTGATTGAAAGGAATGCAGATGAGCAGGTAGAAGTTGCTGTTAATGTTAACTTGGAATATTTCGATAGCGATAGTGATAGATCCATGTCTGAACCGTTTCCAGAAGTTCTGGAAGATGAGCAGCCGGAGCATCAGATGGAGCTAGAAGACGCTTTATCGAATGAGGATGAATCACATGTGCTGGAGAGATTTGAGCTTAAGGATGAACCGGAAGAACAGGATGAAATCGTTCCGGGAAAAGGTAGAACGACCAGATGGGCAAAAAACATCATCAAACAACAGAGTAAGAACGTTGGCTCACTGCAATGGCGGACGATTGGCCACGTCGGATTTGGTCACAGAAGACTTGACCAACTCTGAAGTTTTGTGCCTCTTTTTTGAAGATAACGTTTTCCAAAGTATTTGTAACTTTATCAGTGATTATGACCACAAAACCATCCAAACTTTTAACTAATACCATCCACAATTACCCCCAAAACGCTGGCTGGAACTGTTGTGGAACTGAAGGCCTTCTTTGGGATTTTCTTGTGGTCTAATCCCCACCACGATAATAAAGAACAAATCTATTTACTTTGGATCACGAATTGATTAATCATCAGCATTTTTACCTCGCCGTGATGTCAAGGGATTGCTTTCTAACCCTCCTCTGAGCCCTACGCTTCAACAACAGGGAAGATTGACACCAGAGACGCCCAGAACATAGTCACTAATCTGTTCTCAGATTTAGACCAGTATCGCATGTCTTCAACGACGTCAGCAAGAAAATGGAAAATTGTATTAACTTGGTAAGAATCTGACTGTTGACAAAAATTTAATTACCTTCTAAGGACAAGCAGCCATGAAAGTCTTTATGAAGACTAAGCTAGGAAAATATGGCTTAAAGGTGTGAACGGTGGTAGATACGTCATTAAAATACATCTTAGGAATGCAATTGTACGTTGGAAGGGAAGAAACATCGAGTAGGAACCAAGGAATGAGAGTAGTGAAGGATGTGCTCAAACCCTACTATGGGCCTGGGAGGACAATTTGTTGTGACAATTATTTTACAAGCTTGGGGCTTGCAAAAGCTAGATGAACAGCTGTTAACTATGGCCACGATTAGGAAGTCGTCATGGTGGGAAATTCTGGAGGAGGTGGTGACAAAGAGAGGACGGAATGAGAACGCCTCTAAGTTTTTTTTTCTGAACCTAAGAATGTGACCCTCGTTTCATATCGCCAGAAGAAGAAAGATGTAGTCGTAATGTCTAGCGTATACCGAGACAAAACCATATTTTTGGAAGACGATGCAGATAGGAAGCCTTTTATGGTATTAGCCTACAACATCCTTAAATGTAGGGTCAGTGTTGCTGACCAGAGTATAATAGATGGTTCCTACCAGAGAGCAACTCACAGATGGCTCATGAATATCGGCTACTTCTTGGTTGACTATGCTGCCCATAACACCATCAAACTCTATTAGGAGAAACATCCACATTGGCTTCAAAATGATTAATCCCCTAAAAGGACTAGTCTAAAGCAATTATTTCTCCAATTTGTGCAACCTTAGCTTGAATGTAGGGGCCGAACTATTCGGCGGAAGGATGTTTGAAAATCCTTGCGTGAAGTAGCCAAAAAATTGTAAATTAATTTGGAATTCCCTCAACATCGACAACCCCTAATTTGTCTGAAACGGCTGAAGAACACTGAGAATTCTGTGAACACAGCAACAAACCATTCTGCGACGATTATGAAATTTTCTCACGTTTCTGTCATCAATGTAACGATAATCAACAATAATAGTTTTGTCCGCAGCAGTTAGGTTAGGTTTATATATATATATATATATATATATATATATATATATATATATATATATATATATATATATTATTTGCTCTAATGAGTAATTTGTGGGCTAGCTTATGAAAATATTGAAAATTATTAGTGGTGCACACACCCCGAACGGGAACACTATAAGAAGATACTTTAAAAACCTACTGATTGTGATTTTGAAAGTCTGATTTGGGAAATGCAGAACATATTATCATGGTAAGTGTTCGCGCTTGCCAGGAT
Source organism: Sinelater perroti (assembly GCA_036346155.1). Classification (NCBI taxonomy): domain Eukaryota; kingdom Metazoa; phylum Arthropoda; class Insecta; order Coleoptera; family Elateridae; genus Sinelater; species Sinelater perroti. The sequence continues at coordinate 940,050 of JARFIY010000005.1, forward strand.
AGAAACGAACATTTTAACTTCTAGAATTAATACTGGAAATGCGGAATTAATACGCCAAATTTAAATCTGGCGTTTAATTTGAGCCACTTTTTACTAGTCCGTTAGTTAACTAACGGTTAAGCCACTGTAGAGATAATTTTTTTTAAAGTTCCTTATACAATATATCCTATTTATAAGGAACAATAAGTATTTAATGTGGTACATATATAGCAATAAATGCAAGCAGCAGTTATAAACGTGTAGGGTAGGGCTACAATACGCCACATTATTATAAATTTCACTAGTCTATAATAAGAGTGAACATTTTAACATAAATTTGAAAGGAAGAAGGAAAACTTAAGTTAATTATTAGAACTAATGTTAGGTTAAATTAAAATTATTTATTAAAACCGTTAGAAGTTCATTGGGTTTAAATCATTTTAAGCGTGTTTGTTTATCGGATTCGTTCATCAGGGTATTGACTAGTTGATTGGGATGCACTGATAGTCTGTCTTTATATCTTTGGGGAGTTTTTTCTATTTCTTCTTTTATAGTAGGCATACACAAATCACTTAGGATCACTTTATTTGGTACGTATCACGGGGCACTGACTAACGCACGTAGCACTTTATTTTGGAATCTCTCGATAATAGCCAGGTTGGAGATGTTAGCGATTCCCCCTAGGGAGAGTCCATACGTCCAAATAGGTTTTAACGTTACTTTATAAAGCCGTAATTTGTTTTCTAGTAGTAGTGAAGACTTCCTTCCAATCATCCAGTACATTTGTCTCTATTGTAGCCCAAGCTGTTTGCGTTTGTTGAATGTATGAGTTTTCTAACTCAGACTAAGTCCAGATAAAGCCCCAGATATTTCGCCGAGTCGTCATGTTTTAGTTGTTGTCCGTTGAGTATAACTGCCGGACAGTTACTGCGATTTATGGTGAAAGTGACATGTTGGGATTTGTTTTCATTCACCTTGATTCTCCATACTTTGAGCCATTGCTGGACTTTATTAAGGGAGTCTCGTAAGTTGTAGGATGTAGTGGTAGGCTTAATATGTGAGGCCAGGACAGCCGCGTCGTCAGCGAAAGTGACGGTTATCATTAAACTTGTAGTTAGTAAGTCGGCTGTGAATAGTAAGTATAGGATGGGTCCCAGCACACTGCCTTGGGAAACTCCAATTACAACGAGTTAGAGATTCATAGGTTCGCCTTGGTAGTCCACAAAAAAAATGCCGATCTGATAGGTAAGATCTTAGTATTTCATAAATTTGGTATAGCAGAAACTTGTTTAGTTTATAAAATAGACCCAAGTGCCAGACCTTGTCAAAACCCTGGGAAATATCTAAAAACGTCTGCTACGTATATATATGTTCGTCAAGGTTGTTATAGATTTGATCTACTAAACGATGAATTTGTTCTATTACGTGTTGATGTCGAAATCCGAACTGATGATGGAAAATTAATCCTTTTTTATTTAGAACTGGCTGAAGTCGTTTCAATAATAGCTTTTCGAAGACTTTGGAGAGGGTTGGCAAAAGGCTAATGGGTCTATAGGATGTTGGATCAGTAGGCGTCTTTCCAGGCTTCTGTATCATTGTTACCTGTGCCACTTTCCAGGTACTTGGAAAGTACTAATAGCGAGGATAGCATTGTATATTTGAGTGATCGCTTCGAATTGCAATTTCAGGTAGCTGTTGAAGGATTTTCCCAATTGATGAAGTCGAAACTTGGTGCCTTTCTAGGGTTAGCTTTTACTGATTACTTTTTGTCCTTTGGAAATCTTAAATGTGTTGATAGGTAAGCTCATTTGAAAAGGGGATTCTAGATAGTCAATTATTTTAGTATCTTCCATGGGATACTGGCTAGGGGAGGGTTTGAAGACATTCACCAAGTATTCATCAAAGGTTTCTGTTTTCTCTTTACTGCCACGGGTGCATTGTTTATTTAATTTGATAATAGGTGGTTTGTGGATTATAGGTTTTTAATTTTTTACCGCTTTCCAGAGAGAATAGCCAGAGGTTTTAGTAGTTGTGAGATTGGTTAAGTAATGTTGGATGCCTTAGTTTGGAGCTGCGTTGGCTCGGCGTTCCTCTGTCCTCGAGCCGGCAGTTGAAGTTTCGCTAGTTGTTTCGAGGTCTAATTCAGTGCTCGTTTATCTGCTTCTGAATGGATGATTTGCCAGCATTTTCTTATGCGTCTTTTTTCGATTGCGTTAAAATCGGCGGCTGCGATGAATCTATTCCCTAGACTGCGGAAGAAATGAGAGTAATCTTTTTTTGTTGAGTGTCTGTAAACAGCGGAGATATTCCCAGTTACTGTCAACTTGGATTGGTAGTAGCTTGTAAATGGGTTTTTTCATATTTATCTAGTTAATGGTGTTTTATGTTGAATTTTATTATAACAGCTGTTCCACCATGTGCAGTTCCATCCGGTGGTAAATGCAGTAGTTGGGAAATCTGATGTAGCCTTTGCTAGTGAAGTGGGTTTCAGTTATAAGGAGTATATCAATTTGGTTATTTTTGAAGGAATAATTTGATCTCTTAGGTGTGTTGGCGAAGCCCGTTGGCATTCCAAACAGCTATATTTAAGAGTTTAGCCATTATGCTATTTTGCTAATTAGCGTGGTTAGAAGGTTCATAATACTCCCCATTTGCGTGATTAAGCTCTTCTCCATATCGTTTGACTGTTGATTTTTAGATGTGACTTGTGGTTGTGGAATTATATTAGTGCTCGTGTTTTGTGTAGGTTGTTTGTTTTGTCCTACTTGTTCTGCATAAGAAACACCAGGAATATATGTTTGCATTGAGGTGCGCATATGCGTACTAACCTCGGGTCTTAGTTGTGGAAAGAGTTTTTCTTGTAGTTGCTTGTATATCATACATCCCCGATAATTAGCGAGTCTCCGCCACAGTTTACATGTTTAACCTGGTCATCTCCAGTTTTCTTGGGCATTCTTTAGTGGAGTGAGATCGTGTACATTTAACACAGCGATCTATTTGCTGGCAGTAGTTTTTGGTATGGCCAAATCTTTGACATTTGGCACATTGCGGGATTATTTTTTTTACATGAAGGGGTTCTACATTTATGCTTGTGTTCATAAATAGCTTGATTTTGTAAATCTCTTTTTTGTTTAATTTCCACTATAAGCATGGGTAGCGAGATTTTGCTTGACCGTTGTTTTATGTTCCATATATTAATTACTTCATGCCCGAGCATTTTTAAGATCTCTTTGATTTCTTCTGTGTCTGTTGAATGATGGATGTTTTCATTACAACTCTAAATGTACTCTGTTGCTTTGGCTTATACGTATGGAATTTCGTGTTTTTATTTATGAGGTTTTTAATAATAAAATTTCGCTTGTATTACTTTGGATTTTAATTTGATCGTTACCTAGTGCTTTTAGTGTATAGTTGTCTTTTGCAATTTCGTTAAGTAGAGTTGTTAGAGGATTAATGTTTTTTACAACATATAGTGGTTTAGGGACTTCGGGGTAATTACTTCCTGTGAGGTGCTTGTCTCCTCATCAATTTCTATATTTGGTGACTCATATCTATTACTGGTTTATACTGGATCGTCTAGCCAATATTGGCTTCTTTTCCCTTGAATTTGGTTATTTGAAGTATCTTTGGAGCTTTTGAATCTCTTGTTGTTGTGATTGGTTAAGTGCTATTCATTTCTTGACTCGTTACAGGTAGGAAGGGTCGTAGGATACTGTTGTTGATTTATTGGGTACATATTTGTCATTTGTGCATTTATGTTTGCGTCGTCTACCGCCTTATCGGTCTCGAGCATTTCCATGTTCACGAGTCGCACAGCCTCTGCACAGCTTGTAGGCGAGCGGGGCACACACCTAAAATGACCCTATAGTGACCACGGCGGTTCTAGTCGCTAAAACATGTTTATTCTTATGTTTTTGATGTCGCTGAATACGAATCCGATGGTTTTTTTCACTAAAAATGGGGCGCCTATGTATAAAATGGATTTTTATTGAAAAATGAAAACATTTTTTCACCATTTTTCACGTTTAACTCGCGATATCTCTGGCAGTTTTAATATTTCTTTTTGAAATTTTAATCACACATTCTTCGCGGTATGAGCTACAAAACGAGCCCTAGCCAAAATCTCTAGGGCGTTTATTGCTCAAATAGCGAATTTTACAATTTTCACTTACCAATTTTACGACTTCTTATGTACTATCGCAAAAGTTGTGCGATGAAGTTTCGATTTTCGGATAAGTAAGTATTAGGTATTAAAATATGATATATAAGGAAGTTTTCTGCAAAGTTTCAGTTTTCTATGTCAAATAGAAGAAAAAATATGCATGTTGAAATTTAGACATCGCGCCCAGGCGCGTGCGCTCGGTACGCACGGATCACATCGGCGGCCGTATACAAGCGTATAAATAAGAGTATAGTGCGGTAATGTTAATTAAAAATTATATTTAAACAGTATGTAATCATATTTTGTTCTTTTTTATTTCTTACTGTATATAAAAATACCTCATCGTTTAAAACGTTGAAAGTTTGGCGCGTTAAGATTCATTCGCACATTTTCAACATTTTGAAAATGAACCTAAGATGTGATTTTTCACAGGAACAATTACCATCCGCACTAATCTGAGAAGATACATACCTATACATATAATATCAAAAAAACTAGGCAATTATATATGTTCATCTTTATTCGCTATGTGTGCATTGACTGGTTCTGATACAACTTCGGAGTTATTTTATATCGGTAAAAAGACTGTTTATGCGGTTTTGAAAAATATGTCGAATGACGAATTGGTTGATTTGACTAGAATAAATTAATTTTTTATGGATAAAGTCGAAGAAACCTTTTTTATAGCGAATTCATACGACCCCAAAGAAAATTAAAGCCGTACGCTGTGATATTAATTCGTTACGTTATAATTTAGCGTTCAAAAAAATTCAAACATCGATAAACTTCCGCCATACAAACCAGCTATGTTTAAACATATTTTGAGAGCTCTTTGGCAATTGAACGACTAGAAGCAAGCAAATCAGTCTATGATTGTTTCCGAAGATGTAACGAAGTTTAGCTGGTTGATAGAGGGTGAAAAATTGACATTTGATTATTATGAAGGACCTACTGCATTAAAAACGTTGCAAAAATATTTTTGTTTTTGTAGTGAGAAAAGAGGGGGGTAAGGGGTGGCACCAACATCTAGACACCCAAATGCCAACCTCACCTACACGTGGTACCCCCTGTTAGATAACAGACGAGGCTCTGGCGACCCAGGATCGGGGGGTATAACCTGATACCAGTTGTCCCGAGGTAACGGGGCCCTTGTGGCTGGGCTAATCACCCGCACAAGGTAAACAGATTCAGAGAACAAACAATCGTCTCGGAAATGGACGGAAAACTGGGAAACGGACTCGGCGCGAATCACGGATAAGAATTGGAACGTGGAATGTAAACGGTATAAACGGAAAGGAAGTAGAAATAATAGAAGAAATGGCCAAATATAATATGGAGATGCTAGGTATAAGTGAAATAAAGAAGAAAGGAAACGGAAGACAACTATTAGATCAAGGTTACCAGCTTATATACTCAGGATCAGCAGGACGAGCTAAAGAGGGCGTAGGAATAATCCTAACTACACAGATGGCCCAACAAGTAAAACAATGGGAAGCGGTAAATGCAAGGATATTATATGTAGACCTAAAACTGCAAGAAGAAATAACCATAATACAGATCTACGCCCCCACAGAAAACTCCACAGAAGAAGAGAAAGAGACATTCTACGAAGAACTCCAAGTACAAATAGATAAAGGGAGAGAAAGAAGCAGACACATATTAATAAATGGAGACTGGAATGCCAGAATAGGAAATAGACAAGATATAGGATATGGCACGATAGGTAAATATGGAGGAGAATCTACCATAAATAATAACGGAAGAAGAATGATAGACTTTTGTGTTACCAATCAAATGTTAATCGGAAACAGCCACTTTAACCATAAGATAATACACAAAATTACTTTTGAGGCAGCAGGAAGAGAAGCGAAAAGCATTAACGACTATATAACATACAACAGAGAAGGAAATATGCCATAACAGATGTAAAAGTAATAAGGGGGCCGAACTGCATACAGACCATAGACTGCTAATAACAGACACCAAATTTTATAGCAGGAACCCAGGAAACAAAGAGAATATCAGAAAATAAAATATCAGTATTAAGAAACCAGAAAAGCAAAAGAATTCAAAAGAGATTAGAAGACACCTTAGAAGGATGGGAAGGAAAGAAGCAGAAGAAGGAAACCAATGGCCCATGGAAAAGAAGTGGACAATACTAAAAACAGAAATAGTGGAACAGGCAGTAAAGACCTGCGGAAAGGTAACAGTAAAGGGAGATCAAAAAAGAACCCGGTGGTGGAACGAAGAAGTAAAAGATAAAGTAAAGATCAAAAAGAAAGCTTGGAAAAGGTATATACAAAGTAAGAAAGATTGCGATAAACAACACTATATAAATAAAAGAAATGAAGCCAAAGAAGCGGTACATAGAGCAAAACAAGAAACTTGGGAGGAATTCGGAAAAGAACTAGAGACGAAATTCAACGAAGATAACGGAAGACAGTTTTGGAAAGTAATCAGAGGGCTAAGAGGGAAATATGGAAAGCAAGTATGGAGTATAAGGAACAACAAAGGCATAGTAGAAACAGAAGAAGGAAGAATCTTGGAGGCATGGAGAGAGTATTACAACAACATATTTAAAAAAGATGATAATATCCGGGGCAGAGAGAGAAGAGGAACAGTTCAGGAAGAAGAAGAAGAAATAGACATAGAAATAGAAGAGGTGATAGAAGCCGTAAAACATATTAAACAAGGAAAAGCAGGAGGTAGAGATGGCATAACTCCAGAAATGATAAAGAATGGGGGAGATAGAATATTAAAGTGGATAAAAGAGATATGTCAACTAGCCTGGAAAGGGGAAAAATACCAGATGACTGGGAAGAAAACATAGTGGTACCTATACACAAGAAGGGAGATACAAACGATTGCGGCAACTACAGGGCAATATGCTTTTCTTCAATAGTACAGAAGATATATTCAAGAATACTAGAAAGAAGATTACGAGAAGAAGTTGAAGAAAACTATGTGAAGAACAAGCCGCTTACAGGCCACAGAGGCAAACACAAGATCATATCTTTGTACTAAGAACAGTTACAGAAAAGAGATTAGAAAGGGAAACCCTTTGTATCTAGCATTCATAGATATAAAATCAGCATTTGACACAGTACCCAAACAAACAATATGGAATGCGCTAGCAGAACTAAATGTATCATACCCACTACAACAGGCCATAAAAGAGTATACGTTAATGCAAAAGGAAGAGTGCGAATTAAAGGAAAGAATCTCAAAGCTTTGAAATGGAAAAGGGATCAAACAAGGAGACTCACTGAGCCCCTACTGTTCCTAATAGTAATGAATCAGATTATTCAGGAAGCAAAAGAACCAAGATTCAATGTGAAGGTAGGAAATTGGAATTTAGAGCCCATATATATACAATGCCTCGATATATGCAGACGACATCGTGCTTCTAGCAGACTCAACTAGAAAACTACAACTAGCAATAAACAAATGGAATAGAGCGATAGAAAGAAGAGGTATGAAAATAAACACAAACAAGACTAAAATTATGAAAATCGAGAAAATGATACAAACGAAAACACAAGAATAATATGCAATGGGAAGAACTAGAATGGGTCAATAACTATGAATATTTAGGAACGATAATAAATAAAACTGGCACGATAGAACAGGAGATTCTGAATAGAAGAGATAAAGCAAGCAAAGTATATTATGCGATTAACAAATCAATAATAGCGAAAAGAAGTAAGCATGCAAACAAAGCTTAGAGGTATACAAAAGCATATACACACCAGTAATAACGTATGGGGCGGAGAGCTGGACAATACAAGATAAAACCAGAAGCAAAATTACGGCGAGTGAAATGAAATATCTAAGAAGACTAGTAGGTAGAACAAAAAGAGATCGCATACGAAATACAATAACCAGAGAAGAAGTAGGTCAGCAACCGCTAATACAAGAGGTAGAGGAGAGACAATTACAGTGGTATGGGCACATAGTGAGGACGTCAAGAAATAGAGACCCCAGAAGAATTCTAGAAGCAAAGCCAGAGGGAACAAGAAGCAGAGGAAGGCCACGAGAAACATGGGAACAGAGCTTAGAAAAGAGGGTAGAACAGAGAGGAAAACACCTAAGAGAAGTAAAAAGAATGGCAACCAACCGAGACAGCTTCCGAAAGTGGTTAGAGGACCCGACGCTTTAGGGCATAAGGGAGAAGGAAAAGAAGAAGAAGAAGTAGTGAGAAAAATTCTTGCTTAAGTGTGATTTGCCCTTGTATAGTTTCTAATTTAAAATGCTGTGATGTTTTGTAATTATAATGATTCGTGTAACAATAGAGGAGAAATAAACGAATTGTTTTATTATGATAAAAGTCGTATTAATTTTCGTAAAATCCCAATTACAATTTCGTATGTATGATTCGTAAAATATATACAATTTAATAAATGCTATTTATAATGTAAAGTGGTAAATTCAACATATAAAAATCAACGTTGTAAGCGATGAGGTATTTATTATTTACATATTGTTTAAATATGATTTTTAATTAATATTACCGCATAATACTCTCATTTATTACTATATATACGCTTGTATACGCCCTCCGATGTGATCGGCTCGTACCGAGCGCACGCGCCCGGACGCGATGTTAAACTACCAACACGCATATTTTTTTTCTATTTGACATAGAGAGCTGAAACTTTACAGAAAACTTTCTTATATATCATATTTTAATATCTAATACCTACTTACCCGAAAATCAAAACTTCATCGCACAACTTTTGCGATAGTACATAAGAAGTCGTAAAATTGGTGAGTGCAAATTGTAAAATTCGCTATATGCGCAATAACGCCCTAGAGATTTCGGATGGGACCCGTTTTGTAGCTCATACCGCGAAGAATATGTGTGATTAAAATTTCAAAAAGAAATATTAAAAACTGCCAGAGATATCGCGTAATGTTTTCCTCATTTTTCACTAAAAAGCCATTTTCTACCTAGGCGCCCCATTTCTAGCGAAAAAATACCATCGGATTCGTGTTCAACGACCCCAAAAGCATAAGAATAAATATGTTTTAGCGACTAGAACTCCGTGGTCACATACTGCTATTTCTAAGCCACTTTTTGAGGATACCCCGCTCGCCTATTGGGCACCAACGCGACGCACTGTGCACGGAAATTTCGCATCGTCCACAGTCCTCCTTGCGCCGTAACAAAAGGGAGCCGTGCAGCAGGATGCGTCTTGAGAATTCTGCAACCTAGAGGGTCGGGTCGAATCAGAAGGAGTGTTTGATTAGTTAGAAAAACGTCAAAATATTTGATGAAGCGAGTTTTACAAACATTTTCCGAGTTATTTCTATCTTGCACATAGACATTTTGATGATTTACATTTTTGATTACTACAATTAATGGCGAAACAGTTTAACTGGCATATATTTAAACTAAATGTATTATATAGAGCGATTTCTCTAGAACAATTTGTAATTAGGCCTTTAGGAAAAATAACTGCAAAGTACGATTGTTGAATACGTTTATTGCAGGATTTAACGAAACTCGAACAGAAAGATTAGTGCGTTTTACATATAACAGATTTGTCGTGTGTATACTGAAACCGTTTCGAACATGCTGCTTACTTGTTCAGTCACATAAGTATATGTTGAGTTACTCACATAACACATCTAACTAGATGAGTAGGTAGTACACTGCAACTTGACATACATCCAATGAATCATAGGCCGTCGTACTAACGTGGTATAAAATTATGTTACATTAATAACCTTACTGTACAGGTATACATATTCGTTTACGTGATCAATATTCCTATTTACATACATTTTGATTAATTACAATATTGAATCTCTCTTCTTTGGTCCGTTACTTTCTGTTAGAAGCGATGCTGCAGGTACAAACCAAAAGTCATTTTTATCAATGTCCTGTGCCCCCGTGGATATACTCTGCTACCAACTGTCGTGCTGCAAACAAGGGTTTGGTTATGCAAACATTGATAAATTATGATTGTCAAGTATACACAAATGGTAGAACGCGAACAGAAGGTGTAAGTTGCGCGGCGTCTATCACAATGTAATCATTTGCGCACCAACTGAATATCAGTTGTTGATACAGCCTCGTTTTACAACAGTGTATTTAGAATGATAATCTTAATCTGTGCCTTTAGTAATATTGAGTAGTTACTTTTTATACTAATTAATATTCTCTAGCATTTCTCGATGTCATAGGACATCCTTGGAAGCACTTATTATAGCACAACTATATCTTTTTGCACTATTTTATTTGTAGCATTTGAATTGTTAGTATTATCAATCGAAATATATACCACTTTATATAATTTATACGTTAAAATCTATGAATACTTATTAGAATTGCAAAATAAATATTGCATCTAATGTAGAGTAGTCAAAATAACTATAAAACTACAATTCGCAACGTGGTAGTTACGTCCGATGGTACTTTTTGCTTTGAAATCGTGCAAAGCATTCGCACCTCTCTTAAACAAACGGAGGATGTAGTTTATGACGTGTCATATTCAGGTTAAAGGTAAATGAACTCGTTACACAACGTGCTTCATATATGTGAAGGAATGATATGTACAGTACTCCAAAATGCAGTTATAACGTGATCATTCTGTGGGAATGTAATCCTTGTTGCTGTGCTTCAAGAAGTGGTGTATTTGCTTGAAGGTTGGCCGCGTAGAGTCGTCCCTTCTCCAGCACTGGCACATGAGGTCGTACAACTCTGTTGAGCACACCGGAGGTTTGCTTAGAAGAACCTGCAGGTTAACCGTCAGTCAAACATGCGAACTGCACAAAGTGAAAGAACTTACCTGCAATTCGCCGCCGTAGTACATGTGTTCTGCGTTCTGAATTACCTTCTCATTAGTGAGCGTGTGGAAAGGCTTTTCGCAGGCAAAGCTCAAGATTTCCCATAGAGTCACGGCAAACGCCCATATGCTGCTGGAGCAAGTGTAGCGGTCCTAAAAGTAAAATTGGATTATTTTGGTTATGAGTTTTTTTCACGTGGGGTACAGCTACGCTTTTCTTACGCTGTGAGAATTAATAGGTTCTTCAAGCGTTATCTAATTCAATTCAGATTTGATTATGCCTAAAAGAGTTTAGGGCCAATATACAACAAATTAATTATTGATGATTATTAATCATATAGCAAAAAGTATACTTGAAGAAAGATTAACGATCAAGAAATCAAAGAAACCTGTAGGGTTTTGATCTTTGGTTAATTATTATCTATCGTTTTAAGGTAAATGATTTAACATCTTTAAAGTTCATATTTTATTAATATCTATGGACCAATACTAAACTTTTAACACGGGATTGGAATTTAAAAAATATATATATAATGTATTATATAAAAATAAATATGTGGCGGGTTCATTTAGTGATCGGACTATTTATTGAAGATAATCAGGATTTTAGACCTTTTTATTTAGCATTATGGGTATACACACTGCAAAGTTGTGCTTTTCAAGGATATTGGAAAGCAGTCACAATGAAAGCGGATTTTTCTGGAATGATTTGGAGTGTATCACATTATGGAAATGTTAGTGCCTAGTCTCATACCCAACGAAAAAACATGGGGTTAACAAACGTGAAAACTATACAAATGCAAATACAAATCGCTTTAACGGAATTCACCAAGTTCATTAAAATAGATAAAATCGTTTCACAGAGTAAAGCCGTAAATATAAAATTCGTTTTTAATGTTCAGAGTTGAATAAAGAAGTTTGACAGAAACTTTATAGGACCAACTAACTATCGGATTTAGAAGGATCGCTCATTCACCTGTTAAACTTAAATAAATGCAGGTGCTAATTTCCATTCTTATTCTTTAGGCTTAATTTATTAATAAAGGCGTTGAAGGAGTAAGTCTGTAACAAGTTTGAAAAAAGGCTATTCAGTACAAGCGGGATATTTATTTATTGCGTGTCCCGAGAACAAGACGTTAATTCTAATATCTCGACGTCGTGCTCCGACAATTTATTGCTATGGAATGAGGGGTTCCCTAAAAACCCCAACGATACTCTTGACATGCTAAGCTGGTTGTCGGATTGATAAAAACGTTAATGTGAAAAAAGAAATGTTGAATATGTAGTGCAACGTTTAATTTGATTAATTTTATCGATAGGTGTTTGAATAAACTTATTTTTGTATATTATTACATTTCGTTTTTGTTGACAGTTTGATCTTTCTTTTTGTATAACTAAGATTAAGACTATTTTGTTATATTGATTCCATGAATAATTCGCTGAATTGGTGTGCAGTTGTTTATGAAGAATAATATAGCCGTTATCAAATATTTGAGATGGCTGGGAAGGGTTGTGTTGAGCTGCGGAGTAATAGTATGTGTTGGCTACTAATTAAAAAATTGACTATTCAAATTTTTTTTAAAATTATCAGTAACTTAACAATCATGAAATGGAATAAAATAAATGTGAGTCCAATTCATCGAAGTGCCGGCCAGTAAAAAGGCTGCAGGTATGCTGCCATGGAAAATAACTGTAAAGGTTATTGACTGTTGAAGCCACATTACGCGCACTGCGAGACACTGTCGTCAAGTTGGCGACAGCGGGTACTAACATATTTCCAACACAATTGATTACAAAGTATTATGATAATGTATTACAAACATTTTCAAAATGAAACGACAAAATCAAATAAAAACAAACCAAATCAAAACTTATTTCAAATTAATTAAAAAAAAAATAAAAAGCGATTCCTGATTAAAAAAAAACTTTTTGTGCTGGAGATACAAGGGATTGGCGATGGCCTGTGCTATCGCCATTCAAAATTGGGTAACAATCCACGCATCCAAATGCGAGAGCACTCCGTTGATTGACTTTTGCCTTTCACTTCATTGGCATAATTGGGGGTTCCTAGATCTGAGCCATAACCTCCGTTCTCTGGGGTGACCGCTTTTGGATTGTTGGTTAGCCTTGTATTTGGTTTTACGGGGATCAAGATCTTCGGGAGCCAGTGGCGTGCGCCACTATTTACTTCATATTGGTAGAGGCTATGGATTAATCCGTTCTCGTAGCCTTGAACGCTGTGATAGAGGTGTTTAGTGCTCTGAAAGATGAGCTCCTGGATAGTCGGAAGATCTGCAGAGCCCCAGTGCCCACTTCTGGACCACCTGGATCTTGTTTATGAGCCGCATATATATATATGTTGACGGGCCGCAAAATGGTCTTATATATGGTTCTCTTGTTTGTTCACAGCCGGTTCCTTGAGTTAAACATGAAACTCAGAGCTTGATGGGCTGCCTTCGCTTTGAGCACCGCCGTGTCGTCTGCATACTGAGCCATCAACGTTGAGGGCGTCGTCGACATGTCCCGGACGTGTATGTTAAACAGTAAGCCTTGACGAACGCCGGTTCGGAGACGCCTTTCAGATAACTTTACTCCGAAATTGATCCGGAACCTCTGGGTGAACAGGAAGGATGGGACTAGTTGCAAAATTGGCACGAGAATTTTTGCTGAAGCCATCTTGTAGATGAGCCCGTTGTGCCACATCTTGTCGAGGGCCTTGGCCACATCTAGGAAAGCTGCGCCTCCTTTTTCTGGGAACCTTCTGAGATTTTCTCTACCACCCGAAGTAGAATGGCTAGACTGAAGTGAAACTGACCCTCCGAGATTATTTTCAGGCCTTTGACGACTGTCCTCAGTCGACGATGGATAATCTGCTCCACAAACTATCCAAGATTGGCAGAACACGGCTTTATAGTCCTTAGGGAACGTTTTAGACTTTCCACGCTTTCAAGGGCCTGGGAAGCGGCGGATTCGGAGGATAGCGTTGGTCACAATGCAGACTACAACTATTTTTTAAAAACTGTTACCGCACGGTTTGGGATTCCACCATTGCTGGGGTCCGCTGATCAAACATCGGTCTTCGCTTTTGTGCATTCTTTTATATATTGGAAGACGCGTTTGACAATGTTTCAATGTCCAGGTGAGAGCCGCTCTAAAAATTGCGACACCTAGCTAACTGACCGGCCAAATACATAGACGAGTCGACAGTTTGATGGTAAACCACGTTGGTTACTTTTCCGGGTTAGTCATTCTCGTCAACAGTTGCTCGCAGCACAATCTTTGTGTCGACTATTTCTTCCAAGATTACATTGGTCGCGCTCGCGATTAATTTACAGACCAAAAGAGGTGATCAAACTACTCGCAACGTTGAATTCTGTTTTTAACTTTTTTGAGGTTGAATTATTTTGGCTGTTTGATGTAGACATATTTATATAAGTCGCCGTGGTAAAGGCCATCTTTACGTCCATTTGATACACTTTCCAGTCGTTGACTGCACCGGTAAATAAAAACACGTGCACAACATTGTAGTCAATGACCGCTTTTTGCAAGCACATTTTGACCCTAACAGGTGCTTTACATTTGGTCATCACATTTGCCTCGATTACAAAGATCCAAATGTACTTAATTATCTTTTTGGTTAGGGCTCTAATTTCTTCCATCATGGTCTTTTCCCACTTATTTCAAGTCGAGGATGATTTTGCTTTGGTCATTCTGATCGGCCTAATTTTGGTCACAAACGCGCAGACTTCATGATGCTCTTTTTTCATTTTGCACGCACATAGTGAGCTGGCCTGTCTGACGCAATTTCAATAACTTTCATGGCCTCACCATTTTTCTGACAGTTAGTTTATCCGGTTTCTTTTTGTCGGTGACTTTTTTATCCATGATTAACCACTTAGTCATCGTGATTACTGTTAGTTGCTCGACGATATTGACATCTTGGCTGATTATTACGATCTTGGTGTCAGGTTGTCAAAGCAGGGATATTTTTGATTGGTATTTGTAACCTACTAACATGATTGGCATGCACTTTGAATTACATTTTACAAGTTTGGCTTTGCAACTGGAAATTATTGGTAATTCAACGTAGATGGGTTTTTAGTCGATCTAAATTTCATACAAACTCACTTGCGCAGAGCACGGTTTTTAATATATGTGACTGTCCGAATAATTGTCGTCCATATGCTGTACAGTAATTTGGTCAGTGTTATTATGGAACAAACTATTTATTTATTGTGTAATACGTTTGTTTGACCCGGCCATTGTTTACGGTATGTACACCACTGTTACCTCTGGATGATATAAATTTTTCGTAGAAGCAACTTTATTTTTTGCTTATATTTTTTGGTGCATTATTTAAATATGACCAAGACATCAGCTGTTGTCTCAATCACATCGGCAGCACACTACTGATGTAGTCAGCAAACAACAGCGTGCAGGTCGCACCACCAAAGGATTGGTTAAACACTTTGTGGCTTAGCATAATGTCGATGTGAATTCATTTTCTTGGGTTTCGCCCTCGACTCTGATTTTTGAAATGACGGGCGCACATATGAGTCTATGTACATGGGGCCTTGCCCGAATACTTTTATTTTGGTTTCATTTCCAACTAAGATTTTGCGCGGTGGGCCAAACTCCTCATAATTATTTAGCCACTTTTAAAAAGTTAAACGGTAGGATGCGTCCGAGTTCATCTATCATTTGTCTCGTTCACGTCTGATGTATCGAAAACGCCGTAAATAAAACGCCCTGCATTTAACCACCGTCTATTGTTGAATTGGGCTGGCCATTTTTATAATTTTGCAAGTCCTTGAACTCATAACTATCGGCTTTATTGCAGTTTGGCTTCTGGCAGAAATGGCATTTGCCGCCAAATTCTTCATTTTTGCACTGTAAGTAGGTCACTTTGGCCTTACCAAAACTTTGACTTTTATTAATTAGTAAGCTACATTGTCGTTGTTTTTCTTATTGATGGACAACTCTTTCATTTTGTTTAATTCTTCTTTAAGTTGTTCATACGGTTAAAAGTTGTTCTGACTTTCTTGTAGATAATCAATGACAACGTATAGAGCATCTTGTGGATGATTTGTTCTTTGTTGGGCAGTTTGACCAAAAACGGTCAATCGCTTCTCGAAGTTTTCCACTGCCGTTACATCCTCCTTGATGACCATGCCTGGTCGATAACGGCAGCTGGTGAATTTCTTATGAAGGAGGAAAATCGACGCCACCGTTAAACTTAGAAATCGCAATCTTGTCCATTTCCATTGTACTTAAATTTTTTTGAAACTTGAAAGTGTTCACTGTCAAACACGAAATCACAAACAAACAGGAGCCACGCGCACATTCAACCACTAACAATCACTAGCATAGCAAAATTAACTGAATTAATTAAACAAACACTCTTACTGGACCCCCAACCTAGAGGGTTACATGATAATAATGAAAGGTGGTTGCTGGTTGAAACACTAACTGCTAAAACTATATTGAGAATTAACATAATAAACAATAAACTTACGTGGCTCATAGAATGAAATAAAATTAATGTTTTATTAGCATATAGCAATGCTATTCATGCTTGGCCAGCAAAAATCCGCAGGCATGCAAGTTATTGATTATCGATGATTGAGGATATTGACTGTTGAAGTCACGTTGCGCGCACTGCTGGACACTGTCGCCAAAATTAGTCAGAACGAGCGCTAACTAATTTTTAACAGGTTGTAATACAGAAAAAGTAGTTTGGTGTGAGAATTTCTGTAACTTTTGAGAGAAGATTTTTTCTGTATTGCTTTTATCACGCATTATTTTGTTGTACGATATTTAATAATGATATGTAGTGTTGCTTTGCTAGAACATATTTATTTCATTGGTGTACATTGTTGAATTTTAGGAAAATTGTGCTTCGTCGAATTGCATTGTTTACAATGCGTGTTGAATGAATGTTAGTAAAACTTTGATAAGTTTGTCTGCATTTAAACAAGGTTTATTGTTAATTTAAGGTTAATTTCGTGCGAGTTGATGGAAATTTTGCTGGTGGATATGTTGAATTAATAATTTGTCCTAGGATGTTGAGCATTTAAAAGTAAATGTTGGAAGATGTTCGAGAAACACTTGGGAACTTGACCAACTATTGCTATTTTTGTGCGAAAATTGTACAAATAAGTGTCCGCCGTTTTTTATCAAAAATTGGCCATTTATTGCGAAAGAACGTAATCTTATGTTTTATTCAAAGTATTGTTCACCACTAGCCACAACTCTTTCCACCTTTCTGGCAGCATAAGAAGAACGCTTTATCTTTTAAGGCTATCCACGAATCGACCCAATTTTTGGTATCTTCATATGATGTGAAGTGCTGCTCAGACATGCCATGTACTATCGACCGGAACAAGTGTTAATCGGAAGGGGCAATGTCTGGTGAATACGGTGGGTGGGGTAGGACTTCCCGATTGAGTGTTTCCAAGTACGTTTTAACCGATTTTGATGTGAACAAGCATTATCATGCAGGAGAATAATTTTGTCGTGTGTGAGTAGTAGTGGGCTTGTTTTCCTTAAGTGCTCGGCTCAATCTCATCAATTGTGTTCAGTAGTGAGCCTCGGTAATGGTTTCGTTTAGTTTGAGCAACTTATGATACACGACACCAAGCTGACCTTACCAAATACACAACATGAGTTTTTTCCATGAATATGCGGCTTGGCTGTCGATGTTTAAGCATGTCCACGTGGTCCCCATGATCTCCTCTTCTTTGGGTTGTCGTAGTGGATCCATTTTTTATCACCAGTGCTATACGATGCAAGCAACATTTTAAATATGCAAAATCGGCGTTCAACGTTTCTTGGCTTCAGAGTTCATATAGAACCCAATTTCCTTACTTTTGAATAATTTCCAACGATTTTAAACGATGTGAAATTGCTTGTTGAGTCACTCCTAATGTAAGCGCAAGTTCTTCTTGCGTTTAGCAGGAATTTTACTCCAATGGTTCTTCCAATTCCGCGTCTTCGTATACTTTCGGCCTTCCGCTACGTTCTTTGTCTTCGACGTCAAACTCACTGTTTATATAAACTTATAAAACCACCCACGACAACTTTTCTCACTTAAAGCAGCCTCGCCATATGCTTGTACAAGCAATCGATGCCCCTCAGCTGCAGATTTTTTCAAATTGAAGAAGTATATCAAAAGTTCCAGCAAATAACGCTTATTCGGCTCAAAACTCGACATTTTCACACGAAAAGATTATGTGATGCTGATACAAAATCGCTAATATTTTAATATTATGGTGTTGTCAGATGTCCAACCTTACGATATGACGTTTTACATCTGACAATTTCAACCATAAGTTACTGGTGGGGCCATCTTTTGTCAAACGGTGGAGACTTATTTGTACCCCCTTTATTATATTATTATATTATATTATTATAAATATTGAAATTTGTTGGCAAATGAAATATTAAAATTTGTTTTGTTACAATCAAATGTATTTTTGTGATTGAAGGGTGTATAAGTATTTCATATTGCATAGTTTGTATTTTATAGCTAATCATTTACTGCATCTTTAGTTTTTGAAGTAGTCTCTGCATAAGCTATAGGCTTTTTTTTGCATCCGATAGTGTTTGTATTATGACCGTGTACCCAAAATAGACTTTTGCTTTCCTATAGCCGGAAGCCTTGTGGTTAGCACAACTATTTGTAACATCATTGTTTCTACTTCCAGTTCCCTGTCTTCAGTCGTTATTTTTGTTGCATTCGTTTTTTTGGTTGCTAGCTGCTTGCAGTAAGCGCTAAGAATTGTTTTCTTTGCTTGCTTAGGTAGATCTCGCTTTTGGAAGTTGAACAACAATATGACCAATCTTATGAAGATAATACAATATTTTGGAAACCCAATAGCTCTTAAATATCAAATAATAGGTCTAGTAAAAAGAAATCCATTATTTTTCCAATAGATGGCTTTAATAAATTGTATCTCGCGCTCTAAAAGTCCGATCGGTTTACACTAGATGGCGTTAGAAAGCTGAAATTTTGTACCACAAAAACTTATTTCACAGTTTTGTGAATGGTTGGCCCAGTTTTATTTGAGCTCACATGAAAGATGGACACCAGCAAAGAGAAAATACGCTATATTTTACAGTTTTTGTTCGATAAAGGTGAAAACGCAAGCCAGGCGGCTGAAAATGTGAATAGTGCTTATGGTTCTGATACTGTAACAGCCAATCAAGCGCAGTTTTGGTTTCATCGATTCCGTTCCGGTTCCGTTTTGGAAAAGGCTGGACACAAAAAGAAGCTGGATGTATGAGTGCCATACGAATTAACGCAAAAAAACCTCATGGACCAAATCTCCATCTGTGAATCGCAACAAAGTCGACCCATTTCTGAAGCGGTTGGTGACTGGCGATGAAAAGTGGATTACCTAACAACGTCAAGCGAAAACGGTCGTGGTTGAAGCGCGGTGAGCCGGTGCAAACAGTGGTCAAGCCAGGATTGACGCCCTGGAAGGTTTTGCTGTGCGCTTGGTGGGATTGGCAAGGAATCATATATTATGATCTGCTCTCCTACGGCCAAACTCTTAATTCGAAGCTGTACTGTGAACAATTGGACCGTCTGAAGAATCAATCGCCCAGAAGCGGCCAATTTTGGCCAGTAAGACAGGAATTGTGTTTCATCAAGACAACTCCAGGCCATACACATCGATAGCGACTCCTTAGAAGCTCCGGGAGCTTGGTTGGGTGGTTTTATGCATCCACCGTATAGTCCGGACCTGGCACCAAGTGATTACCACCCGTTCCTGTTCATGGCGAACTATTTTGCCGGTAAAAAATTCGTATCAAGAGAGGTTTGTGAAAATCGACCAGTTTTTTTCCAATAAGGATAAGAGCTTCTATGAGAGAGGCATAATGGATTTACCTTCAAAATGGCAACAAATTATTGAACAAAACGGCGCATATTTGACCTAAATCGGTTTATTCTAAGTATGTTAAATCAAACCTTCAATTTCATGCAAAATAATGGATTTCTTTTTACTAGACCTATTATAATGTTTATGTTCATTATTATATTAATATTGTTTGCGTTTATTTATCTACTCTAAAACGCATTTGATTCTTGCCTTTGTTGAAATAAATATTGTTTACATTGAGTATTTATTTAGCAAATATACACTGTTGTATCCACAATAACGGTTGAATATGAGAATTATTTTATTATATTTTATAATCTAATTTTAATTTATTTGCTCCTTTTAACTGTATTTTTTGTAAAGCTAGGATATTTCATTTCCATTATATATAAGGAACAATGTTGATTAACTTGGTCCAACTTTTTCACATGGAATTCGAAGTCATTTAAACATAATTTAGCTCTTTACTTAGACTTTAGTCTTTCTGCTGTTAATCTAATTGGGCTCTGTTTTACTATTTATAGGATAGAAAGTGAAAGTGAAAGGGTAGTAGATGAATTAGGTCGGAGAAAGTTTATTGATTTGGAGGTGTTGCATGACTGATTTTGCAGGATAATGAGGGGCTTTCGTACGACAGGTAAGCGTGGGCTATCATTTCTTGTACATATTTAGGCAGTGAAGACATTTCTCTTAATTCGCTCACAAATAATTCTGATGGAGAAATGGGAGCAATGGTTTTGCATGGGTGAAGTTTATTTTCTGTTGTATTTTTTATTACGAAGACTAATAAATCTTTTCGTACGACCAGAGAATGCTCATATATTTGGCTAGATATTTTCCTGTTTGTTTAAGCTATACAGGTTCTCTGGTAGTCTCGACAAGGAATTTTGTCTACCCCTTATGATTTATTAGGGCGGTGGTATAGGGCTAAATGAATAAAATCAGTTATTTTATTATTAGTTATGAAAAATGTACGTATGTTTTGCCTTATTAATATGCCACTTATTTTATCATGTATGCTTCTGACGTAAGGCAAGAATGCTTTTAGTTTGTCGGAAAGGTCTAGGGATTATAAAAAATAACAATTTATTTGAATGGTATTGGGAATAAGTGTGTAGGGTGATTGTTAGAGGTAGCACCTCTACTTCCAGTACTGTCGGGCTATCCGGGTAACTGGGTAGTCGTACTGGGGTTTTGGTCCTCAACAATCACTCAACTCTCATTTATGGCTCCTAGTAGCTGTAAAGATAAAACAGCGGCCACACACCGGTAAACTGTATCGACATACAGGCTAAACTAAATGAGGGGCAACCAGGGGCAACTTACAAGTATTGAATTTAATGGCCCTGGTTGAAATAACTTTTGAAGATGGAAGCGGGTCTCTCAAAAAAAAAAAGAAAGAAACTGTAAGTGAAGGTGGAAATCGAGGAGATTGGAACAGCTTCACTTATGGAACCTGATGGCGGCAGCGATGGACGCTACAACCGGCAATCAGTACCGCGATACAGAAGGCAACGGAAAACCACTGTATTATTGTTCCAAGAAAATTACATGGCAGCACGAAACTTAATTACGGCCCCCAGTCCTCGGCAGGTTTTAAGTAATCAGGGGATGCTAAGAATCTCCGAGTGGAAAAATATTAATTCAACCATTAAAATAGGCACATGGAACGTCCATAGCCTATATTCACCTGAAAAATTAGCAAATCTCATCCAGATTCCGGAATTCTAAGATCTGATGACAAAATCATATATTACTCAGGAAACCAAGACAAACATACAAATGGAGTAGCAATTGTAATAGACAGTAAACTAAAGCAACATGTCCAAAATTTTATACCATACTCTGACAGAGTCATGCTCTTACAGTTGAAGGGCAATCCTGTCAACATAAATATCATTCAAGTATACGCTCCAACAACGAAATGATCTAATGCTGAAGTTGAAGAATTTTACTCGCAAATTAGAGACATGACACGTTTGACAAAAAACAAGATATAAACATCATAATGGGTGATCTGAACGCAAAATTGGAAGTGGGAAGTCAATGACATTGTAGGTAAATACAGCATAGGAGAAAGAAACGAACGAGGAGATCGGCTAATCCAATTCTACCAAGAGGAAAATTACGTAATAAGCAACTCATGGTTCAAAATGCCAATTCGCAGACTATATACTTGGACTTCTCCTCAAAACAGGAAGGACAACATAGTTAGAAATCAAATCGACTATGTGCTTATAAATAAAAGATATCGAAGCAATATACTAAGTGCTAAGACATACCAGGCACAGACATTGGATCAGATCACAACCCCATAATCATCAAAATGCGAGTTAGACTGAAAATAATTATCAAGAAGAAGAAAACAAACAAAAACTAAACGTGGATAAACTCCGAAATGCAGAAACAAAAATACAAGTAAGAAATAATATAAATAAAGAAATAGCAAGTTTGATAAGTGATGGCTCACAAATAACAGGAGCACACAAGAAGATATTGATGATTTATGGCAAAATTGAAAACAACGATACACACAGTTGGAAATGAAAGTCTGAAATTCAAAGGAGAAGAGAACTTTAAACAGAAGTGGATGACGAAAGAAATATTAGACCTAATGGATAGACGGAGAATTGTCAAAAATAGCAATGAAACAGAATACAAACAAATAAATAGAATTATACAAATTAAAATTAAAGAAGCAAAAGAAAAATGGATGTGCGACAGATGTACAGAAATAGAAAGCTTGAACGAACAACACAACATGTTTGGTCTATATAAGAAAATAAAAGAAGTTGTTGGCACCAACAGAAAGAAAACACAAATGATGATAAGAGATGACAGCAACAAAATAATAATGGACGAAACTGAGAAAATAAGAATCTGGGAACGATATATAGAAAAATTGTTTGACGACGAGACCAGAAACAATTATACAAAACAGAGGAGAAGAACAAAAGGACCCACAATTCTAAAGCGAGAAGTAGAGAATGCAATACACCAAATAAAAATAGGAAAAACCCCAGGACCGGATAACATATATATGGAACTAATTAAACTAATAAACGAAGACAACCTAAAGATACTAGTTGATTTGTATAATAAAATATATGAAACGGTAACATTCCAAATGACTGGTTGGAATCAACATTTATTACTTTGCCTAAGAATGCAAATGCGAAATCTTGCAATGAGTACAGATTAATAAGTCTCATGAGCCATGCCCTTAAAATACTCTTGAAGATAATGCAAAACCGAATATATAGAAAATGTGAAGAAGTAGTGAGTGACAACCAATTCGGCTTCAGAAATGGGATGGGAACGCGTGAAGCTCTCTTCTGCATACAAGTAATGATGCAGAAATGTAGAGATCAGAAAAAAGATGTGTATCTGTGCTTTCTCGATTATGAGAAAGCATTTGATAAAGTAAGACACATCAAACTCATAGAATGTTTGGAAAACATTGGCTTAGACGAAAGAGACATAAAACTAATCAAAAATCTTTATTGGAACCAACGTGCTAAAGTAATGGTAGAAGACACTGAAACAAACAACGTAGAAATTAAACGCGGGTACGTCAAGGCTGCATACTGTCCCCAATGTTATTTAATCTCTATTCGGAAGTAGTTTTTCAGAACGCCTTACACAACTGCAATTTAGGAATAAAATAAACGGGGAAACGATAAATAACATAAGATACGCGGATGACAGCGTACTAATTGCAGACAACCCTAGAGCATTACAACAGCTAATTAACAAAGTATACGAAGCAAGTTTACAAATGGGCCTAACAATCAATACTAAGAAAACAAAAATCATGCAAGTGAGTAAAAATCCTAGGGGTATAAATTTTACAATTGATGGCAACGCTTTAGAAGAAGTTGGAAAATTCAAATATTTAGGTTGCTGGTTAAACTCAGATCTAAACTCAAATATAGAAATAAGGAGTAGAATAGAAATAGCTAGGCAAGGATTTATAAAATGAAAACACTCCTGACAAATAAAAATCTAAATTTACAAATCAGATGGAGAATGGTAAAGAGTTATATATGGTCAATATTGTTATATGGAACGGAAGTCTGGACACTAAATAAACACGAGATAGACAAACTGCAAGCCTTTGAAATGTGGTTGATGAGACGAATACTTAAAATCCCATGGACAGCCAGGATTACAAACCAAGAGGTATTACAAAGAATGAACTGTAATAGAGAAATTATAACTACCATAAAAGAAGAAAACCGCCTACTTGGGACACCTACTAAGAAATAAAAAATATAACCTACCCCAACTTATCATACAGGGTAAGGTTGAAGGCAAACGCGGAAGGGGTAGAAGGAAAACTTCTTGGCTTAAGAATATAAGGCAGTGGACAGGCATGAATGTTCAACAAATATTTAGAGCAGCTGCAGAAAGAGAAACATTTGCCAATGTAATCGCCAACCTCTATTAAGAGAAGGCACGACAAGAAGAAGAAGAATGGGAATATAGTATTAAGTGTTATTTCTAGGGTATTTAATGTAGCAATATCTGATAGATTTAGCGATGTGGGATTTTTCCGAGCGGATTTGGGTAGGATGACTATGGGATTTAGCATTTAAGTAGCTGTTAGATGGGTAGATTTTCTATAGACAGTGTAAAAACCATATTTTAGAGGATCTGTTGTTATAAGAGTATCTAGAAAGATGGGGGTTGTCTCTTTGAGTTTACATAGTAAATTTGATGTTGGTGTTGATTTGGTTTAGATGGGAAAAAATTAGGGAAGCGTGTTTTGTCCATCAGGTTACATAGCAACGGTATCGATATGTTGTGTGGTACCATGGCACGACGCTGAAAGCCAACACGTCGAAAGACATTACGACGAACCCGCAACGCCGAAAACCAACATGCCGAAAGCATTGACGACGAAAGGCGTTACGCCGAATGGCTGCCGAATGGCTATTATGCCAAATGGCGATTCACAGATAATTGTATTTATCATATTTAAAATTATTGTATTTTTAAATAAATCCACTTAACATTTTAAATTGGTTACTCGATTAGATTTCAGTTGCAAAATGCCTTGGCAGGGCGAACAGGGATTTAAAGCAACACGGGCACGCATAATCACTTGCCGCGTTTCGGAGAGGTCGCGGTGCGAGAAGTATTGGAAGGTATCAAAGAAACAGCGCCCAATGGAACCGAAACAGCTCAGCAAATTCTATCACGTGCAACATCATCTGTATCAAAAACAGTGTCCGGAAAATTACAACCAGCGAGAGCTATGACGAAGCGCATACAACGAACACGAAAAGCGGTTTGCAAACTATTGCCATCACCAATTTCACTCAACGACTTGCATTTGCTAGAAGAATACACTAAAACATCACAAGGCGAGCCATTTCTGCTCGTTAACTCTGGCCCAAGTGACGACATAATTTTGATATTTTCTACAGCACGTAACCTTGAAATGATGGCACAGGCCAATCACTGGTACGCTGATGGTACTTTCAAGAGCCTTTGCCACTCTTCCAACAGGATACACCATTGGTGGTGTACGTTACAATGTTTTACCATCGGTATATGCACTGTTGCCCAACAAGCAACAAATTATCTATGCGCGTGTTATGCAGGCGATCAAGGAAATCGATGGTCAATTAAATCTCCAGTCAGTGATGACAGATTTTGAAACTGCCCAAATCAACGCATTGAAAGGGGAATTTCCGGAAGCGGAGGGTCGCGGATGTTTCTTCCATTTACGCAGTGTATATGGAGAGTCACCCAAGCCCACAATCACTTGCGAATGCAATATAAAGATACTCAGAACCACGACTTTGCGTTGCACCTTGCGATTTGGCTGCTTTAGCTTTTGTTCCTGTAGCAGACGTCATGTGCTTTGAAGAGCTCACCCAGTCACCTTTCTACGTGTAAAACAGCGAAATTTTGAAACGTCTGCTAAATTACTTTGGAGATATATAGATCGGCTACCCTCGAATTAATGGGACAAGGAGGACACCAAAATTTCCCCTGAAAATGTAGAATGGACACTAGACGATCTACCGAAGAGAATAGCTCTGTAGAAGGATGGCATAGGAGTTTCAGCTTTCTGCTTTCGGCATGTTATCCATCTATTTTGAAACTAATTGAAGAGTTAAAAAAGGATCAAGGTTTAAATATGTTAAAAGTCAACCAATACATTGCTAGTCAACAACCTCCGGTTGGGCGCAAGTCGTACAGAGACGCTGCCCATCGAATAAAACAATCGTCTGACTAATAGAGATCTCGATGCTACTTAATATACACAATTTTGATTTTCAGGCTAATTATTAAATTGAACACCAGTCATATCATTTATATAGTTTTTAAATTGCTACATATTTGGGTACTCTTGTCATATTGTCTTTGTACTTTTCGTTATTTTAAAAGTGCCAACTGTAGTGTAATTTACCATTAATGTTATGTGTTGGATTTTCTCAAAATTTAAGACGCAATAAAAATAACTGCCAATTTAAAAAATGTTGTTGTTTTAATGTGAAAATATATAATAAAATAATTATAATTGTAAATACAATAAATATAAATATCTGTGAATCGCCGTTCGGCATAATAGCCATTCGGCATAATGACTTTCGTCGTCAATGTTTTCGGCGTTGCGGATTCGTCGTAATGTCATTCGGCCTGTTGGTTTTCGGCGTCGTGTCGTGCTACGATGTTGTGTTCCACAGGTGGGTTTAAGGAGAAAGGAGGCCATGAAAAGGTTTGTTATGACGGAAGAAATTTAAGAACCCTTAGAAGCACCGTTAATGTGAGGGTATAATTTATTATGAAAAATACATTAGGTATTGGATAGGCAATGGTTAACTAAGAAGAGTGTATTGTTTTTTATATTGTAGGTTCAGTTCAACAAATGTATAGTCGTTTTATGGACTGAATTTTGTGTATAAGAACGTAGGATGAGGTTGAAGTATTTTTTTGAGGGATTTAGCTAGGTTATGAGAGACCACATAATTTTGGAATATATAGGATTTTTCTCAAGGTATACGGAGTTTTTTTAGTATTGGATGGTAGGTTTAAGTTTGTAATTAAGATTTTCGTTTTCCTTTAAACCTAGGATACTAACGATTTTGGTTAGATAGTTAGTTACTTTAGTAATGACAAACTGTCATTGGGAGAATTTTTTGTTATAAGAGTGTCCATAAAAGTGGGAATTGTCTTGGTGGACTTCCTTGTTTACTAGATGTTGGCGTGAAATTTATTTAGGTGGGAGAAGAAGTGGGAAAGTGTATCTTGTTTATGAGATAACAGATAAAAGTATTGCCAACATACCTTTTTCAACAGGTAAGATTTAAGGGCAATTAAGCGAGAACTTTTATTTCAAAATCAAGCCTAAAAAGTGCTGATACGACTAGATAAAGCGGGGAACCCACAGGGGCATCAATGGTTTGGTGGTAAAGTTTGTTTTGGAAGCTAAACTAGGTAGTGGATAGGAAACGGTTAATTAATTAGAGGGATTCTCTTCTAGACTATGATTCGTTTTTAGAAGGTGCAAAGTTTTTAAGACAGGGGTATATTAGTAAAGAGGGACTGAACATTAAAACTGGTTGTTATGTAATTTTTCTAGAAAGTGGTAGGAGGTTTGGACGTAAGACGAGTTTTGTTCTGCAAGAGGCTAAAGGTTTTTGGCTAGCTATCCGTCACGTTTTAATGCAACTGTACATAACCTTTTCGACTATCTTATAGGTGAACCGGCTATTTAAGTTTTGGAAAAACATTTTATTCCTAATTGTGTTTCCACGGAACATATTGTATTCCAGATAGATTACTTTATCACAAAACTCCTTGAAAACATAGCCACCTAAGCCAGGCAAGATGTAGCCAGTGCCACTCACTGCTATATCACCCAAACCCAATATCAAACCTTTCGAATTACAATGCTTAAAAGTCTAAGGCAAGACAAAACATGTTATAATCTTACCAGCAGGTAGGGGGGCGCTACAGTTATTCTTAACAACTCACACTATATCAATAGATGGACGATTTACTAAAATTATCCGAGTTTTATCAAATACCCAACAATTTATCTTGAAAAGAAACCAAGACTTTTATTGTCAGTCTAAACCTATCTCTGGATACCAAAAAACTTCTTGTACCCCTAGACAAATTTTAGAGCCTCAAAATTTTACGGATTATGTCTTATAAAAAATCACGAGTTAAATGCGACTAGTAGGTTGTTTTTAAATATTCAACAAATGTCAATATGATTAATTTACTAAAATAATGCCGTAGATTTTTCTGTGCCAAAATGGGAAAGTAAAATTGTTTAGTGGTCGAGGAAATTGGAAAAATTAAGGCTGTTACAAAAAGAACATTCTTCGTGAGCTATTACAAGAAAATAGATCGTTTACACCAGGTTGTGAATAAAGTTATGAATTATTTTAAAAATTATGGAAAATGTTTTAAAGAGCGTACAAAAATTGTTACAACTGTATCGAATTTGCCCTTAATAGCTTCACAAATCGCGGGAACAAATGTTATCAGTAGGAATTGTTTAAAATCTATGTAAGAGCTGTCCACTATTGGAATGTCGAAAAATTTAACGACCACCTGCTTTAAATGCATTGCATTACACGTTTCAAATTTGCTCAGGCAGGTGTAGATTTGAGAATTTAAAAATATTCTTTAAAAGATAAAAATGTAGAGAAGAGAGTTTTCTACATGACGATCTGTTAAAGATGAATACATAAAAATAAGTACACTTTGGTATAACATACAAATAAACATAGACGTGCTTTAGAGTTTTTCTAAATTTAATCTCTTCGGGAGAGCTAAGTGTTTTAAAATCACAACTATATCTAAAAGGAAGTCAAAAGAGAGGTATCAATTTTAAATGACGTACTATATAACTACTAATATAATCGTCTTCAGATGTAAAACTTTTAAATTTTTGCAAATATAAATTACTATAAAGCATACTACAATGTTGACAAAGAATTCATACCTTATTTTAAAACCAATTTTACCAAATCCTAAAATTCATGCGAGTAAAGTTGTGGGTAATTGCTAATTTCTCCAAAGATGATAGTTTAAAGAAGAAAAATGCTGTTATATTTTAAGATGCGTGAGAGTCTATGAGATCGTTTTTTCAAAGCTAAATTTAAATAAGTTTCATTTATGTTTGGGCCGAGTTCGGAAACTTTCTAATTCAACTTTGTATGTAAATGGTAGATCAACTAGATATATCACGTCCGTTTAATTATAAAATTTAGATGTAATGTTCGAGTTAAATTTTCTTGCGCTTTGTCAAACAGCTGTTTAGTTATTATGTACACATTACAGGGGTGCTTGATTAGACGCACTGACGTAGAAAGAGAGGGTAATCATAAAAACATTTGTTATTTACTAATAACGTTAGGAACGCAAGTTCCATTAAACGAAGTTATAGCACCAATTTCCCGCTTTAGAGTTCCAGCATTAAAATGTTTACGAACAGTACAAAATGTAAGTTGCTGCAGTAAATTAGCCCACAGCAAATTTATTCTGAGTCGGCGAACGCAAGAAAGATGATGGAAGTAACCTCATTTTGCTTCATCCCATTTGGTGACACGCAGCAGGGATTAGGAGTGCGTTTGAGCAGAGCGGTCTTAGTCTGCAATTGTGCTCAGCACTCTGTAAAATATGCGTGAAATGGCGGCGGAGTGCTTATTTACTCGTAATCTAATGGAGTAAGATAATAAAAGTTTTAAAGCGATTTATTAATGTGGCTCCGCGAACAAAAATTTGAAAAGTGAGTCGGGAAGAAATAGTAGGTACGTCAGTTAAATACAAAGTGAACATATGTATGTCAGTCGTAGTTTTGTGGATCACTAAGAAATTATGGTGCAAGATTTATAGCTATACCTATAGAGGAATATAGCAACAGTAAACTAAATATTGGACAAGATATTAAATAATAATAAAAAATAATACAAAAAAACTAGAGAATTAAAAAAACTAGAAATTATGAGAAATGGAATTGGCTGTAGTAATAACATGCACAAAATATTCCAATTTCACTAGCCATGAAGCAAGACATTTTAATGAAGATTAATTTGGTCTAAATAAAAAAAAAAATTTTTTAATTTTACTCTGATAACACTCTCAACTTCTCAAAATTGTTGAAGGGACGTTTGACAAATAAATGTTAGACCAGATGGTAAATCCAATAGTACAAAATTAGGTCTACTAACGGGGTGGAATAACATTTAAATTCCATCTTTTGCCTGACTATTTGGGCCGTGGTTTAAAGCTATCCATCTGCGATGACGTTTCGTTCCGTCCCTGCGTGTCGTGGCCAGCCTTCACAGTCCACCTGAAGGAGACCATCGGCCGAGTCCCCATCATCCGCTCCAGCGAAGACCTGGAGGAGGCGGTGCACCATCTTACTGCCTCCATTCAGGAATCCATCCGCTTCGCTACCAACCCCGTCCGCACCGGAGATGGAAGGGACCTTCTGCCTCCGGAGTTGAAGGAGCGGATTCGAGAGAAGAATCGGGCGCGACGGCGCGCGCAGCGGTCCTTGCACCCCGATGATCAAAGGAGTACAAGCGACTAGCTGCCCAGGTTAAGACCGCCGTCGCGGAGCACCGCAACGCCGCCTGGGAGAGCAAGCTCGAAGCCCTCGATGTGACCGACCACTCGCTCTGGAGAATGGTCAAGATCCTGAAGAACAGAAGACCCCCCGTACCGCCCATCCACGGGGAAAATGGCGTCGCGCACACCGTTCAAGACAAGGCAGAAGCATTTGCAGACTGCCTCGAGCGGCAGTGCGACATCGACTACGAAGACGCCGATCTTGACCATTTCGACGCGGTCGATCGCAGAGTGGGACGCCTCCGGGATCAACATGTCACCGATCCTTTGGAGCACGCGTCCCCCGAGGAACTTCGAAAACTCATCAGCGCGCTGCCCCTCCGGAAGGCTCCCGGACTAGATGGCATCCCCAACCGCGCGCTGAAGGCTCTCCCGAAGATGGCAGTCGTCTACGTCCTTGCCTGCGACACTTCGCGTGCCAATAGAAGATCGCAGACGTGGTGATGATTTTCAAACCCGGAAAATCAGGTGCGTTCCCCCAGGACTATCGGCCGATCAGTCTGCTGCCGAACCTGGGGAAACTGGTGGAACGCATCATCCACCACCGCCTGACGACAGCGGTCGAAGAACTCGAACTTCTTCCATCTAATCAGTTCGGGTTCCGCCACGGCCACTCCACCACCCACCACCCACCAACTCCTTCGGGTGGTAGAGAAGATCACGGAAGGCTTCACCAAGAAGCAGTACACAGCTGCGGCCTTCCTTGATGTAGCCAAGGCGTTCGACAAGGTATGGCATCACGGCCTCGTCTACAAGATGACTACCGCTGCCGATGGTACAGCTGATCCGGTCCTTCCTGTCTGATAGGAGGTTCTGGATCAAGTTCGGCGGCGTGAAGTCATCGGAAAGGCGTCTCCGAACCGGAGTCCCCCAAGGCTCGGTACTGTCCCCCGTACTATTCAACTTGTACGTGCGTGACATCCCAACGACGCCTTCCACGACGATGGCCCAATTCGCAGACGACACAGCGGTAATGTCAAGCTCGCTGAGGCCCTCCCTGGCAATACGACATGTCCAGGAGGAGCTAAACAACATGGAAGATAGGTGCGACAGGTGGAGGATCAGGATCAACCCAGAGAAGAGTGCGGCGATCCTATTTTCCACCAAAAACAAGCTACGATGGCGCGGTGACATCAAGAACATCAGGATCTTCGGACAGGATATACCCTGGAGAGAAGAGGCACGATACCTCGAGTGACCATTGACAAAAAGCTTACCTGGAGAGTTCACGTGGACACCATGGTGGCGCGAGCCAAGGCAGCCCACCAAGCCTTGGGCAGCTTGCTGCACCCCAACAGCAAAATGTCCACTCGAAACAAGCTACTGCTGTTCAAAACAGTCATACGACCGACTATGACGTACGTTTGTGCTGTTTGGGGTTATGCAGCCAAGTCTCACGTGAACAGACTCCAGGTGGTCCAGAACTGGGCCCTTCGGACCATCTTTGGCGCTCCGTGGTATGTCCGCAATACCACCCTACACAGCGATGCCGACGTGCCAACCATCCAGGAGTATATCTCCCAGTGCGCCCTACAACTCCATGACAGCGTCCAAGACCACGGAAATCCAGCAGTCCGTGGTCTCTACAACTACGACGTTGACAGGGGCGCCCGCCACAAGCGCCCGAAGATCCTGATTCCCCCGTAAGGCGGAGCGGGGACGGACTGCCTTAATGCAGGCCAACCACTATCCACAAGATGTCACCGCAGCGTTGGGGGTTAGGGGCTGGGATCCCAGGTACCCCCAAACCCGTGATGAAGATGAAGTGAAGTGTATCCATCTGCAGTAATATTCGTTTTTGATTGACCATATCAGGGTATGTTCTGTCAATCTGCTGACAACAAAGCTGAGTGGCGATTGCTTGACCTTCAATAATTAGGTCAAAATCACGCTTTCATAATTCTACCAGACGTAAAGCATAACTTTGGCCCAAAAACTTGTTTCACAACAATTTCTGAGGCTTTACCTTAAAAAACGGCTTAATCTATTTGGATTTCTCTCTCTCTCTCTCGCTGTAGTCGTGTTTGGGCATTATTTCTCCAATTGTCTCTGTCTGAGACATTCCTAATATTTTCTTGATAACGTGTCCCGGTGAATTCCTTAATTTGGTCGATTCAGCGTTTCGCGTAACGTCCTCGTGGGTCCCACCTTTCCAAACATCCAGAGATTTTTTTACTATGTGTTTTCCATAAATGTTGAATAACAAGGGCGACAAGACACTATCTAGGCGAACGCTGTCTTGTATATTAAAGCGTTTAGAGATCTTGTAATAAATTTTTATTATTCCGATGATGTTGTTATATGATTGTTTTAGTAGTATGACGAAATGTTGAGGTGTTCCCATGTCCAATAGCACTTTCCAGAGTTGTATTTAATTCACGCAATCAAAAGCCTTACTATAGCCGAGAAAACATAGATATGTAGGTATTCCGAACTCTCTTTCTCGATGACTTTCCTTACGTCCATGATCCGCTCTCTAGTGCCCTCTTTGCTTGTTTTTCTGGAATCTGCCACTCTAAGAAGTTTTTGTGTCGGTTTAGTAGAATTCTGAGCATAATCTTACTTGGGTGGGAAATCAGTGTGATGGTTCTGTAGTTATTAGATTTTTGGCTTGGCTTTTTCTATGCAGTGGAATAAAAGTGGATGAACTCCAATTTCTTGGCCACTATCCTGGTTTCCAGGTTTTATTACAAATCTTCCATAAGAGGTTAACACGTTTTTGAGTAAGTTGCTTTAGCATTTCTACACTCTCATTATCTTCACCTGAGCTTTTATTGTTTTTTAAATAACAGGTAGCTTGTTCGATTTATTCTCTTAATATATCAGCTTCCTGTTCGATTTCCGTGATGAAAGGAAAGTGTGCTATTTTTGGTCGCTTACTTCGTTTGTGTATAAGCTTTCATAGTATTTTCGCCATACCTCTACTACGTCATTTATCTCACTTTTCCTCTTTGTCTTCTATTTTATATCTTCTTGGTTTGTGATTTTTCTGATGCGTTGGAAGAAGCCTCGGGTTTCGTTGCTATTAGCTTGTCTTTCGATTTCTGGACATTTTGTCACGCTTACATAACCATTGTAGTTCCCGAGTCTGACTCTTATATTAGATGCTTCGTTCTTGTGTGTTTATGCCTGTTTACCTCGGAGTCTTTCTTTGTCTTGCTACGCTCGAGGTTTCGTCGGTCATCCATTGTTTGTTTTTTGTTTCTTTTTGTTCTGTCGTAGTACTTGTTTTCTTTGGTAGTTAATAAAGTTGTTTTGAAGCCTTGCCACATTTCTTCTGAACTCGTCTGACTTAAGTTATCCGAATTGATTATTAAGTTTTGCTCCAGTTTTTGTTTGAATTGTTCCATGTTTTCAGGTTTCAAGGAAGGAGTTTTTTATTTATTTTTTTTATTATTATATGAATTCTGATTTTAGCTAGTAAGAGTTTAGCATCACTTTCACATTCGATTTCGAAGAGACTTTTTACATTATTGACTATTGATTTCCATCCGGCAGCTATGAGAAGGAAATCAATTTGATTCTTGTATTGTTCTCAGGGAGAAGTCTACGTGTAACGTTGTCTTGGGTGTTAAGAGAATAGACTATTTGTGATCGCTAAATTGTTTTCTATGTATAACTCTACGAGTTTTTGACCGGAATTATATCTCATGTGTAGACCGTATTTTCCGACAATTGCCTTATTTGCTCGTCTTCTTGTGTTTGTCTAATTTTTACGTTAAAGTTGCCTTGTGTGCATGTTATTTCTTTATTGGGTATTTCTCTAATAGTTTTTCTAATTAGCCGTAGAATTTAGAAATTTTATCTTCACTGCTGGATGCTGTTGGCGTGTATACTTGGACTATGTTACATGGTTCAGCATTAATCTTTATGTCGAGTATTCTGGAATTTACAGGGTTGTAGCCCAGTACACTTGTTGTATTTGTTTGGGAATGATCATCGCCGTTTATTGTATCGAGTCCTGAGACGTATATGGTGTTGTCGTTTTTGGTATTAAATGTCCTTGGCTTGTCCAATGCATTTCGCACAGACCAACTCTTGTTGTAATGTTTGATGTTTCTCGTTCGATAATGTCCAATTTACCAGGTTGTAGAACAAGTCCTTGAACATTCTAAGTGGCAATTGATATGCTCTTAAGCAGAGATAATTTTGTTGACGAAGTCTGTATCTTTACAACATTAGAAATCTACTCATAGCTTTTCCCCCGGAGATCCGATCGGGGGAATATTTAGTCGCCGCATTTTACTATTTATGAGACAATTCATGAGGCTCTCGTGGGAAAATACTAGAGGTAGTCACTTCCTGGCTTTTCTCTAGGTTTGGGATGTGGAAGGGATATTTGACGAGGGTAGGATTGAAGGTGCGGACTTAATTTTTCCAGGAAAGAGCGTTGGAGAAAATGAAGGGCTTGCAAGGGCAGCGTCGTTACTTCCTGAGCAAGTTTGTTCTTGATCTCGAAGAAGTACCTCCCGCTACCCTAATGGGTTATTATTCGACCTTCAATAATTAGCTCAAAGTAAATCACTTTTATATAAAGTATAATTTTGGCCCCCCAAACTTTTGTTTTACAACAAGTTCTGGGCTTTACCCGTACTTTAAAAGCGACTTAATCTGTTTGGATTACCAAGGTAGATTTGCGTTTTGTCACTGGTAAAAATTTGGCTAAAGAATTGAAGATCTGGAGGAATGTCAAGTAATTATTTGCATACACTAACTTGGTATATAGATTATTCTTGAGTTAAGGCGTGAAGCAATTCTGTGCATCGTCTGTTGGATTTGAGTAGATTAGCGAAGGATTATTGTCTATGGGGATGGTCCAAATTCCTGTAACAACTGTTCGGTTCTTACGGCTGTGGTTGTTTCGACAGCTTGATTTAATGATCGAGACAACATTTGAAGATTGGCCTCACTGCTAATGCATTCGGGTTATGCAATCTGATACTGTATATCGATTTAAATCTCGCGTATCATTTGAGCTGGACCAGAAACATTTCGTCATAATTTCCAGTAATGCCAAAGAACGTCCAAAATTTCGTACTGTTCAAAGTTCAAATTTTAAGAAATAAAATTTAGTACACTAGAGAATAATTTACAAACAAAATGTTTTTAATACATGTGACTTGTCAAATATATTTAGTCAAACAAACTACTTAAAAAATAAAAAAACTGGCATAATTCTAATATAAGTCTAGTGATTAGGTTACCTGAGTAAAGTACAATGTGTAATGGGAAAAATGAGATATCTGGCCAATATCACGGAGTTTGAATAGAATATTAGGAAAGGCATATCATTTTGTTAAACAATTTAGAAGAAGTTTAGTTCACAAATAAATCTTGTCTGCATTTCAATAACAGAAATAGAGAGAGATAACTGTGATATATATTTATAAAAATGTATGTCAAATAATTTAGTGGCCTAAATAAGGGACTTACTACTATTGTTCTTTTAATGCAAACCAGCGAGCTTAATATAGTTTCCCAATTTAAATCTTTTATAGCTAATATACTAAGTAAAACACATAAATGTCACATGTGGGGAAACTTATAAAAAGTTTGCTACTTAAGCAGAATAGAATAAACTAAAAAATTGTTTTTAAGGCAAGATTTTTACAATTATTTTTTAACAATACCTTTATTAATTATTATTGTTGCTAGATAAAACTATATCGTTTTAAGTATTAGGTGTAGCTGCAGATCGTAAATTTATTATGTAAGGTAACCCACATTAAACTTTAGGACACAAATTGCGCACCGTTTGTATTTTGTGAACGTTAGAAGTTTCTATTTATACAGTTGGTAGTTACATACATGGCACAGTCACCCAAAGAATACCAACGCTGTATATCTGTGAACTGAGTTTTAGAGAACACAGAAGCTGTTAACTTTTGCATAAAATCCTATTGAGCAATAAAGCTCGTTTTACTTTTAAATACATTTTTGGAATTATCATAATTTGTGTCATCAATTTATGCGCTATTCACGAAAAAACAATGCATCCAATAAAATAGAGTTTGGTGTGCAGTGCGGGCTGGAGGAATGATTGGCCTGTACTTTTTTGAAGACGAACCTGATAACTTTAGTATTGTCAATGGTATACATTATCGCGATATGCTAAACAACTTTTTTCAAATAAAATAAAGTATTTAAACTTTAATAACAGAATAAAGTGTTCTTCAATCAAAACAACGCACCGGTTCACACTTCGGCGGTGGCTATGTCCGAAATTCACGAATTGCAGTTTGAATTAATTGACTACCCAGCATATTTACTATATCTGACCCCCAGCGACTATTTCTTGTTTCTAAGCTCAAAATTTGGCTCGAACGACAGAGATTTCCATCAAACGAGGAGATTATTGTAACTGCAGACGCCTATTTTGCAGAGCAAGACGCCAACTTCTATTTGGACGAGTTAAGAAGGTTGGAGCTTCGCTGGAAAAGATGTATCGACTTAAAAGGGGACCATGTTGAAAAATAAATTTGAATTTGACAGAAACAATACTTGTTTCTATGTTATGCTTAAAACTTCTTACATGTAGAAAATACAACGGATGGTTTTGGAACAATTTGCTTGGTTTATGGCTTTCGTGCTAAGAGTTAACAGTTAAATTAACGGAAAATGTAAATAGAGTTCCAGAACTTGTTAAGATTAAAAAAAAGTGCATCAATAAAATGAAGAGTTTTAAAGGCATATAAGGGATTAATATATTAAATTATAAGACCGTTTATTTGATATTTAGGTATATCGTAATTTCAAGAGCTGGAAATTTGCTAGCACGTTGTATTATATAAAAAATAAAAATTTTGTATCCAAGTTTTCCAGGTTCAAAATACAACGGAACACCAAGAATCTGACTTAATTCATATATGTTTTTAGTGTGGTATTGCCTTACATTCAAAATCAAAAGGTGCAAAATTGACCACAAATTTGACAAACATCTTGTAGCCTTTAGATATGGCACACTATTGTCCACTAAATTAAAAAATTAAGGATTGCTGTCCAAAAATAGTTTTTCATAATTGTTAAATAAAACGGTTAAAAATATTGGAATAAAGCAAAGATAAATGTACAAACAGAAAAGTCTAATGCCATTTAATTTGCACGTAGTTTTGAAAAAAAATTTCAAGAAAAGCAGCGGAGAAAAAAAAAGAATACGGAGCGAAGGTTTATTAATACTATTGTATTACGACTTAGTGATCCGTAATTTGAAGATATAAAAACCTTAAAAAGAGAAAAGAACTAATGTATTATCAAGAAAGAGTATATGGGTTACAAATCTTATACAAAAACTATTTAAGTCAGATACATTTGGTTATATTTTAATATGGCACCTACTCAGAACGCAAATACACAAATATGATGATAAGTTTGAAGCAGGGGAAAACGATATACAACATAACAATACAAAAGACGGTAATATAAAAAGGCATAACTTACTATGTGGCTGCCTACATGCTACTTTGAATATTCTGATATAATATTTACTCATGTTTTTTTAATTATTTATTGGTCAGTTTAATAATAAATTACAATGTTATTAATGGCATTGCTAATGACAGAAATATAATTAATAGCCTATGGGATTGATCATCCCCTACATGTTAGTGTGACATTTTTTTACTTGATTAATTACTATCTGATTCGGATAAGTACAAATCTTGTGGTAACTTGCATTTTAGTCTATGATGAATATTTTGTTTGCCTATATTGTAACGTGTAGCGCCATCGCACTCTGGTAAATTTTTGAAGAATTTGTAAGCAGTCTCACTGACATAGCTTTGTACTGCGGATATGTCAGTTCATTGTAACTGTGCGTTGCAGATGTACTAAGGGGTGTTCACTGCTATTCGGAAAAGTCTTTGCACTTTTTCTAAGTTGAATTTGGTTGTGTTACTCCAGACTGCTACGTAAATCACTAGTGGTATTAGCAATGATTTATACATTAGGATGGTACAATTAGGTTGAAGTGAGGATTTCCTGTTTATGAGGGAATACAGTTGTCCTAGTTTCGCATAGCTTTGATTTAGCTTGAGGTGTACGTGATGTTTCCAAGTAAGTCGTGTATTTAGTAGCACTCCCAGGTATTTCACTGCTACGTCGGTGGGATTCTAGTAGATTTTATTTTAATCCCAATTGTATCTAGAGTTAGTTTGTCAGTGTTGTAAAAGGGACAATGGATAATTTTCTTTTTCGCCGGTTGCTATTTGGACTTCTGTTTTTCCTATGCACTTGATATCCGGGTATTTTGAGTTTCTGTGATACATGCAACATATGTGTTGCGTCTCGCAAGAAATATTATGAGGATTCACCTTTGGGTTAATATACCATTTGCGTTTCAATTAAGTATCGTTAGTTTTTTTTTTGCCTATGACTTTCTGTAGGTTGGGGTCCTTTAAGGAATAAGGGGAGGATTGTATTAGCGGCCACATTTTTAATTAGGGGAAGATAAGCAGTTAACCGATCAATAAGAATTTTGACTATGTTGCTTGAGTAGGGTGAGGCCGCTGAATTGGTTAGTTGGTTTGTATTATTAGGGTTGACATTGGCCGCTGAAAAATGTTGTGTTTTGACTGCAAATAAACGGATTGGGTTGACGAAATATTTTTTTCCGTGTCTTGTAGTAGTTTGGTTAGTGTTGCTCTTATTTTTCAGTTGTTTTTGTATTATATTTTATTGTATGGCTGCAACCGCGGTAGCTTGCGGGATAAGGTCCTCCGCAATTAGCACATTTGGATACATCTTCGTTTTTTTTTTGCATAATTGATATTGGTGATTTTATGCACATTTCACGCATCGTGGGTTTAACGTACAGTAGTTTTACGTGTAACCGTAACATTGGCATGTGGTTGTGGACCTTCTTCTTTGTTCTACTGTAATAATTGAATGATTAAGGTTCTTTAGGGAGAAAATCTTTTTGGAATTTTCATTATCCGTTAGGTTCACAACACAAACCGATAGTGGCTGCTTGTTTTTAGCTAGGAGACGTGTTACTTAATAGGTAGCATTGCTCTACTAAGTTCCTTAAATATTTTTAGCTCTGCTAGCAATAGCAGTATGTGTTAATCATAACATTGAGCGGTTTACTATTTGGGCTTTGTAACGTATGATATTTAATGCTGCTATTATTAAAGTGTTTTGTGAGGGTTCTGTGATCGTTTTCTTTAGTTAAGTTAGTCTTATTGTGTTTGCGTTACCAGAGGTTATGAATTCACCGATTGCTAAATTCTTGATATTTGCTGTTATTGCTGTGTCATTTATGGCATTATAAAGATCAGTGTGTGGTCTTTTTGGTTTTGCTGTCAAAGTTTAGTTTTATCGCCTGCATTTCCAGGTTGGATGTAATTACCATTTAATCGGCTTCAAGGGTTAGATGGCAGGAAATATTTGTTGGCCTACGAACATTATTTTCAAATAATGGGTAATAGACTTATGCCTAGCGGTAACTACAATGCTAAGCATGTTCAGTGAGGTTTGCGACTTACTATCATTAAAGACAGAGAACTGCTAAAGGCGATAACCAATAATCGGTTGTGCTATATATCCGCAGGCAAACCAACATACTGGCTATCAGACTTTCTAAAAATACTAGATTAACTCGAATTGTGCATTATAAAGGACATTAATCTAAGTTGTTTTAAAGCAGCATTTTTCCTCAGTATTTCAGCTAACCACTCACCAATTATTGTGAGCGTAGGGACCCAACTGATGTCCAAAATACAATCTCCTAGTCTCTGCAATAAAGTAGTGAACTGTAATATCTTCAAACTGGTAGTTAATGAGACGCTATCGCTTGATATACTTTTAAAATCAAAGGAAAAGTTAGTTTTCATTGTTAAAATATTTAATTAGCAACACCTTCAAACGCTGGATGATAGAAACCGCTGACTAAAAACTTTAGAGTTAACGAGATCAAGACCATAATTATGTATCTAAATCTATGAAAATCACA
The DNA here is from genome assembly GCA_036346155.1 of Sinelater perroti. NCBI lineage: Eukaryota > Metazoa > Arthropoda > Insecta > Coleoptera > Elateridae > Sinelater > Sinelater perroti. The sequence continues at coordinate 980,421 of JARFIY010000005.1, forward strand.
TGCTTATGACTTTATTACAGCTAGCAGCTAGAATTACCAAAAAAGGTTTTAGGTTTCTCACCTATCTAATAAGTGCTTTTTAAACGGTGAGAAGTCTCCACAGTTATATTAATGCTTAAATTTATCAAATCAATTACAGATGCAACTTCCTATAGACCAATTAGTATACTGTTGATTGTATCCAAAATATTAAAAAACTATTGTTACAAAAATTAACACCGGTATTTGAAAATAATCATCTGTTACCAAACCATCAATTCGGGTTTCAGAATAACCATGTTACAGTTGACCTGGTGCACCGCGTGATAAACAGAATTTCGCAAGACTTCGAAGATGATCACTGCTGTTAGACTATCTTTCTCTATATCGCGCAAGTGTTCGACAAAATGTGGCATCAAGGCCTATCATTTAAAATCAAGGCTGTACTGCTTTCAGATTACTATAAGATGCTAAGGCCCTATCTAACTGACAGACATTTTCTTTTGAAATGCGGAGATAGTCGCACATTCTTGTTTCCTATTGGCGCTGGAGTTTCTCAAGGTGGGCCCACTGTTGGATCTTTTTTTACCGCCATTCTACCTACCACAACAAGAATTGTGATTGCCACATTTGTGACGATACCGCAATACTCTCGTTACACACCAACCCCCATATAGTCTTTCAATATCTGCAAGATATTTATTTATTTATTTATTTATTTATTTATTTACAAAAATTAGAAACCTGTACTAACAAATGGCGCCTCAAGGTAAATGAAGATATATCGGTGCATGAGACTTTCACTTTAAGAAGAAGCACTTGTTTACCTGTGTTGCTTAATTATAAACAAATACCACAAGTTGAACATAGGTGTCCATTTAGACCGACGAATGATACGGAAAAAACATACATGGGAAAAAAAATACAGAAAATATACTGGCTCCTATAAATAAGCCAGAGCTATCTATATAAAGTAAAATATTTTTATACAAGGCAATTACTAAACCAATCTGGTCGTATAATATACAACTTTGGCAAGCAATTATCAACTAATTTTTTTTTTATTTTAACCCCTTTATTTACAATCTAGCGAATGATTTTAATTGAAGGTACTTTAAGTAATTAACTAATTTATAAACTAATGGAATGGCACTGGAATAGCTTAATGTTCAAGAACAGCATTGAAACGCGTTGGTATTTCGTTTGGTTTAAAACGCTTTAGGCGTTTTGGGCGATCTGGTTTGTTCATTAGAGAATGTACAAGGTCGTTAGGGTATGCTGTTAATCGGTCTTTGTATTTTTGGGCAATTTTCCCTATTTCTTCTTTAATGGTTGGAACACTTAAGTCACTTAAAATCACTTTGTTCGGCACATACCACGGCGCATTAACTACAGCTCGAAGCATTTTATTCTGGAACCTCTCGATGATGGCCATGTTGGTGTTGCTAGCAGTTCCCCAAAGTGAGAGACCGTAGGTCCATATTGGTTTCAGAATCACCTTATAGAGCAATAGCTTATTTTCTAGCGAGAGTACAGAGTTTCTTCCAATCATCCAGTATAGTTTCTTGTATTGTATCCCTAGCTGTTTGCGTTTATTAAATATGTGGGTTCTCCAGGTCAAGCGTCGATCTAGATGGAGTCCTAAATATTTTGCGGAGTCTGCGTGTTTTATTTGTTATCCGTTAAGTGAGATCGGTGGACAGTTATCAAGGTCCATGGTGAACGTTACATGTTGGGATTTGGTTTCGTTTACCGAGATTCTCCATACCTTGAGCCGTTGCTGCAATTTATTCAGAGCGGTTTGCAGGTTGGAAGTTGCAGTATTCAGATTTAGGTGCGAAGCTAGAATTGCCGTATCGTCAGCAAAAGTGGCGGTTGTAGTTAGGCTTGTAGTTGGTAAGTCAGCTGTGAAGAGTAAGTAGAGGATAGGTCCTAGCACGCTGCCTTAGGGGACTCCCGATAGTATTGGGTGGAGGTTCGTGTGTTCATCTTGATAATTAACGAAGTAATGTCGATCCGTTAAGTAAGACTTTAGTATTTCATAGTATTGGTATGGTAGATATTTTTTTAATTTATAGAAGAGGCCCAAGTGCCATACTTTATCGAACGCTTGTGAAATATCTAGAAACGCAGCCGAGCAATATCGATATTCATCTAGGTCGGTATGAATTTGATCTACAAGTCGATGTATTTGTTCGATAGTTGCATGTAAGTGTCGAAAACCGAACTGGTGGTTGGGTATCAATTCTAAATCATCTAGGATTAGTTGAAGGCGTTTTAAGAACAATTTTTCAAAGACTTTTGATAGGATAGGTAGGAGGCTGATGGGACGATAGGAAGCAGGATCAGTGGGTGGCTTTCCAGGTTTCTGAATCATTGTGACCTGTGCTACTTTCCAAGTGCTTGGATAGTATCTGTTGGAGAGGATAGCATTTATAGTTGAGTGATTGCTCGTAGCGCGGTTTCAGGAAGCTGCTGGAGAATTTTTCCAGTGATAAGGTCAAAGCCTGGTGCTTTCCTGATGTTGATTTATTTTCTAATTACTTCTTGTACTTCCCAGCGCTTGAATGATTTAATTGGTAGGCTCATTTTGAATGGAGATTCCAGAAAGTTGTTTATTTTAGTATCTTTCTCCGGACACTAGCTAGGGTATGGTTGGAATGCGTTGACTAGGTGGTCAGCAAACGTTTCAGCTTTATCCTTACTTCTTCTTCTTTATGTTCCATCTCCGCTACGGAGTTTGGAAATCATCCTAGCAATTTGCACTTTTGAAACTGCTGCTCTACAGAGTTGATTGGAGCTACAGTTATACTATTCTCTAATATTGCGCATCCACGACATCCTTCTTCTTCCCACACTACTTTTGCCCTTGATTTTTCCCTGCATGATAAGTTGCAGCAGATAATAATGTTCCCCCCGCATCACGTGTCCCAAATATTGAAGTTTGCGCCGTTTAATTTCATCCAATATTTCCGTTTCCTTTTTATTCACTCTGTTTAAGACATCCGCATTCCTTATTTTTTCGACCCATGAGATTCTCAGGATTCTCCTATATGTCCACATCTCTAATGCTTCTAATTTTTTCATAAGATGTTTGTTCAATGTCCATGCTTCCATTCCATATAAAAGTGTGGAATGAACATAACATTTCACTATTCGTAATTTAAGTGTTAGGGAGAGGTCTTTGCTGCATAGGACATTTCTCATATTTAAGAATACATTTCTTGCTTGTTCTATCCTAGAGGTTATTTCGCTGGTATTATCATTTTTATCGTTGACTATAGTGCCTAAATATCTGTATTTCTTTACTCTTTCAATTTGCTCTCCTTGAATATTTAAGTTAACGTTATAGTAGTTTCTTTTAGAGATAATCATGAATTTTGTTTTCTTTGTGTTTAGGCTTAGTCCCATTTCGTCACTAACCACCGCGATTATTCTCATTACTCTTATCCTTACCAGTACGAGCTAATTGACCGTTTGATTTGGAGATAGGTGGTATGTGAGATATTGGCCTTTTGACTTTTCTAACTGCTTTCCACAGAGAATAGTTGGTGGTTTCAGTGGCTGTAAGGTTCGCAAGGTAGTGTTGTATGCCTTCGTTTTTAAGTTGTTGTTGAAGTTTCTTTAGTTTTTTTGTTGCCCGGTTTAGTGCTTGTTTGTCTGCTTTTAGACGGGTAATTTGCCAGACGTCTGAGACGTCTTTTTTCCATTATCTTGTCTTTTAATAGTGTTGGGCAGCTGATGGTATAAGTAGTTTTCATTACAGGGGTGGCTTTCCATGCTGCTTGTTGGATTGTACTAGTTAATTGTAGTACAGCTTCTTCAATATCATATTTGTTTTTCAACGGAATTCCCAAGTTCAATTGTTCAGTTATTATTGTTTATAATAGGTTCCAGCCCGTTTTAGTGTTGTGAAGGACTGGTCGTGTTTGTATTTGTGTTAGTTCTGAGTGGAGTGTAATTAGAATGGAGGAGTGATCAGGTGCAACTTCAAAGCAAGATTTGATTGTAAATTGTCTTGTATTTAGCCCTTTAGTTATACAGAAGTCAATTAAGTCTGGAATCTTTCGGCAATCTGTTGGCCAATAGGTTGGCTCGCCAGTTGATAGGTATTGTAGATTGTTTGCATTTATAGCTGCCAGTAGCTCGCGTCCGTCAGTTCTTGTAATACGAGATCTCCAGTCCTGATGTTTCGCATTAAAGTCGCCGGCTGGGGAGAATCTTTTTCCAAGACTTTGGAAGAAATGTGAATAAGTGTCTTTTTTTGTTGAATGTTTGGGGGGTCTATAGACGGCAGAAATTTTTAGGATTGCTGTTTTGTCTTCTACTTGGATGGTAGCAGCCTGCAGTTGTTCTGTTTCATATTTAGTCAATTCATGATGTTTTATGTTAGACTTTATGATAACTGCCGTTCCACCGTGGGCGGTTCCATCGGGATGGTTAGTATTGTATATGCAGTAGCTTGGAAATTTAATATAGCTTTTGCTGGTAAAATGTGTTTCTGTTATGAGCAGTATGTCGATTTGATTAAGTTCAAGGAAGAATTTGACGTCTTGGGCGTGCAGGCTAAGCCCGTTGGCATTCAAAACTGCTATAGTTAATAGTTGGTCCATTATGTCATTTTACTAATGAGCGTGGTTAGGAGATTCATAATAGTCCCCATTTGTGTAATTAAGTTCTTCATCGTGGATTTTAGTTCTTCCATGTCGTTTGACGGGTGATTTAAGGCCATCGCTTGTATTTGTGGGGTTGCATTAGAAGCCAAGTTTTGTGGAGGTTGAGTATTTTGTCTTGCTTGTTCAGCGTATGTGACCCCAGGGATTCTATAATTTTGAGTAGGCGTGCGGGTGTGTGTAACTGCGCTTCTTAATCTTGGGAAGAGTTTTTCTTGAAGCTGTTTATGTACTATGTATCCACGATAGTTAGCAGGATGACCCTCGCCACAGTTTACGCATTTAACTTGATCATCTTTAGTTACTCTTGGACATTCTTTGGTAGGATGATTTTATATACATTTGACACAACGAGATGTTTGTTGGCAATAGTTTTTGGTATATCCGAACCTTTGGCATTTGGCACACTGTGGCAGTGTTCTTTTAGCATGTGGCGGTTCAACAGTGATTCTTGTGTTCATGAATAGCGTGGTTTTATAAATTTCTTTGTTTTTGTCTTTTTGTTTGATTTCAACAATAAACATGGGGAGAGGGGTTTTGTTTAATTGTTGTTTAATATTCCAAATATTAACTATTTCGTGACCAAGATTTTCTAGGTTCTGTTTTATTTCTGCGATGTCTGTTGAGTGATGGATATTTTTGATTACTACTCTGAATGTTCGTTCTTGCCTTGGTTTGTAAGTATTAAATTTTGTGCTTTTATCTAAAAGGTGTTTAATAATAGTTGTATAGATTTTACTTGTGTTGTTTTAGATTTTGACTTATTCGTTGCCAAGTGCTTTTAACGTGTAATTGTTTTTGGGGATTTCATTCAGTAGTGTCGTTAGCGGACTAATGTTTTTGACATCGAATACGTAGATAGGTGGAGGTTTGGGGTCCTTCTGAACGATTGTTGTCTGTGTGGTGTTTGTTTGGTTGTCGTCTATTTCAATATTTAGTGGCTCATATCTATTAGAAGTTTCAACTGGGTTGTCTAACCAATATTGTTTTTTTTCTCTTGTCTTTGATTATTTGTAGTGTCTTAAGGGCTCCTGGGTATTTTTTGTAATTGATAGTGTGCCATTCGTTGCCTGTCACATTACTAGCTAAGAGGCTCGTAGAGGGTTGATGCTGATTTATCGGGTACATATTTGCCATCGGTCCATGGTAAGGATTTGGTTGGTACATGGAAGGTTGTGATTGTATAGGAAAAGTTTGTTGTTGTGATGCATTATAGGTTTGATATTGAAATTGCTGTTGTAGATTGGTTTGGTTTGGATATGAATTATAGTTAGATTGTGAATAGGACATATTTCATAATTTAAATATTTGCGAGGTTATTTGCGTTCAATTTAAACTAATTTGTTTATAAAATAACAAATAGTGAATGACACCTGTGGTATCAGTGACCTTACGGTCAATGATAACGGTTAACACTCGTATTGCAGCCGACACTTATCGCTGACGTTCTTTACGTTTCGAAAGTCAAGTGCGAACAAATTAGGATTTTTAATTTGGAATATGTATAAAATGACTCGTAATTCTAATTATAATAGAAATTGTAGGCCTGACCTTAACAGGAGGTAGAGAGTTTTGGGGCACTTATTATCGGAGCGTGGCACTCTACCGTCCGCTCCGAAGCACAAGCGCGGAATATCAACTAAAATATAGATATTTTAAGACGATTTCAGTCCCAAGTGTTAAGATCTATAGTAAATGCTCTTTGGTTTGTTCCAAATTATATTATCCTGCAAGACTTAAATCTCTTCTGTCACTAAAGAAATTCAAAAGTACTGTATTAGTTATTAAGATTGACTCTGTGTCCATCAGAATGTGTCAGTGGTTATCCTTACTTTTTTTAGCCTCTCAAGCGATACTCTTTAACTCCTGGATAAGAATTTCTTATATCACTAAAGTCATATTTTATGGTTCCTGCAATTCATTAACGAGAAGCAAATAAATTCGGTTTGAGTATTATTGAAGATGGCTCAATTCAGAAGCAGCAACAGTGGAGAATGGTGTTTTAGGTTTAAATTGATCGTTACCATTATAAATATGCAGTACCATATCATCCTTATCTAATTCAAATAATTAATACTAAAAGCGTGTTAAAACACTTCAAAAACAAACCATAGATAGGCATAATCCTTTGGAAAAATCAATCCCGAGATCGTCAAGTGAAAATGTAATGACTTTAAACATAAAATAAATACCATTAGGAACACCTAGCGCTTTATTCGGGAAATAAGATCTAATTAATCAAAGTTAAGGATAAACTCCTACTGGAATCAGAAATAACATCATCAATTTTACAAACAAAAGTTAACAGCCGTAGGAAAAGCAACTGGCGTTGCTAAAATTTTAAATTCGCAAAAATTGGGATGCATAACTGAATGATAGTTAAGTGATTTATGTATAAAGTTTTTAAACGCTCGAGTTTTTTGTAGGAAGGGAAAGGAGGAAGGAACAAATTACAAAAAAAATTTTTTAAGTAGCGCATTTTGTTGAGGTTTACTTTAATAATTATATTTATATTTCCTTTTTGCTTGCAAAAATTTGTCGGTTGCATTTTAAACACGACAATAAACATAGTGCAAAGGTGCGTGTCTTAATGAATAAATTTACTTTAAGCTGTAATTTTATAAAAATTGAAAAAACCCTTCAGGGTGTCTGATTTTTAACTATTAAAACAAATATATCAGATTTTCCGACCTAGAGTAAAAAGCAAATAAGTAAAGCGCACATTGGTGTGGCGCGGCACCATCCTTCTTAATATTTGAACATCCATTCATGTTAGAGTAACATCTGCTTAAATCGCTTTGGATCTTTTTGTCAAAAGACCTTTCCTGTGATCCCTCACCCGTCGCCGCCGCTAGACAACTTACGCAGCCGACGCTGCTCCAGTTAGGCAACATTTGTGAGAAAAAATACTTACCAGCAGTATGCTTTCCCACGGTAGCCAGCGAATGGGCGCCGGAGGCCGCCCGCCGATTTCGGCGTAATCTTTCTTGTACTGGGCTTTTGATATGGCGATGTCGGCAACTTTTATGACGTATCCGCGCCCCACCAGGCAGTTCCTGTGTTAATTAAGAAGTTTCGTATTTCACTTGGTAGGCAGCGAATAAAAATCAATTACCTCGCAGCCAAATCCTTGTGAACGACGTGCTTCGATTCCAAATACTTCATCCCCGAAGCAATTTGGGTCGCCATGTACACGAGGCAGCCCACGCTGAAAAACGCAATTAGTGCATTTTGCAAGAGTAATTTGAATTGCGTCCCTTTTTACACAGTGAAGCGCAAAGCTAACTACATTTCTTACATATGTATTGACGCAGCCATCTTATTAATTTATGATGTCCAATTGGTAGTGAGAAAGTTCACTTAATAAGAATAAATCAAATGTATGTTACCTTTCTTGGTCTATAAGAAAATGTAATAAGTAGACGTACCAAATGTTAGGAACCAAAACAACTAGTAAAAATATGTACGAGGCGTGTTTGGAAAGTAAGTTGCGCTTTTGCCATAAAAATAGCGGCAGTTTATTTTTTAACAATTTTATTATTAAATGAAAGAGTAAACTTTAAACTATTTACATCAACATAATGATATTTGTCGTAGGGTGGGACTAGGTTCTCTATACTCTCTGAATAAAATGGTGCCGTCTGTAAAGATTCTGTACAAATTTGTAAAAAACAGTTCCAAAAATTTGCGGAAATTTATTTAATATGGACAAATTTGTAAATCGGCTGTTTTCATCATTTTTTCGTTAACAATCTGCACCAAATCATCGGTAATGACATTATGCATATTTTCTCCCCGTTCATTAAAGTGTCTAATTCAAATTTTCGCTATTTTATCACTCATTGCATTGCCACCATACATTTCACTAATTTGTCAATGAATATCTGCTGTTCTTACATTTCTTGCGTTCAAGAAATGTATAACAGAGAGCATTTTACAGTATGCGCGATTAGGTAATCGATGCGTTCTAGTGGCTTCCTATTGAAACGGAATTTACTTTTCGAAAACACTTTGTAGTTACACAGATAATAAGTGTAATGTTTTGAAAATGACGATAACAATAATAATAATAAATGCATTTCAATAATGCTTTTTTATTACAATTTTTTCAAACCTAAAAGTACAAGGCCTTTATTATGTCATGCAAAAGAGTTTTATTACAATGGTCAAACTTTTAACTTAGGTTTGACCTTAGCTATGGCTAGGCCAATGTTCGGAGTTTTGTTTACACTCTAACAGGTCAATACTGAATATGGCGACCGCTAAAATCAGCTATTTAACCGAAGAAAGGGACTTCATTGTGGACGCCTATCACGTGGTACGCTAACTGCCTTCAAGGACAAGTTTGACAATTTGATCTATAATTAAATTGTTTATTTTACCATGTTTTAATAGGCTGATTGGGAAGTTTGAGAAAACAGGAAGTGCACTGGATGACAATTTGTCAAGAATGAAAGACTACTCCCGATACTGTAGAATAAGCTCGAAGGCTTTATGAACAAGAGCCCACAACTTTGGTCTCTAAAGGCGCAGCTCAACTCGGTGTGAGTGTGAGCTCTATGCACACCATCTCCATCAAAAATTGAATATATTTCCGTATAAGATTAAATTGCAAACGCCTCTGACCAAGGTCAATATTAGCAAAAGATTCACTTTTGCAAAAGTGATAATGGAGATGGTTCGGACCAAAAAACTGAACATAAAGCATGTCCATTTCACGAATGAGGCTTATTTTTAACTACATGGCTATGCAAACAAACAAAATTATCGACATTGGGGTACCGAAAACCCACATTTGACCAAAGTTTGTCGATTGCACCCAGAATAAGGTAGCGTATGGTGTGCAATTTCTCACTATGGAATTGTGGGCTCACTGTTTCTCACAAAATATGTGAACGAAGATGTTTATCACACAAAAGTTCTCGAGA